>CAKKXW010000001.1:43407436-43543667 GCA_920937365.1 Sphaerophoria rueppellii
ACACAGTGGAATTGTTTTAAAACTTTAAGTTATCATTATCGAATTTTTCTTTTGTCTGTATCTCCGTATCTGCGTTTAATACATTAAAATGTATGGGTGTAATCAAATAGGGGTTGCTTTTTATCAATAAAGGGGGGGGGGGGTGGCAGCTAAAACGAAACATTATGCATATGTGTGTATACATCTATTTTAACCTTCTCGTTTAGGGGTTTTGTTTTAAATTATGGTGAATAATTTCCTTTTTTTTGTCCTTGTAGTTTCTGAGGAAAACAGAAATTTCCTTATGGGTGTGCTGCTCAACAAGTTTATTTTGTTCTTAATATGTTTACAATGCATTGACGGTTGCTTTTGATGCCGAGGAATTGGGAAGAAGTTTGATTTTGAGACAGATCTTCTTTCACTATCATATCTATTCCATGATTGTTAAAGGTCACTCCAATACAATTACTTGTTCCCAATAAGTGTCAAAGGTAACTGACAATTTTCAAATAATAATAGTTTTCTGTTTTTTCTGTTATTTTTGGTTAGTAACAAATATGGAAGTAGTCTTGTTGGAAAGTTCACAAATAATAGATAGAACAAATAATATCAATTATATTCAATTTAAACTCACATTATGATGAGTTAAAACTTTTAATGAACAGACATTTGAAATGTTTTTTGCCAGCAAGATGACATTTCTCATTTTTATCATACATATTTTGGTTTTGAAAGATTATGAAAAGGTCAGATTTATTCTTTACCAAGATGATTGTTTGCAAATTTACCTTGCTGTTTGAATACACATTCAGACTTCAAAGTGATGAGGTTTTGTTCTTTGCGTTTTTGTTATTTGATATTGTATTTTTAATGAAGTATAGTGCAACCAAGAAAAAAAAAGTTGAATGTTGATATAAAATTAGGCTTCTTTATCTTTTTAACGGTATCCTAACATATTGGAATGTTGAATTGGTCTAAACATTTTATCAGCCATTAATTTTATAGGTATCACTTCCCACCGTACACAATTTTAGCTCTTTGTACAAATCGCATATCTTGTGATTAGATTTTGACCTTAGCCATCACCTCATAAGTAATCTCGCGCTAGATGTCCTCAGAAATCAAAATATGTGCGCAAGTGCAACGGGAGAATCGCTTGTAGTTTCCGTGATAAATTTCCATACAGCATGTCTATAGCACTAGCGAATAAGGATCATGCTTTAACTTTTCCCTTCTACTTCAGTAAATCCTTTCTTATGATTCTTTCCATTCTTCGAAATAGCTGATTTGCAATTGAAACATTAAAAAAATAATAAGGATTAATGCAAAAGAAATTAAAATTGAAATATCTATGTATGTTTGTATGTCAGAAACACTTTATCTAAAATTTCTACAAATGTTATTTATATTTTTTTTAATAAACAACAGACACACATACTTATAGAAAGACATTATTTGGCGGACTTACTTCTTCCCACTTAAGCCATTGAAGCCATTGGTTTGTAACGTTTAATCAAATTCAAGGGATTTATAGAATACAATCAAGATCAAGCTTTACGTCGATTGCACATGCACAAGCGTCATAAAAACGAACAAAAATTATTGAAAAGCATGAAAAACGTTTTTAAACTCTTTTATACTTCGCTTCAAGTGAATAAGCGTACAATTTTTCTGAGGTATGATGTCCATTATTTTCTAACTAATTCACACTTTTGCAAATAAAACACAAATCACTCTCAAAGTTATTTATTCAACACTTTCAGTTTTTACTTTTTAAGCACAGTATCTTTACTTACTCGCAGTTCACCAGGATTTAAAAATCGTCTTTCAGCATTGTATCAAAATCAAAATAAAGAGTGTATCGAATTGTACTTTTTAATTTGTTAAGTTTTATTGAGAAACAAATATTTATAAATATTTTTAAGACATAGATAACTAGCCAACCCTCTAAACCTCTTCTCGACCGCAATTTAAAGTCGACATTTGTTGTGAAAAAACATGCCTATAACCGTTCTAAGAGCAAAATAAAGACGTGTGTACATTTTCGCGTTATTCAGTGGTGTGGATTAGGCGTTATGTTCCGCCCGTACAGATTCTTACATTTATATATGACCCTGAGGGCCTCGACTCGCTCGTTTTATATCATCATCATCATCATCGTCGTCTTTGCCAAAGAAGTTTCTCCTTCATCTGGACCACAACTGGAATCCAGTCCGGGTCTCCTTCAGCATGTTCTCCATATCTCCCGATCGTTGGCTGACGTCATCCAGGCCGCACCCCAAAACTTTGGGCACCCTGGACTGCGCCATCCTTTCAGCGCAAACTTAGTCTGCCACGCTGTATAAATGACTCTCCGGGCCGGTTCTTCTTCGCTCACACGAGTTAGATGTCCAACCCATCGGAGTCTACCAAGCTTAATTTTTGTCATCAAGTCTACTTCGTGGTAGATTTGATACAGCTCGTGGTTATATCGTCTCCGGAATCGTCCTTCGTCACAGACGGGACCAATACGATTCTCTGTAAGACTTTTTTCTCGAACGCGGCTAAGAGTTCAGAGTACCTACGGCTAAGCACTCAGATCTCGGTTCCGTAAGTGAGTAATGGTAAGACTATCGTCTTTTACAGTAACAGTTTCAAAGTAATGGCAGGTATTGGATATTTAGATTTAAAGAACCTTGAAAGACTAAAGTAGATTCTGTTGGCTTTGAGCACATGCCCACAATTTTTTTTTATTTCCATATTGTTATCGGCTGCTAATACTGACTCAAAATAATTGAAGGATCGCACTTCTTCGAATTCGTCCTCCTCCACCTAAAAAGTTGCTTTTCTAATTTTGCAAACGTTTCCAGGAGTCAGCGCCACCATGTTCTTAGTTTTTCTTTCATTTATATGCAGCTCCAGTTTTTTTGACGCCTGCTCGATCTGGATAAACGAGTATATGAGTTCCTTCCAAAGTTTTCAATGTCGTCTTCGTATGCGTATGGATTTGGTGACGATAGTGGTGCTGGTGATTCTAATTTATGACACATAGCTGTGCCCGCGGTGTTACCCGCTATAACCGGCTTAAAAAGTAGCCTATGTCATTTTCTGACCCCTAAACTATCACAACTTTGTAATGTGTCAATGTTTTGTCTCTATGAAAAATTAGGTTAAATCTGTCCCACGGGAACCGTATATTTTATCAGAATAAAACCAAAACGTATCTTATTTTACTAATACCTTCAAGAATATATTAACAAGGTTTTATGATGATCGCTTTAAGAATTTTTAACTGACGCTCCGACACCCTTCAGACTTTTACATTGAGTAAAAGATGCACCTTACTCTCCATGTTGTTTTAAAAAAATCCAAAAACCGAATGAAGAATTGAAAACGGTAAATGGATAACGGAATGAAAAAAAACGAGAATGAAAACGAATAAAACAAATGATGTTTCGGGCTTACATGTTACGTCGTCACCTGCGTCGTTAACGTCTCATTCAGTGAAATTTAAACGTGTTGCCAAACTAGCAAGTTTATTGACTTGCAACAAATGAGTGCATTAAGAAAAAGGATACTTGATGGTGATATGTATTTTGGTAAAAATATTTATGATATAACAGAATACCTATAACATCAAGTGATAGACTGGAAGTGCATTATTGTATTGAATTTAGTAAAAGTGTATTTTTGTACTTATAGAGAGGCGAGTGTATCGAAAAAAGTACAATTGTATCGACTTTTGCAACCCAGGTTCACAATCAATTAAATTGGCTACGCTTTCGAGTGCCTATTTATGTATCGCAAATAACTCCCAGAAAACACTGGGTTTTAGTAGGTACTGAAAGTTCTCGATACTTGACGAAAAGTTCTCCTCTTAACCACTAGATGTTGCCCCTATTCTATTCTGTTATACACAAGTATTTACTACTACAAATAAAACTTTTACTGCATACTTATTCTTCTATAGCACAATATTCCCCTCTTGTTGCGTATAGAGTGTAAACACATTACAGTATCATTTGATGATGCTATGTGTTTGCTTGTGATGTTGAGAAAACAAATCAAAAAGTATAATTTAAAAAGTACTGCAATTTTTCTCCTAACTCTCTTGCAAAGCTTTTCATATCGAAAAACTCTGTTTTTTTTTGCATCAAATGAATAGACACAACTGTTAAACTTGGAAATAAAATCTACCGGAATGATATTTTTTTAATGGTTATTTCTTGTAGTGGGTACTACCACCTTTAATTTTAATTCAGTCTGGCGTGGAATTGTATATGCTTTTTAAATAGTACAGCGACATTTCTCTCCACGCTTATTTAATGGCTGCAATAAGAGATTCTCTATCCGCAAAACCGACGACCAGACACATTAACTTTTCGTACCAGCCATCCCCATTCATTTTCTATATGGTTCAGTTCCGGCAAGTACGGCGACCATTGAAGCAATTCAATATTCTGGTCCCACTTTGGACAGTTTGCGACTTGTGGATTGGGTCGTTGTCCTATTGTTCAGTCCTAAAGTGCAGTTAAAGGGTCCACAAATATCCGAAAATGACGGAAACTTTCTTTCCAATATTCCTTTTTGATGTTTGGAACTCAAGCTCAATAGTTCCATATAATAGCTAACTGCTCCTCTTCTTTTTTGCTCACATCTTGAAAGTGGCTTCGAAATTGAAAGTCTTCTAATCCGAAAAAGCCGCTTGTTTGGTCTTGGTTTCATTTGCAGTTGCAATCGTTTTAAACGATTCGCGCTATTTAGTACACGTTATTCATAATGATTCCAATATCTTTGTAATTCAAATCTTTTACAATAGAAACTTTGGCTTTGTTAGAAATTCATGTAGTGTACGGCTCAATCACACAAACTAAGTTGTTTTGTGGGACAAATGATTTTTATGTCGAACAACAGCAAAATATAACAACATTCTTGACTTTATGTTCAACGAAGATGTTAAATTTTGTATTTCCTTGTCCTTTGCTAATTTTATTGACCTTAAGATCAACTTTCAATAGTCTCTTACAGCCATATTAATACAAATAAAAACATCTATTCCACTTTTATTCCACAGGTTAACTAAAATATAGAATTTTTATTCCTCCCCTTAACCACCCTTCACGGTATAATAACTTAGGAAACGTGAGTCTAGAGAAGTTTTATTTTATTAATACCTATCATTTTCAACCTAGTCCACAGAACAAGAGTGTAAATCCTTCGCCATTATTAAGATATTAAAAAAAACTTAAGCAAAGTTTTTTCTTGAGGTTTGACCAGGGGTGAAGATAGATCGAGGAAAGCAAAAGTTCAACTATATTAATTGAAGATGGAAAAAAGTCATTTGTAAATCATTAAAATTTACAACAATTGAAACCTCATCAGTCGAAAAATATAATCCTATCAATAAAAATTATTTATATTTTTGGTAAGCCGTCAGAAAATCAATCATAACGCGAACTCAATTCAACATGTTGTCTCTTTATATTTCGATTTTTTTCTTTCCATCCAACTAAGGCTAAAGTAGCAATAAAAATAGGACTCGATGTTCGTGATAAGCGGCTTATAAAAGTACTTAAGGGTTCAGCGTAAGGATGCAATAAAGTCCTTCAAGGACGACGAAGACGCATTAAAAATGTAGATTAATACCCACACCAAGAATGGAGCCTTACCTAAGCAAATAACTTGAATAAAATTATATCCTCACACACATACCATAGTGCACCGCAACCACAAACGATAGATAGATATGTCCTTTTCTTTATTATGTTCTTTCCCTTTTCTTGATGCAGAGAAAACTTATTCAAAGCACGCTACGCGCAACAACACAATCAATAAAATTATTCCCATCAGGCAGGTAAGCACATATAGAAGGTGCCTTTACCTATTTATTCAACATCCCTCAAAAGTGCACAGACATTGCCACCCGTTGCCTACGCCTGCCCAGCTGGGATCTCCCCGAGGCACAAGCAATCGAATTAAATATCTATAAAATGCCACCCAGTTAGGGAGATTGCGGGCAGGTATCAGACCCAACCGAGCGCACCAGGCTCTACAGGTTATCAAGGAATTAGATAAATTTTGTTTGTATTTTCTTAAAAAAAAAAAAAAATATTTTAATGAGCATTGTCCGACGAAAGACTATGTATACAATTGAAGCTCATTAAATTTAAAATATCTCATATTCTCTTCAACAATAAAAAGTCATAAATAATTGTTTTAATCGAAAAATATTTTTCAGAATTGAAGCAGATGTTCGTTCAGTAGGAGTGTAGTGCGCATTATAAATAAACGTCCTTATATCTAGTTATTGTTGTTTGTTTTATGAAATATATTTGAGAACAAAAAGAATCAGTTTGATTGTTTGTTTTTATTTGTTTTTGGGGGCTTTCAATTAGGTTAATATTGTAATGAATATGAAATTCGTTCAAATTTCAAGGACACGCGGTGAGGTTAATGTCCTTGCGCGTGGAAATATAAGATTAGTTTTGTAGATGGTGATACAAGTTTATTGTTTGTTTTGGCTGGAATTGTATTCTGTGACGGTTGTCTCATTGTCATTATTTGTTTGAAAAGATAAATAAATTACAGACAAAAATACCTTTTTAATCTCTTTATTAAAGTATATTGTGAACTTGATAAGTACGTAATTTGAAAACAATAGTAAGGAGGCATAATTGCGCAACAATTATTTTGATGGGATCAACAATAAACAACACAATGAGTTTGAACTTTAAGCATGAAGTTGATATAGAGTTCATGTGAACCCTCTTTATAGCTATTGACGAGCACTCAAAGGGTTGCTGATACCCTTTGTATGTCAGATTCACAGAGAAAGTTTGAGGAGATGAGAAGACGGCTTAAGGAGGTGTCCGTGTACATTGATCTTGAATTCGTATAAGTTTTGTATCATCCGCTTCTCAGAAGCCGGGTTAACACGTCTGCCTTGTGCAATGAAAACACCATTAACATCAGAAACAGTCAAGTTCTTCGAAAGAAAAGAGTGAGACCAAAGTAACAAGAGTGGAAAAGAAGTGGACATACCTCAGAAAGGATGTTATTATTCCAGTCATTTTTGGTTTCATCTCCGGAAAAAATCCTAGTGGGCTGAATTTTTGTATACACCTTTATTACGGTGCTCTAATGAAGATGTGAAAAATTGACATTGTTATCGTGCCGGCTTAAAAAAGTTATGGAGGTCAAAATCGTAAAGTGGTTGCCCTATGTCCTCGATAGCCTCACGAATTCCATCTTTGAGGTCTTGAATCGACGCTGGGCTGTTGGAGTAGACCTTATCTTTCACGTGGCCCCAAAGGAAGAAGTCGCAAGGTGTTAAATCACAAGATCTCGGTGGCCAATTGTGATCACCTCTTCGAGAGATAACACGGTCCGGAAACTTTTCCTGTAAAAGATCGTTGGTTTCATTCCTTGTGTGACACGAAGCGCCCCGTCTTGTTGAAAGTAAACGTTGTCCTGATCAATTCCATCCAATTCCGACCATAAAAAATCATTAATCATCTCTCGATAGCGCAATCCATTGATCGTGACTGTTGCTCCAGCCTCATTTTCGAAAAAGTAAGTTCCAATGACCCCGCTGGACCATAAACCGCACCAAACAGTCACGCGTTGAGGATGGAGAGGCTTTTCAATAATAACTCTTGGGTTTTCCGAGTCCCTGATGCGACAGTTTTGCTTGTTGACGTAGCGTCCGAGGTGGAAATGGGTCTCAACAGTCAAGATGATTTTTCGATGAAATTCCGGATCATTTTCATGCATTTCAAGGACCCAATCAGCAAAGACACGACGTTGTTGATGATCAGCCGGCTTGAGTTCTTGTGGTAACTGAATTTAATAAGCCTTAAGACTCGAGTCTTTATGCAAAATACGGTGTAATGACGTTTGTGGAATGCCTAATTACAAACGACGAGGAATGGACAAACCTTGGTTTTCTTCAACACTTTGGGCTACAACAGCAATATTCTCAGATGTTCTTGAGCGACGTGCACGGGTTTTATTCTTCACATCACTTGTCCCAACAGCTCGAATTTGGCCCGCAATTTCTGTATTGCGGTCCGACAAGGTGCGAACCGTCTCTGCCAAATTTTCACCATTTTTATAGTGAATTTTAATAATTTCAATGCGTTGTTGAAACGTGAATCGTTCCTTTTTATTAATGGCGTAGTGTCAAAAAATGACAGCTTCAAAAGTGACAGCTACCGAAATAGCGGGCTATTCAAAATAACACCTCTTATTGGAAAACCCTTTATTTCTGGAAAATTAATCGTTCTTGGAATCAATAGAGGGACACGAACGTGCTCAAATTTAATCTTTTTTGTTCATTCAAGTTTAAAGTGTTTTTAAAACTTTTATATGATACTTGGAGGTTTTGTGACAGAAACTGTGAACAGTTTTACGGCGGCACCTAGCAATTAAGCCGTATCCGACGTGTGACCATTCACATTGGTATCTATTTATGAGTGTTGATATTCACCCTGATGATCCACCAGCATGCAAAAGCACACCTCAACTTTCTAAAGAAAGAAGCGGGTACCCTGCATCTAGATTCACACCAGTACCAATTGAATTAGTGCCAGCTCTTATTCATCTTGGTTTGATTCTAGACTACTATTCATGCAACACACGGAACTGCACTCAACCTTCAGTCACCGAAAGAAGAGCCGTTGTCCGGTCACGGAAACTGCACTCAACTTTCAGTCACCGAAAGAAGAGCCGTAAACCGTGATTTGCGAATAGCAGCTGAGCCTAAACTCAGACAACCACAACCCCCGCAAAGTTCCATCCCACTAGTGAGGTGGCAAATCCTCACTACCCGCGGTACCCAATTGCCCCTGGTTGAGAGGTTGGTGTCACATTTTAGTTTTGTATAACGATTCATTATACATCATTGTTTTTTGTGATCTTTTGTTGTTTTGCGGCTTTTATCCAACTGGCGGATGAGGGACACCGCTTACCCTCTGTCCACATTGATCGAAGGGATGATCCAGCCAATCAAGGGATACACCCAACAGGGCGTCTAATTTCATTAACGTCTATCCACATTCGATACTCGTTGATCGTATTTACTATTTAATATATATACTAAGATATTATATGTATTATCGCATTAATCTTCATCATACGTCCTGTTTCAATCCGTTAATTCCATTAGACTTAAGCTGCCTACGTTCGCAGGTTCATGCCAATAAATTGACAAGAACCTCTCAGAGGCACCACAAGAAGGTGTAGGTCAGCACATTCACTTACTGGGGAATATGTACTCGGAAACATGTTTCCTTTCTAAATTTCCAGGTCCATGATTTTACCTCCAGGTTTTGTGACAGAAAAAAATAAAGGGTTTTCTAGATTTTAATATTGAAATAATGACATATGGTATGTGTGAAATATAACATCGTTATAAAGCCCCCCGCGGCTTTGTTATTTGTAATTTGATGAAATTACGGATCCAACTTTTCAAGAAGACAATCTCGTCCTGCAGCCTTGAAACAAAGCCACAGCCACGGAGCTGATAGGATAGTATTTCATACGAACTGATCAAACGTTAAGCCCACTTCACATGACGCTAGCTGGCTATCGTGCTAGAAAATGACGTCACTGCGGGCTTCACTGCCTGCTCTGCTGCTATAATCCGAAGATAAAAATGAGGCTATTTTTCTTGCTAGTTTTGCTGCTAGATTTTCAAAGTAGTCAAATGAAAAAAAGGTTTTTTTAGTAAACTTTCAATTTACCTCTGCAGTTTTCATCAGTTTTAAATACATTTACCTTCTTCTAGCACGATAGCCAGCAGAAAAGCTAGCAAGCATTTCTTGCAGGAAAACTGGCGTCGTGTGAAGCGGGCTTTATGAAATTCAATAATAATGAACTAGTCAATCCGACTCTGGAAATTCGAGTGTGTTGATTCTTCATTTAATGGATTCTTATTCAACAACATGTTTAACAACTTCTGTCGTGTTGTTGGATTTTTGTGTAATGAAAAGACCACTGTGAACGCACTTTAATTCTTAATGATAATATCTGACAATCTTCGCGAACATATCTTGCAGACAACAACTGTTTGCATTACTGTGACATGGACATTTCCGTTTATTTTTGTTTTATATCCCCACTTTTTTTAGACTTAAACTAGTTCACCCGACAGACTTCGTTCTGCCTCAATCGATAAATAAAAGACCTTAACTGCTATCCGCTACCCGCTACCCCGGTAGCCCGTTACTCGCTATCTACCCTACATACGGACTGCTACCCATTTACTCAATCCATACTCCCGCTACCTGTAACCTTACTACCCCGCTACTCCACTACCCGCTACCCTAACTCTGGTAGCTTTCTTTTGATATGTAACTACAAAAATAGTGATAGCCGTTTTCGTAGAAAATTAAATTTCAGTTATTTGTTAGTGCTTGCATTAAAATATTCTCCCGCAAACGTAAAAAGCCGCAGATAGAAGCAAAAACTTCATCAGGATGTAAAGGGTTTTTCAATGGGGACGCTACAAAAGTTTTCTTAAATAAAACAAAAACGGTTTTGGATATCAATGAAAGTCTTTATTTCTGTGGAAGTACATTTGATGCCATTATGTACGATTTCTTTAGCATGGCCACCACGGGCACACTTACAGAAGTCCAGACGCTGAACCCAATTTTCGACGGTTTTCAAGCATAAATCGGCCGATACTGCTGCAATTTCACGTTCGATATTCGTACGAAGTTCATCAATCGTCGCTGGCTTGTTGGCATAAACCATAGATTTGACGTAGCCCCACAGGAAATAGTCTAACGGCGTTAAATCGCATGAACGAGGCGGCCAATTCACAGGAGATAATGCGCTCATCGAACTTCGTTCTCAATAATTCGATTGTTTGGCCCGCTGTGTGACATGTGGCACCGTCCTGTTGAAACCACATATCGTCCAAGTCCATATCATCCAATTCATTCCAAAAATAATCGGTTAGCATTGAGCTGTAGCGATTCCCATTCACAGTAACGTGCCGGTCCTGATCATCGCGGAAGAAGTATGGCCCAATGACACCACCAGCATGTAAACCGCACCAAACAGTGATTTTTTCGGGATGTAATGGTGCCTCATGAAGCACATGTGGATTGCTGCCTGACCAATAACGCATATTTTGCTTATTGACGAAGCCATCCAGCCAGAAATGAGCCTCATCGTTGAAGATGATTTTTCGATGAAAATCCGGATCATTTTCAAGTTGTTGCTCAGCCCAATTCACGAACATACGACGCTTCTGGTGATCAAGCGGCTTCAGTTCTTGCGTCAATTTGATCTTGTAAGGATGTAGGCCAAGATCTTTTCGCGAAATTCGCCACAACGACGTCACAGAGATGCCCAATGGTTGAGAGACAACGTGTGAGAGACTGATTTGAGTCTTCCGCAATTGATGCGCTAGCGGCAGCAATATTCTCGACACTACGGGCACTTCTTTATCTCACTGGCACGGGAACATTTTGTACTGAGCCTGTGGATTCAAATTTTTCCACTAGACGCTTAATTGTTGATCTGGCAGGACGATTATGACGACCATTAATTGTACGTAGCGCTCTTAAAGTGTTGACCACTGACTCCGAATTTCAGTAGTTAATTTTAATAATTTCGACTCGTTGTTGGATCGTATACCTTTCCATGATGAAATGAATGAAACTTTACTGAAGAGAAAATGAGAGCGGGAAAAAATATGGCGTCGTTTGCTGTCCCTATCGGTCTACTTTTGTATAATAGCATAATAATGAACAATGAACATATCTAACATATCGGGTTCTTGTATAATTAGTGAAAATGAAAAGTAAATTTAAAGAATTTTGGGATCCCTTAAGACTTAATGCCATGTCATTGGCAAATAGATTTGCTGCCAAAAGAATTTGACATTTGAACACACAAAGTAATACATCTAGCTATCGAATAATTCCTTCATAATAGATTAAATTTGACACTGGATAAATGTCAAAATTCTTGACAAGTGCCTTCAGTTTGAATTACTTTTTTAAGATATAAATCGAAAATAGGAATCTTAATGAGACAAAGTAGCATCCGACTTTGCTTCGTTATCAGCAGTATTTAATTTATGAATTCAAATCTCTATTTATTTATGCAAAAGCGCACAAACTTATATAAATGCAAAGCTACCTCCAGGACTATTCTATTCTGGGCCTATCCCTTACAAAAAATATATACGAATATAAATTTGATAAAAAAAAAAACAAGAAGAAAAATAATAAGGAACGAAAAAGGAATTGGTTTTGACGCTGAGGTTGGGTAATGGCACTGAATCTATCGTAAAATCTTTACAGAGCATAATATTGATTCCTATACTTGTAACCTCGCTCATATAGTCTGTATATTGGGTTGTTAGCCTTCCTTACCTTGATTTCGTGCCAGAAGCTTAAGCAAAGAAAATGAATTTGTGAAACGATATTATCTGAGCGTAAGCAAGCCCAGACCTCGAATGAAAATTTCCAATTCAATGAGGCAAGACAGTGTTTTTGAATTGATGTACAGCTTGAAGGATTTGGCTGTATATAAACAACTCAGTGAGGTCGCAAAAAGGTTATGTATGTGCGAATTGTAGCTCGAAAATCGAAGCCTAATCATGACCGTGAAATTATTTCGTTTAGGTGAACAAATATTTCAAATTTGAATTATTTTTTTCCTTTCATTTTCAGATAAAAGCGGTAAAATTTAATTCAAAATAAACAAAGGATATACTTTTTCTATCTGTAGCTGGTTGATTGATCTTTGTTTACATATCTCTACGCTTCGTTTTGTGGTTCCCGCTTGCAGGATTTGATTTTCATAAATCAATTTTCCAGAACGACAATTTGTCACCTTGAACTTCATATTATGAACATCTGGCTTTGCTTGTGTTTTTGTCACTCCAGCAAAAGGAAGCATTTGGATTGTTATCTACCTGAATTGTCATCAAAAGAGGAAGTCTACGAATTTCCTTCTTCTTTGATCGCATTTTGGTTTAGTGGTTGGAAGTTCAAGTTATCATTATTTGTAAAGTTGATTTTCTGAGGTAGCGAGACCTTGACCTTACCAATTTCCAAGTGTAACTTGGGCTTAGTTTGTTTCCTTACTCATTCCGACAGCTCCAAGTGGTATCAATTTGCGGTAACCAAAATTGATATTTCTGTAACAAAACCACTTGTTTGAATAACAGAATTCTTAAACGCAATTTTCTATTAATGACACTGTCATCAAAAATTGATGCGTTCATAGCTGACGACGACGTGCTGATTGACACACCCCATGCCTCCTCCTCGATGTTTCATCGCACATTTCCATTTTTATTTGCATATCTCTCTTTTCGGAACAGCACAATCGATTCAATAATATTTAGATAAGGTTCGTGCGGCATTTGTTTGTTTGTTGTATCAAGGCTTAGTGGGAAATCCAGTCCGACGAAGTGCTCAATAATTATTATAATTTTCGTTTCCCAGATAGTATCGATGGAACTTGATATCCCCTTTTTATATTGTTGTACAGACTACAGGGTTAAACGATGACGCAAAAGTCGACTGGATGATTGCGAGTCCTTGTAATTCGTTTTTGTTTTTTTTTTCTATTACCATTTTGTCCATGGGGATTATTGAAATGGATAAAATCGAAAAGCCATCTTCAAATGGTATGTTTAAACACATAATGACAATGTCAAGAAAACGAATCCCAACGATAAGTAGGGAGATTTGCAATAATGAATTTTTTTTTTTTGCAATTCTGGAATAGTCTTCTGTTTCCTTTGTATTGCTGACCTAAATAGTAAATGGGACGCCTTTTCTCTGTTCTTTTTTGCAATCCTCATTCTACACACAATACTCTTCTAATTAGGTCGATTTTGAATAAGGAGGAAGAAAACATCTTCTTAAATCACGACAACGTGCCGCCAACATTAACAAGGAGTCCTAAAAGAAACAGGACAGTTTCGGACTAGAATATCAATTGACATCTCTTCCATGTCCCTTTCATTGTTAAGAGACACCTTGTACTTAAATAAAGTCGACATAAATAATTGATTTTAATTCTATGCTGTTAACGACTTAATGGGACTTGGAACACATGTGTCAGTTCAGTTGGTAAGACCTTGTATTAGCCCACTCTTGCTGTTTGTGTAGATGTAAATATATGCTTTATGTGTTCATATGTTATGGAAATTGTTGATGTTTAAGGGAAGAAGTTGGCCTTGAAAGAGATTCTCCGTTTTGTTTTGTTATCCCCAATTGTTTTTGGTTATTTGAGCAATTAATTATATTTGGTGTCTTTTGGACAGTGTTTTATTTTACCTAAGATCCTCGAGTAGATTAATTTTTTTGTTTTTCCATTTGACATCAATTTGTTCAGTTCTGTCAAATGAACATGGTTTAAGTTAATGTTTACAAGCTTTTAAATTCTTGAAGTTCTCTTCTAAAAATCTTACAAGGTTACGTCAAATAGGAAAAATATACTCATTCTTACTGTGTTTGTTAGAAAATTAAATTAAAGCAGTAAGCAGTGAACGGATAACAAAATTAACTGGGATTTGTCAAAAAAATTAACAAGAATTGCACTAAACGTAAATATATTATATTATTTGTCGATGTGTGGTGACCACTTGAGGACTCCCTCCATTTGTGACGATGAAACATCATCATTCTTTGACTATCTCTTCCTCGTATTTTGTCGAGACAGTCCCCAAGACTAAAGATTCCACTTCGCTTCATATCACATCTTGCATTCCACATCATTCTAAAGAATTTTGTTTTCAGATTAATACACAATATTTGATTTGTTATTAAATTGATGGGAAAAATCTTATTCCAATTAACTTTACACAAAAAATGTCTTTTATAACCTTAACATGATTTTAAATTCTATTTAATTTGTGGTTTTGGTTTCAGAGGATATACATTTTGCTTATGAATTCATTTAATATTTGTATGTACATATTATTTTAATTTGAATGCAAAAATACAGAAGTAAAATAAACAGTCAGGCTGCTATTAACAAGTTTAAGGACGTGTTTCTAAATCGATTCGGTTGAAATCTATTCTCCAAGTTTTAAAATAAACAAAAACAAAGCAAATTGTTCTAAATTTATAGGGGCATATTCATAGAAATTTTTAACCTGCTGTTAAGCTGTGATTAACTTTAACTGGAGTTTAAGCGACATTTAGTCCTAAGATTAAGAGTTAAACTGGAGTCTTACTTTAAACATAGGTGATGCTATGTTTAAGTTGCTACTTTTCTATTAAATGTTCATATTTCATTCATTGCTATCAATAAAATGTTTTTGTTCTTCAATATTTATTTTAACAAAACAACTTTATAAATTAAAGTCATCTTTTGTGGGGAGTAAAATACATGGGTGTGTCTCTGTCTTGAATTAATGTGCTCTATTTTCTGTGGTTCCCTCAACGCGACACACGATTACTTTGATCCTGGGGTGGAATTTTGTAACTTACAAACTAACGGATTGATTTTTTCTGATACGTTTGATGATTATGTACAAGAACGGATGCAAAGTGAAAAGTGCTGGACAAGCAAAAAAAAAAAAAAAAAAACAGAAGCAAAAACAAGAGATATATACTCAGATAAAAGTGTTTTGTTAGGCCATCTATTGTTAGGGTTCTTGCAGAGCAACATGTTCCTATTCGTTTGTGTAAACACATCAAGACATCTAAAAACATGTCAAATGATTTTGTCATGATTATACAGATCGTCAGTGTAATAAATAATAATCATCGGCTACCTTGAATAGAAAGAGAAGAAACGTAGCGAAACAAACCAATATCCTCAAGGAAACAAAAACTTCATTAAAAACCAAAAAGTCTCCAAATTTCTCTTACGGTAAATGTTATCATCATATTCATCGCATTTCATCTGGTCCAGAAAACAAAATTACTCGTATGACAATACATACGTGTATAGTAACAGATACGTTTTTTGATTTCAAATTGACATTTGAATTTTGAAAATATAGATTTTTTTTTGAAATTCCTGCTGTTTAATGTGTCCATTTGAAGGAAAGTTTAGTAGATATCTTCAATAAACTCTAGTTTAGTTAAATACAGCAAGAAAACCGTCTATGAATAGAAGTTTTGTTTTCCTAGACTGTTTAGCTCAAACTGTGGACTACGAAATTAGGACTTAAACAATTCTCTATGAATATGGCCCATAGAGTTAAAGAAAAAACTGTGAACATAACAGGATAGCTCTAGTTCTTTTTGTTTATTTGTCTATACTAATATATAAAGAAAGACTTTTGTTTGTTTGTCGGTTGTATGTTTATAGTTGATAAACTAACAAATAAACAAAAGTCCTACTTTATAAATGATACATTCTTCTTCCGTGCACTGATTGTGCAATAGGCAATAGACAATGTTTACAAGCGAATTCTTGGGCACGATTTTCTGTACAAAAGAAAATTTGAACATCGATTAAAAAATAAACCATAGATTTTAGTTTCCAATTTCTGTGCATTTACATTTCGCATTATGAATATTAGCTACATTTCGGTCTCGGTCAAAATTTGGCCTGTGTCGTAAATTCATTGGTTTTCAATGTGAAAATTGCATGTAATTGTAGGTGCATTGGTTTTCATATGGAAAAGTGGAAATTTTTTTATCGGGAACTCGGTAAACTCTGCGAGAGCACGAAGAGCTTCAAACCTAAAATCAAAATTTTGCATATTCGGGTTGAAAATTTCAGTCCGTTTCATGCTGCACACTTCCCTTGTCAACTAAACTGATTTTAGTCCGTATGAATTAGTCTCGTGTGTGCATTTTAAAGGGTGACGAGACGAGGTTCGCAGGGTCGGCCAGTTTATTTTTAATTAAATTGAACTTGTAACTTCAACAATCAAAATATAATTTTTTCCCATAATGTTTGCCTGTGCTTCATGTGCGGAACATGCAAACGCAAGTTGCATTTCCAATGTACATCAGTTCCCGAAAAAAGCTGGAGAACAATGGGGATTAAAAAAGAGACCTGGAAATGTCAATTTTGTAGAAACGCAGCTCAGGGACAAGCAACAACATCGCAAGTTCCTGAAATGCAATCGGCAAAACGTACACGACAACTCAGCAGTCCTGAAAAAAAGATAAGAAACAACAAATGCGAGTGGAAACGGCAACGATAAACCAAGCCGTTCTAATCGAAATATGGCTGTTTAAGGACGGTTAAGGCAAATATCCGCTAGCTGTGAGTTTTTGGCTATTAAATATGACGACATAAATGCAAACATGATTGAGAACAACAATCTTTTTGAAAGTTTTCTCTAAAGAAATAAATGAGCTTAAGGAAGAAAATAAAAAGAGAGACATCATAATTGAGAATATGCAACAACAAATAAACACAATAGAACAACAAATGCTCAACAACAATATTGATATCAAAAAAATTCCACCAACACAAAACGAAAACTAAGTTAAAATAGTAAAATCACTGGGAAAAACAATTAACTGTGAAATAAACACTACTGATTTACAGATGTTAACCGTACGAATACAAAAACTATTTAAAATGGAAAACATAATATAAAAAAATCAATAACCGTGTGAAAACCAACAAATAAAAGACAGCCCTTGGAAAACGCAGAATCTAATTGCAGAGACCAAGAAAAGAGATTTTCTATATAGAAGATCGAAAAGCAACAGTAGATATACCTGATATACGAAAAAGAGTACAAGATGATACGTAATAAATTCAACAAAAACATAAATACACAGAAATCAAACTATTTTAAGAATAAGTTTATTCAACTGAAAAATGATTCAAGAAAAACATGGGACTAATTAATGAAGTACTCGAAAAAAGAAAATAGTATCAACGAAACAATAGAAAAAAAACATTGAAACCGAAATTAAATCACTTGTCAATGATTTCGCAGAGTTTTATGCATCTCAAACAGAAAGCATTATTCAGAAATGCAATGGAATAACATCAACTAATGACAAGGCAGCGATTGCAAATACGATATTTGCGTACGATACAAACGTCACTCAGATAAAAACCATAATAAGAACAATTGAATCAGACAAATCACCTGGATTGGATAATATCAGAGTAATCGATATCAAAACACATGCCGATGTTTTTGCTCCCATTCTCTGCAAATTGAAAAATCTGAGTCTCAGTCAAGCAAAAATTCCTTCCATTTTAGAGATAGGAGTTGAAGACCAATTTACAAGGGTGGAGTTAAAAACCAAATAATCAACTATACGTCAATTTCAATTCTACCAGTGATAGAAAAGGATATGGAAGGTATTATAGCTAACAGGATGCTACATGGATGCATTGAAAAAGAACCGTTGATACATAGGAGTCAATACGGATACCAAACAAACAAAAATGCTGGACAATTACTAGGGGAATTTGATAATTGTGCGAATGAGAGTTTGGATAGATGTCATCATGTGTTAGTTATATATATGGACTTTAGTAAAGCCTTTGACACATTTAGTCATTCGCATCTCATAGACGCATTAAGAAGAATGGGAATTCGTGGGATATTGGCTGATTGGCTTACTGACTTACTGAGCTTTTTGTGTGAAAATTAAAGGCAATTTAAGTGTCAAAAAGATAATGAAATATGGAATTCCCCAGGGTTTAAAATTAGGACCAATATTATTTATTTTATACACCAACGAACTCCTAAGAATATTTAAGCAAAGTACACCCTTCGCCTTTGCGGACGATACTGCTATTGTTGTGAGTCATCGCTCTTTATAAAAGCCTCCAAAACAAAAATGATGCACATCCGAAGTCCACAATTTAAGCAAATAGACCAAAGGATCTTCTTCAAAAATGACGCTTGTTCAAAAACTGAAGACAAATGAATCGAATTAGTTGATCAGTAAAAACATCTAGGAGTAATAATTGACTGCCATTTTCTGTGGGAATCTAACATTTAAACTTCCTTGTATTTAATTCAGTAATTCTTTTAGGTCTCATCTGTTTTGGTCTTTTATTATTTAACTTGTAATGATTGATAATTTCAGAGTTGATTATTGCAATATTCGTGGGCTAAGAACTAACTTTCTTGCTGCGTATATGCACACTGTTTCCAACAGGCCAGCTGTATTGGCACTGAGTGAAACCCAAGTAGGTGAGAGAACCGACCCTACTGAATTTCTTATTCATGGGTATTGCTTAGTGCCTTTATTCTTCCCCCACCATGGTCTCGCCGTCTACATTAGGAATGATGTTGCTTATCAATTCTTACCACAATATGGACGCTGCTCCAACCTTTTTTCAATTTTATGTGGTTCAAGTTCTCCGTAAATAAGCACATCATTCACTACTGTTTTCTTTATCGAAGCCCAAATTTGGATAGAGCTTCAACTTCTCGCGAATTTGACGCTCTGTCTGACTCCATCCAAAGAATTGTATCCCTGCATCCTCACACTGAAATCGTTATTACGGGCGATTTCAATGTACACAATTCTTCGTGGCTTCTCCATTCGGGCCAGACAACAACCGAAGAAATGTGTGCTGAGATCTTTGCTGAGTTTAACCACCTAACTCAGCTTGTCACCGAGCCCACTCGAATATCGGACATTAATGGCCAAGCGGAAAATACTCTTGACTTGTTTCTTACGTCTGACCCTGATAAATACACTATCAGTGTATTAACGCCTCTAGACAGATCAGACCATAGTATTATATCTGCAAATTTCTCGTGTCAAGCTAATTCAGTTAGAGAAAGAGCTCCGAAGAGAACCGTGTGGCAATACGAGAAAGCCAACTGGGACGGTCTCAACAACTTTTTCCGGATCTTTTATTGGTCACTATACTTCCTCAATAGTGACGTAGACTCCAGCGCAGATATGATAACTAATAAGATTATTTTGGGAATGAAAACTTTTATCCCGAATAGGGTTAAAAAAAAGCATCAAACCCAAGGAAAAGTCATGGTTTGATTTAAGCTGTAAATGAGGTTATCAGGGGAAAGAAGTAAAGTTCCGGTGTTTTAGAGCCAGAGTGTTTCTGTTTAGGTTCTAGTTAGATCTATTTAACGTCTTTGACTAATTTTATTACGCTGTTCAATTTTAAGGAAACCAAAGGGAAAAGAGATCTAACTAAGATCGCTATCACGATGAAAGTCAAAAAGGAATAAATACCCATCCTTTTATTGACTAAACATTCTTCTTCATTTCGAAGAATTCGATTCTGGAACACCAGTAAATATTTTCTGAATTTGCTTGCCTCACATATCTGTTTTCTGAGCGATGTTTTTTTTGTTTACACAGTTTCCATGTTCTTTTTTTGTTTTTTGCTTTCTAATGCACTCGGGCGTATACTTGCTAGTGTTTTCTATTTATAAATTAGTTTTTAATTTTTCTTTAGTTTTGTTTCCTACAACATGACGGAAAAATGTTCCCATTATTATTTTCTTTAAACAGAATCATATTACAGCTTGCGAGCTAGTATAAAGTGGAGTGTTCATATGCTGCATCTCTTCATACTCTCCATCTCTCAATGCCCAGTATAATCCTTGCTCTCAATGGAATCTTGAAAAATGCTTATGACAGGTAAACTTTCTACAACGAAACATTTCTGCAGAGCGTCTGTGATGCACATATGTACGTTTATTTGGCACAACAGTAATTTGACAATAATTGGCAGCGCAAATGAATTTCCTAGTCAGTTTCTCTTCACTCGCATGAGCTAGGTATAAAATATAGAAGTTGTGATTGAATCGTCTCCGTCCCTATTTGTATATCATCATGATCCCATTATCTCCATACATATTTGACGGTTGAGAGATAATTCTCTAATACAATTTTTTTTCTGCCAGAACTTACTTCTATTAGGCGACCTGTTGAAATCATAAACCGGCAACAACGTTTCAGTTTCTTATAAGGGATTACTTATAAGTACTGAAAATAAAGTTTCCACATAGTAATTTTTGTTCAACACCATATCCCTGTATAACCCACAACTTAACGTGAAAATGCTTGAAATGTTGTCAGTCCTGCAATTTAAAACAAAAACAAAAATGTGTCCTTCGAAGGTCCATAAAAAAAAGGAACTCAAGCCCAACCCAAAAACTCCAACGTCATGTCAGAATGTAATAAAATTCCCTGAAAACATCGAAGTAGCAACATAAAAGCTTGTTTTATTGCCCACATATCAAATTATATTATAACCTATACCTAAGTACAAATCCAAGCCTCTTTCATAAAAGTTACTTAAGTTTGGTCACGAAAAGAGAGCCGAACATTTGGGCTACTTTTTGCATTTTTCTGTTGCTTTTTTTTTCTTATTCTATAACATCACAAGTAAAATGATTGCATGTTTTATTGGATTATGCATGTTCCATGTTGGTTGTTTATGTTTTTTAATAAAATGTTGGTATTACTTCCGGTTTATGATGATTATTTACGATTCATTTCGAAGTATATACAATACACATAAACAAGTGAACATTGTCGATTCGTTTCATGAAATTGCAACAAATCAAATAATATAAAGTGTTGCGATTAGCTGATCCACTAGCCATGTTAATATTTTGATTGATCATAACAACCTGCCATGAATTTTGGCCATTCGAAATGACCGACTACGACTGAACGGATGTTTGCATGCGGAAATGTGCTAAAAGTATCTGTCAAATCAGAATGCATAGAACGTGCAGTGCCAAAAGATCCATCATCCGATGAACCATCTGTCAGAAAGCTGTCATTTAGTTTTCTTTATTCGTATGTATTTTATTTCTGTATAATGGGAGCTACAAGAATTTCGGAAGATTCATGACAATACTATTTGCAGGGATAGCATCCGAAAGAGGATAGACGTGAAATTAAATATAAATATGAGTATTTTATGACTGCTGTCACATGAAAGTGAAAAATCGAAATTGGCGCCAAGTAAAAAAAATCCATTATGACGAAACGTCAAGATGCGAAAATAGTTCTTTAAGCAATCGCAAATTGTGTTTGCTTCATACGTCACAGTGTTTCACTTTGTTGGGTGTCTTAAGAGACGCATTTATTTTGAAGAAGAGCGTATTTTTCAAGTATGTATGTAAATGTATGTATATTTGATATGTATAGGCTATAAGAAAAAACTAAAATCTGTAACGCAAAAAGCCATTGAACAAACATACTTATGTACATTTTCAGCTTGATTCACGAGCGTTGTGCTAAAAAGCTAGAGCGTGTAGGTTGAGTTGAAACTAAGCACAAAAAATCGTATTGGAGAGGAGGGGGTCTATTCTTCCCCCTCTCGTTTAGCCAGGAAGGGTAGTTTACTAAAAAAAATGACATTTTGAAAAAAAAAAATATTGGAAATCTACGTCATCAATGAAGAAAATTATTAATCCAGGGCCCTATTGCACCAACAACTTTTAACTTTTCACCTTGCAACTTTTCAAAATAATAACTTTCTGCAAAGTAAAAGTAAAAAGTGTTTCACCAAAAATGAAAAGTTCCTGACTTTTCACTTTGCAATTTTGTATGTTTTTTTGCAAAGTGAAAAGTGTGGGCGTTTCACCAAGTTAAAATGTAGCTTTTCATTTTCTGTCGTAATTTGCAAAGTTGCAAAGTCAAATATTTATAATGATTTAATTGAGCTTCTTGTCGTTATTATTATAAAAAAAAATAAACACCTCCGCTCGCTAGTGATGAAATTAAAAAATATATATATTCCAAATAAATAAAACTCATAAGGAAAACATACAAGAATAAAACATGTTATTAAAACTCATAAACAAAAATTTAAATGGAAATATGAAGGTATCTCAATAATGCATTTAACTGAAAAAAAATAATGGACTTATGTCTGTACAAGTTTCTATGTTTGTGTGTATAAAGTCCGATATGGACTCTGAAACGGCCAAGCCGATATTTATAACATTTTCATGGTAAAGTTTCATTCAAGGAGTCGGACAACTTGAAAAATCAATCATATGTACATTGTACATAGATTGAAAACTTCGTTTTTTGCGTGAAATTTTTTGTTTGAAAACCGCTTATATCGAATGGAAAAATAGAATGTTCTTGATGGAAGACTCGGAAACCTCATTGGTTTTCAGAAGAAAAATTAAATGGAACTGTAGGATGTAGGTGCATTTTCAATAATTAGAAAAATGAAGAATTAAAATGTTAACGAAATAATGAAGTTCGTTTTTGTATAATACATTAAAAAAATACTTTTTCTATTTTTTAACACTTCCAAAACAACTAAATTTGTGGGGTTCTTGTCAACATTGTTCTTAACATTTTCACTTTTCTTACTTGCGACATATTGAATATATGGCAAGTATTGAACTCGTTAAAAAAGTTGAGATTTTGTGCAATGTGACATTTCAATGATGGAGAGTCGAAAAAAATGGATCCGGCGATTCCGTTGTCAGTCTGTAAACGCACCTACAGCCTTAACCACTGATCCGATTGATTTTTTTAAAGTACGTATATATTGTCATTGATTATATTTTGTATTAAACAAATTTTCAAAAATTTGTTTGTATTTAAAAAAATATATTTAAACTTTTTTTTTCAAAATTCTGTATCTCGTAAACGGATCAATATTAAAAATCGAATTTCCATTATTAAATGTAAACATATTATTTAGCACTGCATACCCAAATCAATTTTAAAACGTTTTTGAACCCTTATACATAAAAAATTAATAAAAAAAAACGCTCTAAGATTTTTTTTTTTAATTTTAAAATCAATAATTTTTAAAAAAATCTTATGAAATCAATTTTTTTCAGATAAAATGTATTATTGAGATACCTTCATATTTCAATTTCAATTTTTATTAATGAATTTTAATAACATGTTTTTACTGCTGTATGTTTTTTTATGAGTCATAATTTGGAATATATATTTTTTATTTCATCACTAGCGAGCGAAGTTGTTAATTTTTTTGAATTTGTAATAATAACGACAAGGAGTTCAATCAAATCATTATAAATATTTGATGAAGTTGCAAGACTTTGCAAATTACGACTGAAAATGAAAAGCTACATTTTAACTTGGTGAAACGCCCACACTTTTCACTTTGCAAAAAAACATGCAAAATTGCAAAGTAAAAAGTCAGGAACTTTTCATTTTTGGTGAAACACTTTTTACTTTTACTTTGCAGAAAATTATTATTTTGAAAAGTTGCAAAGTAAAAAGTGAAAAGTGGTTGGTGCAATAGGGGCCAGATTAGCTCCAATAATTTTTACCTAGGCTGTTGAAGTCGCTGCTTATTTAGATAATCGACGGAGAGTTTCTCACCTAGGCGTTTATTTTAAGGTTAATTACAGTTGCAACTGTAATAAATTTTTTAATCCTTACTTGTAGTTGAACCTGATTCTTTCCAAATCTACTAGATGGATTTAGTATCTGCTTTATACCATATGAAGACAAGCTAAGATTTTAAGCAGCATTATCTGGGCAAGTAAGGCCTTTGAGAAGTTGGACTGGATGTGTTGCACCAAAATACAGCTTCAGTCCCCAGATCCTACAAACTATCGAAGCATACTTACTATAATTTTCTTAGGTCCTCAGACCTGTTAAGTTCATGGGGAACCTTTCAAAGGGCATATGTCTTCTACTACGCACAACGCGTCATCATCATTTGCTTTGTTGAGAACAACTTGTGTCGATTTACTCCGCGGTCCTGCTTACTCGCCAGTAACTCTCAAAAATTGCAAATCATCCAGCTCAATTTGTCGCCCGCTAGATCCATTTCGTGGGTGTATTCACAATTATCGTGTTGCCAAAATTATTCATGAAAGATTCTAACTCATCTCTATAAAATTCAGGATTTATTTATTCAGGGAATGGTGCAATATAAATAGTTTAGTTTTAAATATTGACAAGTGTAAGACCATGTGCTTTTCACGCAAGAAAATTTCTTTGTATATAGTTATATCTCTTTGGTTTTACTGACCTGGGAATAGTGTTGGTCAGAGGAATGCGTGCCCAATGAATGGAACCTCAGCATTGTTTGCCCGATCCTAAAAAAGGGAGATGCTCTAAACTGCGCCAACTACAGAGGAATAAGTCTACTTAACATCGCCTACAAGATCCTCTCTGGCGTAATATGTGAACGTCTTAAGCCTTTCGTCAACAATCTGATTTGTGATTATCAATGTGGCTTTAAGCTAGGAAACTCAACCATCGACCAAATTTTCACGTTGTGCCAGATCCTGGAAAATACCTATGAACTCCAAATCCATACCTACCACCTTTTTAGGGCCGCATCTACAGAAACGAACTGTATCAAGCTATGTCTAGTTTTGGCATCCCTGGCAAGCTCGTTCGCTTGTGCAAAATGACGATGGAGAACTTGCGCTGCTCCATCACGGTTGGCAACGAGCTTACGGAATCTTTCGATGCCAAAAAAGGATTCAGACAAGGCGATGCACTGTCGTGCGATTTCTTTAAATTCGTTCTTGAGAAGATAGTGCAGACCTCCACCGTCAATACCAGAGTCACTATCTTCCCAAAATCTGTTCAACTTCTCGCGTGAATGTTAATGGCGCCTTTGCGAGAATTGAGAATTGGTTTAGCGGTAAATGAGTCAAACACGAAGTATATGCTGTCTTCGAGGAAGGACACCCAACACTCATGGCTTGGGCAGAACGTCACAATAGACGCATACAACTTCGAGGAAGCAGAGGAGTTTGTCTACCTAGGCTCCGCAAAAATGACGGGCAGCAACACCAGCGCCGAGATCAGACGAAGAATAACTCTTGGTAACCGCTGTTTCTTTGGGCTAAGAAAGCAATTGAGCTCCTAAGGTAAAATTGTACAACACACCCATCATCTTAGTCCTGCTGTATGGTGCAGAATCATGGATCTTGATAAAATCGGATGAAAGTGCCTTAGGCTGTTTGGAGAGGAAAGTTCTTAGGGTCATCTTTGGTCCTGTGTGCATTGAAGGGGAATGGCGAAGAAGATATAACAGCGAACTTGACGGGTTGTACAACGACATGGACCTAGCCAGAAGGATCAAGGTCCAGAGACTCAGATGTCCCGGTCATTTAGAGCGAATGGACACCAATGCTCCGGCCCGGAAAGCCTTCGATACTATTCCCGAGGGACGTAGGAGGAGAGGAAGACCGCGACTCAGGTGGCGCAATCAAGTGGAAGAGGACCTCAATCAACTTGGAGTGCAAAACTGGAGACAGCTAGCTAGGGACCGAGCTAGCTGGCGGAGACTGTTGATTGAGACCCAAGTCCACAACGGACTGTAGCGCCACCTTAACTAAGTAAGTAAGGAATAGTGTTGGACTCTAAACTTGCATATACTAACCACTTTGAATACATTTATTAATAAAACTTACATTACACTTGGCTTCATTAAAAGATTTGCTCGTGAATTTTGAGATCCGTATGTACTCAAGTCTCTTTATTCCTCTTTTGTTAGGTCAAATTCCAAAAACAAAAACTTGAAAGCTGATGAAACTTAGACAACCAGTTTGTTAATTATTTTTTAAGGGAATTATTCCCAGGAGCAAAAAGAAATCAAAACTTTGTTCAAGTGAACTTTAAGGATTAAAAGAATGCTAATCAGAGCGTTGTTGTTGTAGGTTGATTGCGAGTGCGACCGTGGTGTTACAATCCACGAGCACAGAATGCACAAAGCAACAAAGCTCCCACTATGTAACCACCCCACCCCACATCCAATTATGCCAAACAAAAACACTGTTGTGCGGTTATATGGGTGGTGCTAGGTTGCTGGTGCATTTATTCATTCCACGGCAATGAATTTGAATTGCAAGCTTGATGTCGCTTATTTGCATGAAAGTTTGTTCGTAATTTTCACGCCAACAGAGTTGGGTTGCGCGTGTGCTTTTATTTTCAATAGAGATCATTTCAACTGCATTATGATGCCATTGCTGCTGCTGCTGTTGCTGCTTTATAGTGATGGTGATGATGGAAGGAATTCTGAGAATATTCTTGATTAATACGATGATGATGATGAATATGGATATGTGCAATATACAAAATCTACTGGGGCCGACTGTGAAGCTTGTTTAAAGTGTAGCCATACCTATACTAATTTGCATTTTACACCCGCATCTCAATCAAAGTTTGTATACTTGTGCTCCATGCACATAATACGTTTTGAATTACAACAGAATGCAACAAAAGCATTCGCCAGAGCAATTTTAAATTTAAAAGTGCAATTTGGGCTGTGGGCACCCGCAAACAAATTTGAGCTCTATTGTAAAATCATTATTCAATTGAGTTGCGCTGATTGTGTCAATATTGTATGGCAGTATGCACAGCTAAAATGTTAACAGGAATGCGCTCGCGTATAATATTGTGTGATGCTTATGCGGTTTGTTTTGGGGTTTACAAAAATCTATTTCAAAAGGTAAATTATTGCCCATGACAGTGAGCAAGCGTTAATAAAATACGTGTTTTCTTAAATGCGGTAAGGTTAGATATATTGTTTGGTGAATGGCGTTCATTGATGAACGTTAAGTGATATCGAACATAGCTGAATTAATTTCAATGCGTTTATAATTAAAGAGAAAATCCAGAATGTCGCTTCAAAATCAGATACAGCTCAAAGGTAAAGTTTTTACCTTTACCTTAACCTATAAATTAAGACAACAACGCTGAAATTAAATGAAGAATCACTTCTGCTAATTGTTGCTTCGTTATACTAAGAAGGAAATTGAGAAGTAAAGTCCTCTCATCGCAATATTGTCACTTATCACTTCACAAAACACTCATCATGTTGATTATAAAGTATGGCGAAGGTACTAAAGAATTTGTTAGGAGTGGATGAGAGGACTTCAATAGGAAAGATTTTCAGTGTCCCGTCTGCAAAAATGGAGAATATAGACGATGGTTTAATTTTTAATTGTGCGGATTGTACAGCCACTTTTTTGAAAAAAAAGGTGTTAGAATTCATAGTACGTTTGAGAATATATATCACTGTGGCACTATGAGTCTTTCGTGACGTTTTGTACAAGACGGCGATGCGTGAGCACGAACTGAAGCTTGTAAAGACCAACAGGGAAATATCGTAGTAGAGTCACAGTCAATGCTGAGGATATAGAAGGACTACTTCTGCAGACTGTACAACGGCAATGACGAATCGAATTTCGCTGTCAGGCAGAATTAACCATTCAATGAAGACGACGCAAGCCAAGATTTCCATCTACCCAATCTTGAAGAAGTGAAGATAGCAATATCTAAGCTTAAAAACAACAAAGCCGCGGGAGCTGATGACATCACTGGCGAACTCTTCAAAGCAGCCGGTGATGTCTTGGTAAGGAGCATTGCCCAACTCATCTGCAGAATATGCTCGGAAGAGTGCATGTCCGATGAATAGAACCTGAGCATTGTTTACCCTCTAAACTCCACCGAGTACAGAGGCATCTTACTTACTTAAGGTGGCGCTACAGTCCGTTGTGGACTTGGGCCTCAATCAACAGTCTCCGCCAGCTAGCTCGGTCCTTAGCTAGTCGTCTCCAGTTTTGCACTACAAGTTGATTGAGGTCCTCTTCCACTTGAGTGCGCCACCTGAGTCGCGGTCTTCCTCTCCTCCTACGTCCCTCGGGAATAGTGTCGAAGGCTTTCCGGGCCGGAGCATTGGTGTCCATTCGCTCTAAATGACCGAGCCATCTGAGTCTCTGGACCTTGACCCTTCTGGCTAGGTCCATGTCGTTGTACAACCCGTAAAGTTCGCTGTTGTATCTTCTTCGCCATTCCCCTTCAATGCACACGGGGCCAAAGATGACCCGAAGAACTTTCCTCTCGAAACAGCCTAAGGCACTTTCATCCGATTTTGTCAGGGTCCATGCTTGTGCACCATACAGCAGGACTGGGATGATGAGTGTGTTGTACAGTTTTACCTTAGTTGCTCGAGAGAGGGCTTTTCCACTCAATTGCTTTCTTAGCCCAAAGAAACATCGATTAGCAAGAGTTATTTTTCGTCTGATCTCGCCACTGGTGTTATAGCCCGTGTTTATTGCGGAGCAAAGTTAGGCAAACTCCTCTACTACCTCGAAGTTGTATGTGTCTATTGTGACGTTCTGCCCGAGCCGTCGGTGTTGGGTGTCCTTCCTCGAAGACAGCATATACTTCGTTTTTGCCTCATTTACCGCTAAGCCCATTTTTGCCGCTTCTGTCTCAATTCTCACAAAGGCGCCATTGACATCACGCTGTGTTCTTCCCATTATATCAATATCATCGGCGTACGCGAGAAGTTGAACAGATTTTTGGAAGATAGTGCCTCTAGTGTTGACGTTGGAGTTCTGCACTATCTTCTCAAGAACGATGTTAAAGAAATCGCATGACAGTGCATCGCCTTGTCTGAATCCTTTTTTGACGTCGAAAGATTCCGTGAGCTCGTTGCCAACCTTGATGGAGCAGCGTGAGTTCTCTATCATCCCATTTGCCCAAGCGATTGAGCTTGGCAGGGACGTCGAAACTAGACATAGCTTTGTACAGTTCGTCTCTGTAGATGCTGTCATACGCGGCCTTAAAATCGATGAAAAGGTGGTGGGTATCGATTTGGAGTTCATAGGTCTTTTCCAGGATCTGCCGCAAAGTGAAAATTTGGTCGATGGTTGACTTTCCTGGCCTGAAGCCACATTGATAAGGACCAATCAGATTGTTGACGAAAGGCTTCAGACGTTCACATATTACGGCAGAGAGGATCTTGTAGGCGATGTTTAGTAGACTTATTCCTCTATAGTTAACGCAGTTTAGAAGATCTCCCTTTTTCAGGATCGGGCAAACAATGCTGAGGTTCCATTCATCGGGCATGCATTCCTCTGACCATATCTTGTACAGAGGCATCAGCCTCCTTTATATCGCCTATAAGATCTTTAGCTTTAGACCAGGAAAGTATATACAGCAGATCCTGCAAAAAACTCAAGAACCCCAAATCGACACCTACCATCTTTTTATCGATTTTAAGGCCGCGTATGACGCTGGAGTTCTGAACTATCCTTTCAAGAATGATGTTAAAGAATCACATGACAGTGCATGACCTTGTCTTAAGCCTTTTTGACATTGTAGGTACGATACCGACTGTGGTAGAGCAGCGTTAGCTGTCAGTCGTAGCCTTAAAATCGATGAAAAGATGGATGGCATGTAGATTTTGATCTTTTGGGTTTATTCTAGGATCTGCAGTAGTGTAAATATTTGATCGATATTGGACTTTCATGGCCTAAAACCCCACTGATATGGACCCATTAGTGTATTGACAAACGGCTTCAAACGTTCAGAACTGCAGAAAAGATTTTACCGTTTAGGAGGCTGATACCACTTTAGTTGGTGGAGTTTAGAAAGTCTCTATTGTTCAGGATCGGATAGACGAATGTTGTCCTTCATCGCGGTCTTCTTCATTGAATGGTTTATTCTGTCTGAAAGCGGTTTTCGATTTGTCATCATCACTTTTCATGTTCTCTCTTTTTCGTTTGAAAAGCTTGTTTTCTTCTGCTCATAGAGTTCGAGAGCCGGAATGTTATACGGGTATTCATTAGTTTTAAAATCTATTAAATTGCATTCTTGTAATAATTTTACAAGATATTTGGTTGTAAGAAATTGAATGGTAGATATACATGATTCCATTTTGTGATTTATTTAAAGTATATTTCATTGGTCGATCTGAGACGTCATACTTTGTTCTCTTAGTAGTTTATTAGACTACATAATATGTACTTTACTTTATTTCTTGGTTTCAACGCTCTTTTAAAAATAATAATTGCGTTAGTTTTTTTTTTTTTTTTTTGTAATTTTCAAGCAAGAAAGTTTGAAAGGCATTCATTTTGAACAAATCATGCATTTAATAGACCACCCGATTGGGGCCAGTAAATTATTGATATAATATAAAGCCATAAGCTAGTTTTGAATTCTTTTGTCTAGTTATTAAGGAGCGTTAAATTTAATTAAATACAGACAAACTCTCCTTCACATGCTTACAACATTTTCTATTAATATTCGATAAAAAGATTGGAATATTGAAAATAAAACTTCCTCATGATACACCGCAAGTTTCGTCTTCTTTCTGTCAATAACAGGAATAAATCAGATTAATAGATTAATTAACCAATAATGTACATATAATCAACGCTTAGACAAAATCAGATCTGTAATTTGAAGCTCTTTGGGTGAATCATTTGCACTTCACTGGAGTAGATGCTCTTGTTTCTCATTCTTCCTCGAGTCTTAATTACTGGGAGGGCTTTGTGATTTTTGAGATGTATACCCGTGAAGTGTTGAGTGCTCTCAATGTTCTAAGAAACACTGTGCACAATTTGCAAGTGTATTAAGCGCTTTATTTCAAAGATATGATAATTTAGACAAAATTAAATCATTACAATAAGAGACAAGTATACACCCGAGTGTCCGAATGTTAAATTAAGATTTCTCAATAATGTAAATAGAAAATTAAAATAACTCTTTCCTTTTTTCTATTTTCAGACAAAACATTTAAGGACTGTCTTTAAAATCATCAAAACTGACTAAAATGAACACAACATAAGAAATATCTCAAATATGGTTCGCATTGAAAAAACGCTACAAATAATTCTCAGACAGCTGCTACTTTGCCATAAAATGCGATTAGCAAAATTCTCCCATCATATAAAATTCAATAATGGTGGTCAAAAAGTGGATACCGACTCTTCTGCAAAGCATGCGCCTTCGAACAAGGTTTGTTATCATCATATCTCCTTTGAACTTGTCTCAAAGTCAACAATGCTAAACTTTTAAATAGTCAAAATAGTTAAAAAAAAACCTCAGAAATCAGCAAAAAAAAGAGAATAAAAAAAAGAAAAATCGAAAACATCATTTAACTTATTATTTTATGTACAATTTATAGTTTTTAGTATAAACGCTCCACCACGATTTATCATTCATTTATATTTCAACGAATTTTCTCTCCTCACGTTATACCTAACATCAAACATATTTTTAAAAATCACAGCGTTCAGCCGAGCATTCAAAACGCATATCAAAGCCCAAGTGCTTCGGAGGCACAGTGTTTCGCTGCTGTATACCTTGTCGCGGGGGCTCAGCAGCCCCCGCTACAAGTCCGCCGAATTCGCCGATTTCGCCGATTTCATCGGATGAACTTAATAACATTGTTATTGAAGGACACCAAATTGTTAACAACAACAAAGTTGCCACACCCGAAAGTCTAGAGCCCACCTCGCCCGTATCAAAACAATCTGATACATCGGATAGTCCAGATGATATTGTCGCTTCAATTGCGTCATCAATATCGAATCAAGCGAATAGTAATTCATCTGCATCATCAACACCGCCCAGCAGGGTTTGCCAACCACAAACGTCACCATTACCTCATATTAAAGAAGAGGAAGAGTCTGAACAAAACCAGCATCCGCCATTACAATTATCCCGTACGACCCCAGCATCTCTGTGTGCCAGTGATAGACATTCGCAGCGCGGCGGCGGTGGCAATAGCGCCGGCAGCGGTGCAGGTGGTGTATCCGAAGAGTACTCCAGCTCACCATCGCCACGAATTAAACTGAAAATCAGAAAACACATTAAATCGGGTTGGAATAGAACTGTGGTAGCACTTGCAACAAATTCCAGTGAGACCTTAACGTCGAGCGGCAGTGCGTATAGCGGAGCAGGGAGTATCGGTGGAGGTTGTGGGAGTGGCAGTGTTGCAAGCAACGTCAATCATTCAAGCAATTTAGTTAGTTCGAATCCCCAGAGTGGTTCCATACTGCCAAAAATGCAGGCCGAACAGGGATCCATCGGTGATCTGCAGAAGTATCACAGTCGCTATTTGAAAAATAGGCGGCACACGTTGGCAAATGTTCGGTAAGTAAATTTTAAATGTTTTGTCTTTTTTATTTTTGAACTGAAATTCAAGTGATCATTAGATAAAAATATGCTTAGATCTTTCGGTGGAAAAAAGAACCACAAGAACCCTTTCTTTAAAACACGAGATAGAATTTGCTGAGGTACTTTACTCATATGTTCGACAGGTTACGATTTTAAGCTGTTATTTTCATACACACAGAAAAACTATTCACGACATTTTGATATAGAATGCGATCATATGTAATGTGTTGTTTTCTTAGATATCTCTACATTTTCTGCAAGGACTGGATAAGCTACATTAAATAAAAATCACGGTTTCTTACTCATTTCAATGGCTTAATTTGAATGTTATTCATACAGAAAACTATTACATGTTAAGAGAATATTTATAATTAGTTTATATCTTCATTTCTGCAATATGATAAGCAATAACTAAATATAACACATTTGCTTATATATCTAAATTTCTTTTTTTAATATTCTGATTAAGATTTTTCAAAAGCTGGAATAATAAAAGATGTAGCTGAAGATTACCTAGCTCTTAAACATAGTTTAAGAAAAAGTGTCTTCACATATTCGGGAATTGCAAATTGTCTCTTAAAATAATCATCAATGAAACCAAATTGAAAATATTTTTCTTCGTTTAATATTGAGACAATAAGTTCGTTAAGAAAAATAAGAAAATTGGGCGAACAAAAAACAAACAAAACTTTCACCTTAGTGCTTTTTTACCAATAATCAATACACTAACAGTTATGCTTTAAAGCTATAAAAACGAACCAATGGTGGATTTCAATAATTTTTTCTGATTTAGTGCAATTTTATTCTGGAATCAGAAAAATCATCAAATTTTGTTACAAAATTTTATGTTTAAGACTTTTTTCCGCAAAATCCCCAGTGTGCGCCGCCGGATTCACAGACCGGGTTTTTCAACTGAAGATTTTTCAACTTCGTGTTTTTTTTCAAATAAAAATAATGAAAAGCTCTTTTATTTCTGGTCTCACAGACCAGTACATCATCATTGGCGGGAAAGTGTTTAAAAATAAATAAATAAATGGCGCGACAGCTCTTGAAGAGCCAAAGCCTAAATGGCTTACTCTCTTCAACAATCCGCTGGATGCGTGTGAAGATTTGAGAATTGAGGGGACCTACAATTTAACCCCGATTCCGAACGGCAAAGTTGAGAAGCACTTTTTCATGACAGATTGATACTCTTGGAAGTTTGGTCAGTTCTTCGCAAGAGGCAGTTCCTGTGAAAGATGAAATAAAAACTATGGGCACGAGTAGGACTCGAACCCACGACGTTCTGCCTAGCAGCCAACGCACCTAACCACTGAGCTGCGGACACTACGAGAAAGTGTTTAGATGCTTTAAATCTTTTATTAAGGAGACTTTTTCAGTTCGTTTGTGTGTCAAGGATAACAAGAAGTATCAGTTTAATGATGATGAGATTAATAGATGTGGAAAACTAGTTTTGGCGAAAGGCATACTTATAAAAGCAGAGGTATTACTTAACCAAACCGAAATAAGTGTTCGGCTTATAGAATTTCGAAACGAGTTTGCTTGTTGTAAGTCCGCTGACACTTCCAACATTTTGAGCCCCACTTCGAAAACTCAAAGTATAAATCCAAGTGTCTGTGGAATAGAATTATCTCATTTTTCAACACCTGCAATATAAATCTTCTAAATAATGTATGCCTACGTGATGATCGAAAGGATTAACAATTAGGGAAGAGCAGAACCTATATCAAACAACGAATGAATTCATAACATTTACCTGACGATCTTAGCAATAAACTACTTTGAACCTGTTCGTTTAAGAAAATTAAGAAACCAATGCCGAGTTTTGGAAAAAGTCTTTTAGCATTTAGTTATTTTTATCCTTGGGAAATGATGAATTTGAATCCATTTAAGAATCTTTTGGTTTGGTTTGATAATTCAATTCTGTTCACTGCGGCGTATACGTAACAAAAAAATTCACATTAACACTACCGACTATTTCCTCCTACCACTTCATTTACCACCCATATAACCTTTGCCCACAAAAATCTTAAAAACCAGTCTGGTCTGTCTTTATGTTGAAGGGGATCGAAGTCCCCTCAGCGCAGGTATACTAGGGTCGCCCTTGTTAGCTAGTAGGGCAGGGGCGTTCGTGCTTCGGGAATTTCGAAGTGTTACTTACGTTTGTTTTCATTGTTCCAAAAAATTCCTAGGACGCTGATGACAAAACTAAGTGAGGAGAGCGTACGATAGAACAGCTCTCAGAGTATATCCCACCCACACATAAAAATATTTACTTTATTTATAAACCACGTCACTCCTTTCTTTCTTATGCTAAGGTTTCCAATAAAGGTGTTATTTTGATATTCAAAGAAAAATTAAATTTTTTGAGATAAATGATCGGATGATTATCTTAACTTCTATAGTTATAGATAAAGCTGAAGGGTTTGTCCGTTTAAACGCGGTAATCTCTGGAACTACTGGTTCGAATGATATAAATCTTGTTGTGTTGGATAGTCCATTCATCTTGGAAGGCTTTAGGCTACTCAACATTGAGCTGTCACCAAAGGAGCGAAGAATCAGTAGAAAATGTGGATAATTAATAATTTTTCTGCGTTTTAACGCGCTCAGGAACTGCTTAATCAAATTGAACAATTTTTTTAATATTGAATGGTCCATTTATCGTAGAAGGCTTGAAATAAAATAATATTACGCTTCGACCAAAAGGAGCGAAGCGTCAGTGGAAAAAATGGTAAAAAATATTCATTTTTATAGGCTTCTGTTGTCTGCTTGAAAGTGCTGATCTCAGGTACTACTTAATAAAATGGAACAATTTTTTTTTGTGTTGAATAGTTCATTTATTAACAAGGACTTAAGCTATATAACAATAGGAATCAGTGGAAAATATTTAAAAAAAAACGCTTATCCTAGCAACTGCTCAATAAAATTGAACATTACATTTGGTATTGAATAGACCATTTTTCGAGGAAGAATTCAAGCTATACAATTTTACGCTTAAAAGTTACGAATAATAAGAGCAAAGCATCAGTGAAAAGGCTTCGAGTTAAGAACAATTTCGTTTTAGAGAGAGTCGACTGTTTTAAAATAACTTCGAAACAAAATTCCCATGCGGGCATGATGCACAAGTCGAAGACACATCTCTGGCCGGTGGATGAGGTAGAGGCGGACGAAGTCGTGGACAACTGCTGGTTTCATTATAAAGAGGAAGGTATGCCGTTAATAATGGAACACAACATCAGCCAAATGGCCGCCACGATCACGCTTACAGGACCATATCCTTTTCATGAAATTTTCCATAATCAAATCGCAAAGTGGATGCCCTATGTCCTCGTTAGCCTTACGAATTCCATCTTTGAGGTCTTGAATCGACGCTGGGCTGTTGGCGTAGATACGTACCAAGGTGTTAAATCACAAGATCTCGGTTTGTGATCACCTCTTCGAGAGATAACACGGTCCGGAAACTTTTCCCGTTTACGAACCGTCTCTGACAAATTTTCACCATTTTTATAGTGAATTTTAATAACTTCAATACGTTGTTGAAGTGTGTATCGTTGCATTTTTATTAATGGCGTAGTTTCTACTTGTCAAATGTCAAAAAATGACAGCTTCAAAAGTGACAGCTACCGAAATAGCGGGCTATTCAAAATAACACCTCTTGTTGGAAAACCCTTTACTTTTTACTGACTGCAAATAGCCAACTTCACGATGATTTCACTTTTAACAAATCACTAGCTCTTGAAATTGCAAGCTTGGACTAGATGAACTAACTCGTTCAAAGTATGCGTCCTATTTTGTTCTCTAGTTTGCATTATCACTGGCTTTGTTCAATTATAGATTGAAGTGAACGCCTTGCCTGTTCAGTCAATATGTTTGCCATTTTCTGCCACTAAAACCGAAAAAATCCACATTAGCATTAAAGTAAGAAGCTTTTGTTTCAAGCAATTTGAAGTTTATGTCGTAAATTGTTGGTTCAGCCTTTTTTTGAAATTAAAAATTAAACCACACGGTTACTGCTTTAATAATATGAACTCACCCAATCGTAAATGGAGGTCGCACAGTGTGGCCAAGGGCATGAAAAGTTGGCAAAAAATATTTTTCCTCGTTTTCATTTATTTTGTTCAATAAAAATGTATGCTTAGTAGTTCAAATAACAATTAAAATATTGAGAATAAATATTTACAAATCCAAGTGATATTATAAATGTAAAGTTTGGATGAATGGATTTGTGAATGTATAGATGTTTGTTGTTCAATCACGCTAGAACAGTTGAACGGATTTGGATAAAATTTGACACAAAGATAGGTTTTAGTCTGGAATGGCACATAGGATACTTTTTATCTCGGTAAGGGAGGGGCATTGGGTGGTCCAAACACCCCAAATCAATTTTAGCATACATCAATATTTTTGAAGTTTACAATTAAAACTTCGGATTTTGTGATTGTATATTTCTTCAAGGGGAAAAAAAATGTCCAAGTAAGATACTTCCGGCCTTCCTACCCTATTAATCTTGTAGTTTGGAAATTTCTCAGTGGATTTCAACCAATCGCATTGTTTGATATAAATCTTTCTTTTGTTCTATTAGAATTCAACCACCTTTTTTGAAAGCTGGATACAAAATTAAACACTTTAAAACGCAGATCTTGCATTTTTGGATTTGGTCAATTTGTCCGATTTTCCAAGTATTGGGTCAAAAATGCAGTTTTACCTCGAAATGAACATTCACCTGATTGAATAATTTTTTCAAATAAAAATTTGTGTGATAGGTTAATGCTGGAACCCAAAAATAAATTGTAAACCCTCGATATTATCCAAAATTTTACGAAATTTTGACCAAACAAAAATACAATTTTCTTTAAGAGGGGCAAATATGGGCAGACTATTTAAACTTCACACGAAAGCTTATTTTATGAAACATAACAGGACACAAACAGTTTTACGCCATATCACGCCTACATACACTTTCTATTCACGATTTCAAAGGACTTTTTAAAAAAACAATGCTTTTAAATAACGTAAAATTCAAACATATTTCTCAAAACAATATTAAAACAAAACATATATAAATGTGATATCAATTAAAAGCTTACTACAGATTGTGGATCCATTTTTTATTTCAAGTTGATAGCTTTTTGTTTAAACAAATGCGACTTAAAATGGTAAATATCAATAACAAATGACATGTTAAATAGTCGAACTTCAAATAACTTTAACTTTGCTCCCTGTGCACTTATCATGGAGCAAAAACCGGTTTTGTGAAGCTTAGGAGTACCTCTATTTTATCATATCAATATTTTTCTAATGACTTGAATTGAGAAAAAAAGTATTTTTGCCAACTATTTCTACATTTGGCCACACTGTGGGTCGGAGAGAAATAAATAAAATCAATTCTATTGTTACGGATTCTACTTTCCGTTTGCATTTTCAAGGCTAGCATCGGAACCATTTATTTTCAAATTTTGAATGTGATTTTCGCACGACTGGCAGTCCATGTGTAGTATGTAAGTCAATGGCATCAATGTTTAAGTAGCTTCGGCTAGCCTTACAGTAGCCCATTTCATCAATCCAATTTTTTTTTTAATCGCTATCAGATTATTGGCATAACAACGGTCGGCTGATAACTTTATTTGGAAACTGGTGCTCAAAAGATCGATTGCATAATCCAGTGGTCGTGCGAGTACATGTCTGTATTTTTTTCGATTTTACCGATTTCCAACTTTTGTACTTTTTTTTCTAACCTTTTTGGGTGTTTCAATTTCGGCCAACACTTCTTATTTTCCAAAGTAGTTATGATCATGTACCTACCTTCTATTCAGAAATTGTTATCCTACAAATAATAATTCTCTGAGTGCATCTTGAGAATTGAGGGGCCCTACAATTTAACGCCGATTACGAAGGGTAAAGTTGAAAAGCACTTTTTACATGACATGGAAGTGTTTACAGTTCTTCTTGAAAGATAAAATAAAAACTGTATGAGCACAAGTAGTACTCGAACCCACACACTACAATTTGTTGTTTGAATTTCTTAATTCTTCTTCATTCAAATGTTTAAAATAGCAAAATATCTATTCAATCTACAGAAAAACTTTGTACAGCAAGCAATAAGATAGACCTCTGTCAACTTATCAATATTCGAAAATTTCAAAACAATACCCACGCACAAATGTTGCCCCATTTCATCAAAAATGTTTCAAAAAGAACCCACATTCTTCAGCTCTTCATGATATCTATACCTTATTATTTGTTAGATCATGGTTTCAGAAACCAGAAACCAAACAATTTGCTGCAAAATCAATCCCTCAATCCGAATCTTGTATTGTAAAGGTTCCCTAAGGTCAAAACCCTTTAACGAAGCCTTAAAATTAAAGAATCTCTTGATGTGTAGATTGCTTCAGGCTTCAGCAACTACAATTTTATAATACAGATTTATTTGCCAAAAAATATGTATTTTCACATATTTACATATTTTATTTAATAACAAAAATCAGCATTCAAAACTTTATATTTATTTTATCAGAAACCCTTGAATGTTTCGAACCCGAAAACAAAATCGAAAAACAAAAATCGAAAATAAATTTTCAAATCCCACCTCGCAAATAAAACAAAAGATGGCCCGAATCTTATGCTTTATCGAATCGATGGGGCAACTTCCTTCCGTTTTGGGGTCAATTATTTATAATTGACTGAAACAGAAGATCTCGAAATATAAACCGAATAGTCTCCCTCATAAGAATATCGTAGAGATAAAAAGTTAAGCAATAAAAAAAAAATAGGAGCATCGAACCGACCGCCATAGGATCAGGGTCGTATATTTATATAAGAAGACGAAGGATATCCTTACAACGACCTTGCCGTCAATAACATGACGCAAAAACTTTGTTCCAAATGTAAAACACAGACATTCGCAGCTACAAACATTTCATGAATTTGCATTCAAATTACTGTCCGGAGGCTTATTCAGAGCGAAGATATCTTAAAAATAGAAAAAATGTTAATACAACACTAAAAATCCGCAACCACAACAAAATGTACTGTGCCAAGAAGAAAGATAAATCGATAGCAATTTATTTGATTCCTAGAAATTGATGTCCTTGGTATATATGCTTGCTTATCATATCTCTCCACGTGATGCTTTGAGGTTAGACTAGTAGGGAAAAAAAAATCCGTCAAGCGTTGTTGTTCACAATGCATCACGACACCACCAGCGATCCGGGAAATGACAATAAATCGGAAATCAATTTGTATTATTAGTGTTACTGCCGATATGCGATGGAGGAGGCGATGACGCTCGCAATAGATCAAATGGTATACATCGCTTACTCACATTTCTTTTGTCCTTATAGCTGGATTCCTGTATACGTATCTGTATCCGCAAGAAGTAGGGCGAGCAGCGAGGCAACGTGGTTCGTGGTGGTGTACACACTTTAAGGATATTGAACCAACAACAACGTTGCATAGGCTTTTGTTTTGAATTTGTTTCAATCTGGCTGATGGATTTGTTGTTAAATAAAAGAGAGCAATCTTAATAATTGTGGAACATTATAACGTTTTCAATGAAATGATAAGTTCTTCGGCAATGGCGATATGTCGGTAATTTGTTTTTACTTCGTATAAAGGCATGTTATTGGTTCTGAGAGATTATGGAGATTTTACAGTGTTGCACTGTTAGTCAGTGTGGCATGGAGGTCTGATTTGCAGAAACAAAAAAAGCTAAAACTAAAATGAAATGAAAGTGCATTGTTCATTCTTCTCCTAACTAACCCTTATCATTGTGAACAAAACAACATTTGTGTCTTAAGGAAAACATGAATATCATTCGAAACCATCCAATTACTAGCCACTGTCTGTACACGCGTTTGGTCCATGAGTTCTTAAGCTTACGAGCGATGCAGAGCACCACTGTTGCAATACTCGACATGCTGTTTGTTAATACACGCTCACAATTATTGGTATCTATTAAAAGAAACCGTAGCTAGGTTTGAGGTCAGCTCATATAATTTCTTTAGAAGCTGTATACAGGAAGTTTTTTTTTTTTTGCTGACAATTGAAGATCATGATTTGGACGGTATCTGGTTACGACAAGACTAAGTTTTTTTCCATACAATTCGACCAACAATGGTTTAATTCCGTGAAAAGTATCCTTGTCGTGGAATATCACTTTTTTTTTGCAACCACCGACGCACGGCGTCAGTTTTCCAATTAAATCATTAAATTACCGCCGGCAAGTTTCGATAAAAGGAGTTAAATTGTTTTTTTTTTCACCTAATGGCAAAGTCCAAACTACCTAATGAAATAAAATATTCTTATGCTTTTGAAAACAAAAATTGAATGAACCTATTGGTAAGTCTAAGGGTAGTTAGAATTTTAGAATCAACTGGTTTTTACTTTTCCAACACCTATGTGATTTGCTCAGAGAAAATATTTGCAGTAGTGAGTAATAGATTGCAAATTAACGATTCGTTTAACTCCATTGAATTTGTGAACTGAGTATTATTGTCTTCAACAACTTTTAACAGCCGTTAAGTGGAAATTCACTGGCTGGCAAAGCTTTCCGAGATTCAAAGAATGATCATGTATTAAGGAATTTTTGAGTTGAGGTCGAAAGACCAAAAACGAAAATCACGTAACAAACAAAAACCGCAAGACATTTCACCTCAAACTACTTTCCCGCAATACTTTTTCCCGAACGTCATTTTACTTACTTACTTACCCGGCTCACAATCCATGGACGATCTCAGCCTGAGATACTACAGCCTTCCATCTTGAACGGTTCCTTGCATGCACTCTCCAGTCGCCGAAACCAAGCGCTCTGGCATCCGCAGTCACTTGGTCCTTGTACCGTAGTTTCGAACCTGGGGGCTGGGATGAGAAGACTTTCTTGGCTGGAGCGTTGTCGTCCATTCGCTCGGTGTGGCCGAGCCACATCCAGTTCTTGGTACAGCTCATACAATTCTCATTTGAACCTTCTTCTCCATTCGCCATCGCCGCATACAGGACGAAAATCCGTCGAAGAATTTTTCTCTCGAAAGTGCCCAGTATCAATTCCCCTTTTTTACTTATCATCAGCACTCCGGCGTCGTAGAGTAGGACTGGTAAAATAAAAGTTTGAGTGAGTGAGGAGTTTCGAACCCAGTAGTTTGGCCAAACCGAAACAGCAGCGATTCACTAGGGTAATTCTTCTTCGGATCTCCACTAAGGTGGCATTTGTGGGATTGATGTTTGTTCCAAGGTATAGGTGAACTCCTTAACTACCTCGAAATTGCTGCTACCAACAGTGACGTTTTGTCTTAGGCGGTGGACAGATGTTGCTTTGTTTGTTGATAGCATGTACTTTGTTTTATCCTCATTCACTTCAAGTGTTTTCCGTGCTCACACCTACCTTGCGCTATATCTGCTACAGGACTATGTAGAAGAAGTCACATGACAACGCATCTCCTTGGCTAAACCCTGCGCATGTTTGGAATAACTCGGATGAAGCTGTTACCCATTTGCACACTATCGGATGCTCTTTTTTTCCTTCGCTGGGTCTTTTCTCATTCCTCCTTTTTGTTCGATACTCTTCTCTTGCTGCTCTTGTTTTCCGTTGCAGCATCTGCAAACGTGCATTTTCCGTCTCTCTTTTCAATAACGCGCACTCATCATCATACCACGGGTTCTTTTTCGGGGTGGCTGGTAACCTATGGTGGTCTCGGCTACATTTTTTATTATTTCGCGATATTGGTTCCACAAGGTGTTGGCATCTGTGGTATTTGGGAGGACGGCGGAGAGTCGCTCACTCAGGCGCTCACTGTAGTCTCTGGCATTATCCGGAGTGCCAAGGCAACCGATGTTGAACTTCTTCCTTGGGGCCGCACGTGTTTTTTGTCGTTTGATAGTCGAGCTCTAAACTTAGCCACTACCAGAAAGTGGTCAGAGTCGACATTTGCTCCTCGGAAAGTGCGCACGTTCAAGATGTTGGATGCGTGCCTTGCGCCGATTAGCACATGGTCGATTTGGTTGGTGGTTCGACCATCCGGAGATCGCCAGGTTGCTGTGTAGATCTTTCGTCTTGGAAACCTAGTGCTACTTATCACCGTATTACGAGCTGCAGCAAAGTCGATTAGTCGGAAGCCGTTATCTGTTGTTCCTTCAACAAGATGTCTTCCTTACCGATTTTTGCATTGAAATCTCCGAGTACGATTTTGACGTCGTACTCTGGACAGGCTCCGTAGGCTCTATCCAGGAGGTCGTAAAAATCCTCCTTGCTTGACTCCTCGGCATCATCGGTAGGGGCGTGTGCACATATTATACTGATGTTTTGTAGTGTGGCCTTGATGCGGATTACAGCCAGGCGATCACTAATTGGCTTGAAATCCATGACTTTCGATCTAAGCCGATTCCCACGACGAATCCGCATCCAAATATGTGCATTCTTTGATGACAGCTGTAATAAATGTCGCAATTTTTCTTTTCATTATCCCTGATCCTATCCATCGTATTTCCTGGATCGCAGTAATGTCTGCCTTATACTGCGAGAGGACAGATTCAAGTTTCTGAGTTGCACCTGGAGTGTAGAGTGTTCTTACATTCCAGGTACAAACTCTCAATGCATAGTCCGTTGTCGTTCCGGGTCTGGTTACCATAAGAGGGGGTCATTATCCGAGGCTGGTGTCTCTCTCATAACGTTCAAGTTTTTTACTGTGGAGGGGTTGTTAGCCCCTCGCACTAACCTCCAAATTTGTTGGGCCGTTGATAAGGTGCTTCTGTTTCTCCGTTTTGCACCCGCGCTTACAAGTTTCGCAAGTTATATCTAGAGATATAACCAGTACCCGGTGGTTACCACGAGGAGGTAAAGTAAGCACTTGGTGTGTAGGAAAAGTTACAGCATACGCCCCCAGATCCTACAACACCCAACCACCCGAACGTCATTTTACCTGCAAAAAAATCTTCCTTTTTATCATAACAGCTCACTTTTTTCGTCACCCAAAGGTATGAGAATTAACAATCTCGAAATCTGGTAACTTTTTCGCTTGTTAAGAGCCCTTAATAAGGCCACATCAAATGCTGAGAATCATGGAGAACGATGAACAATTATTCTACATTCAGAAAATTCGATGAATCTAAGCTATTGCTTTTTTGTTGTCCGACCGAAGCTTGAGTTCGGCCAAAAAAACAACATTCGGCCAACCTTAGGCTTCGGTATATAGTAGGCCGAACTTTTGGCCGAAGCCGAAGAATTTTTTTATTAATGTCGAGCATCGTACTAAAATAAATAAATTAATAGAGTGACGCGACAGCTCGTACTAGGCGCCGAAAAAAATCAATTTTCGAGTTTTTGACATTGTTGGACACTCAAGTTTGTGTCTACTAGTGTAACATCATAGTAGTTGAGGTGGTGAAAAAATTTAAATTTTTAAATTCTTTAAATTGCCTGACACATTTTGTCACATCGTTTGTACTTTTATTTTATTCGAAATGGAGGATTCTTCGCTTTATTAAACCTTCGGCTTCCGCTTTGGCTTCGGCCTAATATTTGGCATCGGCGGAGATCGACCATTGGAAGGCCACTACTTTTATGTGAAATCAGCCAGTTTCAAATTGTTCATGTAACAGGGAGTCGATTGATTTGTTTTTGGCGTGATTTTGGTTTTCATTTCTGATTTGACATCTTTGATTTTTGATGACAGCTTGCACACAACTGCTGTTTTAAACCTCTGTGGTTTGATATTTCACATTGTTTTTGTTTTAATAACCTTTTTTTTTTAATTTCAATTTATTGTTTAAAACAGTTTCGGTTCTGAATATTCAAATAATATACAGTCCATGCATATCTGCACAAAAAGTGCTTTCGTTTGATATGTAGCTTAGGCCGCGTTAAGTGTACAACTTTTTTATATGATTTTCAAATTCAAATTTTCAAATCCCAAATTCAAATTTCAAATTTTAATATTCTAATAATTTCAAATTGTTTTTTTAGTTAAAATTTGTTTAGGTAAATTAATATCACAACAACAGACTTAAATTGAAATCGTTCCTTAAAACAAATAAATGCAGATCATTATTAATATGATACTTTTACCTCAAATAGAATTAATGGTCGATTCCATTTCCATTCATTGATCGAAAAGGCAGTAACTGTATCAAATTTTCGTTATTTAATTTAATCAATGTTAAATACTCATTCCGATTCGGAAAAATCCTACTCATTCGTTTTTGAATTAACACAATTACATACTTCAAAAAAACGAGATTCCATCTAAAATAATTTATTCTGACCTATTTGGAACACTGGCAACGCAACGTACAGATATTTTTCTATCTGCATACACCGATACCCTATATCATACGCAATGAAATGAAAATTAAATGCTAGGACAAAAAAAAAATCGAAAGGTTAAATATTCTACAAGGCTTTCATGCTAAATCCCCTCAATCGATATTTTGATGAAATATTTTAGATAACCGCTACTTGTTCTATAGTATACCTATAGGCACATAGGTGCGCTAAGGTCGCCAAACGCATACGAACACTCAATAGTACGTCACCAAAGTTAGATTTTCTGTAGACACGTCAGCTTCTACTATATACTTTTATGTTAGACTCTCCTTCCAAATTAATACCTCTGTGGACATTATAAGACACATGACACAAAAGTGAATATGGAACGGATACTAGGTCGCATGTCCTTCCATGCATAATGGCCATGCCTTGGCCATCGTTCTAGTATTCAGATTACTGCCATAACCAACAACAGCAAAAGCGGACATAAAAGCAGATGTCCAAGTCTATAAATAAAACGTTAGAAGTGAATTTCTGCTTCCTTATGATGGTTAGCCTAGCCTTGTCCAATGCCCGTCCCTCCTCGACTCGTTTTATGTATATATAAAAAAAAATCCTTTTAGACTTAAACTGATTTTTCTCCTATTGACGAAAAACTTATCAATTGTTTGGAGATTACCTTCTTTCGTGCAAGAAAAAGTAAATGAAAAAAAAAACTGAAAATATTTTAGAGAAATTGTAACATTTCTTAAAGCATTATTTTCCTTTCCAGTGCGAACTTATTTGGTTTTTTCTTGTGTCCATGTCTTTTTTTTCGAATAAAGGCAATCATTTTCAATTTTGTAGCCAAAGAACTGAAAGAAAAAAAGGGACTCTTTAGCTGAAATGGGTTTTGAGAGAAGCCTTTTGTATAAGGGAACAATAAACGTTTCCCTGAAGAGGTATGATGTGCACCCAGCTTTATAAATTTTTCAATATGCGACCGACACGACACGATGATGACGACACGGCGAACGGCCAGACCGATAAGTGTGTGTGTGTTTAGGCACAATGTAGGTACTTCAAATGATCATCATCATGAATGAAAGGGAAAATATTAAATTTTAAAGTTTCGAAATTATTACTTTTAAAAAGTATATTGACGATGATGTAGGTAGCTTACTTATCGGCTGGAGTTATGAATTGATAGATGGCCGTTTATCCTTGATGTTGTGTGTGTGTGTGTGTCTGCTTTGGTGTATCATGAAAACCATTTTGCCAAATGGGCGGAAGGGGTTGTCTTTTATCTCTTTTTATCTTTTTTTTCAATCAATTCTTGTTGAATGTTGTCCGAAGGACGAGGTGATGGCTCTTTTTTGGATGTTTCTTCTATATTTATTATTCAAATCAATATACACTGTGGACCTTTTTGGTGGCCGTTTTTAAATTTTAACATTTACGAAAAGAGAGGTTATTTTTTTATTTTTTTTTTTATTTACTTTTTGAAGGTGTGAAACACCTGAACCCCAATTAATAATGCAAGGTGTATATTATGACAGGTTTATCAAGGATATGAGATCAAAAGTTGTTATTTAATTCAGGGAAATTTTTTAAGTGCTGTCAATGAATTACGCCAGAGGGAATTGGGAGTTATATTTCATGTCAATGTATCTCAGACAAAAAAATTGACTTGAGCATTGGCGTGACAAAAATTAATTTAATAAGTGGAGTGCAAATGTTATTTGAGAAAAGATTCATTTGTGAATTTTGAGTTCTAGTAAAAAAGTATGTACATATATCAATTTTTAAATGCTAGCTGTTGTTGAGCAGTGCATTTGCAAATGGAATTTCAAGGAAAGGTTTTTGTCAAAATTCGAAACTGAACAAAAATTGTAAATTTTGGCCGGTGCCATCTCATTTCACAATCCTGTCTAGGCTATCCTTCTTGCCCGTCGACGGCCGCGCTTCTCCTCCCATGAATTGTATTTACCTAAAAAGCTTTTATGACTGGTTCTTCTACGTTCTTACTTACTTACTTATGGTGGCTAGAGTCTAGGTCGGACCAGGGCCTCACCCAACAAACTTCTCCAGCCAGCTCGGTCCCTGACTAGCTGTCTCCAGTTTCGCACACCAAGTTGGTTCAGGTCCTCTACCACCTGTGTGCTCCACCGAAATCGCGGTCTTCCTCTTCTGCGATGTCCTTCCGGGTTAGATTCGAAGACTCTATGAGCGGAGCATTATTTTCCATTCGCTCAACATGACCCAACCATCTAAGTCGTTGGACCTTTACTTTTCTGGCTAGGTCAGTGTCGCTGTACAGCTCGCACAGTTCTTGGTTGAATCTTCGTCTCCATTCTCCATTAACACAGACAGGACCAAAAATCACTCGAATTTTTGTTTCAAAGCAGCCCAAAGCGTTTTCATCAGATGTTGTCATAGTCCATGTCTCTCCACCATACATGAGGACCGGGAAGATAAGGGTTTTGTAGAGTGTCACTTTAGTTACACAGAAGAGGACTTAAGTACTCAATTACCTTCTTAGTCCACAGAAGCAGCGATTGGCAAGAGTGATTCTTCGTTTGATTTCAGCGCTGGTGTTGTTGTCTGAGTTGATAGAGGATCCCAGGGAAACAAAGTCCTTAACTACCTCGAAGTTAAATCTGTCTATGTTGACGTTTGCTCCAAGACATCGATGTTCGTAGTCCTTTTTTGTCGACAGCATTGACTTGGTCTTGCCATCGTTAACCGCTAGACCCATCTTCCTGGCCTCCGTCTCAAGGCTCACAAACGCTCCACATCACGGTGTCATTATTATATTATGTCAATGTCGTCTGCGTATCCTAGAAGCTGGACGGACTTTTGAAAGATTGTGCCTCTGGTGTTGACATTGGTGCTTTGCACAATCTTTTCAAGAATGATGTTGAAGAAATCGCATGACAACGCATCGCCTTGTCTAAAACCTTTTTTGACATCAAAAGCGTCCGTGAATCTTCCATTGTCATCTTACTTTTTCTACGTTCATACGAGCTAATTTTCAAGCCCACTTGCTTTGTTTTTGTAATTTATTAATCATTCTCATTGCAACTGTTGAGTGCTGAGGAGTACCTATTGGCAATTGATACGTTGTAAACTTAACTTTCATCTGAAGTGTCATAATATTAGTTAAATATTTGCTATTTGCATTTTAGTTCAAACGTAGCCGCTTTTCGCGCATTACGGAATGATTATGACGTCACAATCGACTTATTACGCGAGCAATCTGTAAAATTATGAAGAAGTTTGAAGAGAGTGGTAGCGTTTCTGATGTCGTAAGGCTTGTAATCTTAATACACTTTCAGTGGAAAACATTGCTGCTGCAATCACAAGTGTTGCTGATGATCCAAATTTATCGATTTCCCGTTCGCAGCAATTGAACCTGTTGTTAACCTCACTATGGCGTTTATTGCATTTGGATTTACATCTTTATCCTTACAAAGATTCAAATCACATAACAGTTGAAGCCTGCTGACCATTCACAACGCGCCTATCTACGGCGTTCTTGAGTTTTGGAACAACAGACGATAATCACAGATTTTTCGAACATCATTTTCTTTCAAGAAAAAGTAACTGTTTGGTGTACTCGGCCGGCGGGTGAATCCAGATCATGACTTGGACGATGTGAATTACAAAGTCCAAACTTTATAGTGAAATAAAATTTTCAATGAAAATGTGTCGTTGTGTGTTTCACTCTCGAAACCGAATAATGAATGACCCTTTATATACAAAAACAAAGTGTTTATCCTCGGCAGGTCCGTATCAGGTTTGAGCTTCTTCCAGCAAGCACCTCCAAGTACCTAGATGGCTTATCGTCTCCAATTTTGCAAACGGATCTCGTTTGAAAATTTGTTTTTGTAGTTAGTGCATTTAACTTCGACAAACAGATGGACTTGTTAACCTGCCGCGGTATATTTAACTGCAGAACACAGCACGATAACGTTGCCATAGGAAAGGTTGAATAACTTTAAAGAGGAGACACAAACTGGTTGTGTTGCAGATGAAAGCAGGAACAAAATCATTTTGTTCCTCGCTGGCGATGTTTCACGCGGGTGGTCATCATAGCTAGGACATTGCTCACACCTAGAAAGTTGACCATCTCTCAACAACCTTCTACAAAGTTGAGATAGTTTTGGTACAATAGCAAAGCAGCCCGACGATGAGCATTGAATATAGTCGGAGATCGAAATGTATAGGATTTGGTAGATAGAGGAATGTATGTTTAGAAAACAAAGTACTTCAAAGTAGTGAATGCATTAAAAGGTGTACATCAATATCGATTGAGCCGTTTTGAAAAAAAAAAAAACTACAACTCATTCATAATTTCAAATCAGCTAAACCAATAAAAATAAAAAAAAAGCAATATTTGGTCCGTTCGTCAGCCCACAAAGCTGTAGGCTGCAGACAACGCACGGACGGTATGACTGACACTAGAATCTATAAGATAGATAATGACTTACAAATCGTGTAGTTAAAGGTTTAAAAATAATATCCATACTTCCATTTCGATGTTCTGAGAATTGAGATATCTTGTAGTGTCTCATCGTCATTGTTGACAAAACATTATATATCTATTCCTACAAGAAAAACATCTTATTTGACAATATGCGTGACTAAGTGCTAATTACTTCTCAAAATCCAATGTGACACCGACAACAGCTCAGATACCTACTTTAAGCATGTCCAAATCAATTAGCAATAGGCTATGTATACGAAAACAAAAACAGAAATGAAAAAAAAAGAAAAATCAAAAACGTAAAACACGAAGACTCGAGTATCAAGATGAGTGAACGAGTTTGAAGTATTGTTCCCAGCACGTGTCCGTCTCAATTACAAACGCTGTCATCGCAATCATACTCGAAGACGTATAGTTAAGTCGTTGCCATCGCCATCGCCGACGCCGTCAGTCGTCGCTTACTTATTACCGTAAATATGTCCAATTTAGCTAAGCTTAAGCTTTAAGTGCTTCTGATGGACTCATCATCAGCATCATGTTTCTATCCCGCGGGTCATCATCGTCAGGCACCTCCTTTGATTTAATAAAACATTTTAAATGTTCTTCTCGTTTATTTTCACGATGTTTGTGTATTTGTACACAAATGCGAATGATACACAAGTCTTCGGATTAAAAATAACAACTTAAATCAAGATTGACAGTTTTATTTGTGTCAACGGCCAAATTTGATTGAATGACGCTTTTCCTACAACAAACATCGAATTGCTCGCTAGGCAGAGCGAGTGTAGAGAAATTTTGAATAGTTTAACTTACAGATAATTGGTTTTTATTGATTGTTTTTACATAAAACTATTTAAACTGATTGCACATTGTGCGTCATAAACTGTATTTGTTTTGAATTTTTGCGAGTCTGTTTTGGTTCGAGATGATTTTTTGTTGGCATATCGTTTTGTCGATGTCGATTTGTCGGGTGGGGTAAATATGTTCGAAATCTTAATCGAAATCTATTGAACGGTCATGGGGAGCAATATTCTCTTATATACATAGATTTATTTGCGATGATACTCTTGGGGCACTAGAAATTCAAAGCTTTAAATATCTAATGCAATAAAATTCTGTTTATCACTCAGAACAGAATATTAAGATTCAACGTTAAATAACTTAACACAGAAAAATAACAATCAAATATAATTCAACATTTCTTAGCTATGATTTTGCTTCCACACCATTTCTCGTCGATTTAACACGTTTTTCGTGATGAAAGGACGAGCTGAAATTTGATTGAAAAAAAATAACATGAAATAAACTTAAATTAACATGAATGGGATAACAATTCAACTCTTAACTCTTGTTGAAATATGGATGAATCAAATCGAACTTGGTAATGAAATAACACGAATGTGTTGTTGAAATAACATAAACTTCGCTTCGCCCGTTGTGAAATGGTTTCAATTTTAAAATATCATTTTAGTTTTCGTTGAAATAACACTTACCGTCGTCTCCAGTTTTGCACTCCAAGTTGATTGAGGTCCTCTTCCACTTGAGTGCGCCACCTGAGTCGCGGTCTTCCTCTCCTCCTACGTCCCTCGGGAATAGTGTCGAAGGCTTTCCGGGCCGGAGCATTGGTGTCCATTCGCTCTAAATGACCGAGCCATCTGAGTCTCTGGACCTTGACCCTTCTGGCTAGGTCCATGTCGTTGTACAACCCGTAAAGTTCGCTGTTGTATCTTCTTCGCCATTCCCCTTCAATGCACACGGGGCCAAAGATGACCCGAAAAACTTTCCTCTCGAAACAGCCTAAGGCACTTTCATCCGATTTTGTCAGGGTCCATGCTTCTGCACCATACAGCAGGACTGGGACTGACTGGGAATTGATACCTACACTTGGAAGATTTGTCAGTTCTTCCCACGAGGCATTTCCCGTGAAAGATAAAATAAAACTATGGGCACGAGTAGGACTCGAACACACGACGTTCTGCTTAGCAGCCAACGCACCTAATCACAAAGCCACGGAGTTTACAGGTTCATGGTATTACTCTTTATTAGCTGTATTACTCTACGAAAAAATTAAAAAGTACCTAAGTAAATAGAATTATTACAAATGTTTGAGTTAAATTTGATTTATTGTCTATATAAAATAATTTTCCATTATATTTATAATATATATAAAATGTACATTCATTTTATTCTTTTGACAGAAAAATGTCATCTAATAGGCCAATTTCATATGACTGAAAATGAATATCAAATATTTGGGGTTTAGTTTTCATGGCGTACAACAAAGATGAGATTTTTTAGCAAAATAGAAAAAAGATACTAAGTAAGAGTAGTATGATGTACCTTTATTTCGTCTGGAAGTAGCTGTGAAATTTCGTCAACGATAGTTGGAAAATCTTTGTATGAAAGTTTAACGTTGTTGAAAACAATGGATTCGAAGAAAACTATAAGGGGACCATTGATTTTATTAAACTCAAGAATCGATTCGATTTTAAGCTTTCTTGTACCAGAATTTCAAGTTTCTAAAAAAAAATGTATACGATTACTAGCTGACCCGACAGACTTCGTACTGCCTCAATCGATATAAAAAAGACCTAGACTTTTGTAGCCCGCTACTATACCACCCGCTACCCTCTCCCAGCTTCTCCACTACCGTCTACCCGCTATCCCGTTATACCCAGTTACCCTGTTACCCGCTACCTGCTAGCCCATTACCCTCTATCCTGTTATACCCAGCTACCCCACTTCCCGTTACCCAATACTTCTAAACGCTACTCGCTACACCAGTAATTGCTACCCACTACCCGCTACCGACGACCCCGCTTCTAAGTCATGCCAAAATGAAAATCTTTCCAAAAAAAAACTTTTTTTTTAATAAATAAAAAATAAGGGTTGATCAAAGAGAGGTGAAATTTAAGTGTTGTATGTATTTGAGTATGGTGTATCATAAAAAATAAAAACAAAAAAATGTTGCCAAAAATATAAAAACAATGTAAGGCCTCGGCGACGCAGTAAGCGGCTGAGCGGCTGAGAGGAAAAAAAATATAAAACATATGAAATCACATAGAAGCGGCCACGCTATGAGCGAGCGGCGAAACAAAAAATAAACGGCGCCGCTCAGCAACCAGACCTGTTTTAATTTTTGTTTTTTTTTTTTTTAACTGGCTGAATATTTATTTTTATTTATTTATTTATTCATTTACAACAATAAGAGTTTAACAACTGCATTTAGACTACCGCAAACAAATAACCTTAAGATTAAAATAATAATAATAATAATAATAATAAAAAAAAACAAAACAAAACAACAATATAATTGACTATGAATTAAAAAGTAGGAAAGAATATCTTAAGAAATTGAAAAATGCAAAAGAATAATATTTTGAGCTGTAATCTACTTAAATGAAAGTCAAAATCAACATAATTTGAAATAAAGTTAGTTTCTCTAACACAACGAGTTATAGGTTCATTTAGTGCGTAATTTACTCTATGCTCACTTTCGCGGAATAAATATCTCTCTCTTAACTGACGTGAAGGAGCGTATAGATTAATAAGAGACAGTAAAAAAGGACAATTAATTCTATATGATAGTAAATCGTTCACGAACATTACTGAAAACATTTTTCGTCTATTTTCAAGAGATTGTAAGCCTAAAAGTTGGCATCTTGTTGAGTACGAAGGGATATCGTTGTTCCAACCCAACTTCCATATTGCAAATTTTGTAAATCTCTTTTGGACTGATTCGATTCTGTTAGCATGAATATTGTAACATGGATTCCATACCACACAACAGTATTCTAAAAGAGACCTGACGTAGGAAGTGTAAAGAGACTTAAGGGCAAACGGATCCCTAAAGTCTCTCGAGTTTCTTTTAATAAAACCTAGCATAGAATTCGATTTAGATACTATGTATTCAATATGATTGATAAAATTAAGCTTCGAATCAAAAATGACACCCAAATCTTTTTTCGTAATTACTCTCTCAAGTACATGATTATTGATCTTATAGTCATACATAATTTTATAATTATTGCGACAAAATGAAAATTGTTGACATTTAGTCTCATTTAAAAATAACTGATTGGTCAAACACCAATCTGTTAACCTATTAAGATCATTTTGAAGAAGAACACAATCAAAATGAGTCTTAATACAACTGAAGAATTTAAGATCGTCGGCAAAAAGTAAACGATTGGAATTCAAAAATATATCAGGTAAATCATTGATGAATATTAGAAACAGTAAGGGACCAAGATGGCTTCCTTGGGGGACACCTGAGGTCACAGTGACGGGACTTGAAAGTATTTCATCAATATGAACGAATTGAACACGACCCTTGAGATAAGAATCGATCCAATTCAACAACTTTGAATGAAATCCAAATACTTTTAGCTTATCAATCAAAATGGAGTGACTAACCCGGTCAAATGCCTTAGCAAAATCAGTGTATATAACATCTACTTGATATCCTTCTTCAAGTTTGTTCAGAATGAAATTTGTGAAAATAGTAAGATTTGTAGTTGTTGAGCGGCCTGAAACAAAACCATGTTGAAATGGAGAAATTAGTTCCTTAAGAAGAAAAGATAGTTTGGTATAAACTAGTTTTTCGAAGAGTTTTGGTATGCATGATAGTTTACAAATCGGGCGATAGTTGGAAATATCTTGCTTAGACCCAGATTTGTAAATAGGAGTCAAAAACGATTTTTTCCAACCTGACAAAAATTCACCACACTTAAGGGAACTATTAAATATAAGATTATTAATTTTTAGTTATGTTCTGAGCGGCAAGATCCAATCTCTGCTTTGGAGAAATAGCAATTCTTTGTTTTATTAATCTAGGACGCCCTTTTTCAAGCAGCAAATCAAAATATTCGATAGACATACGTAGATATTGCCAGAATCTATCTGGAAATTTTCGTAGATTCAAAAATAAATGATTACATTCTCCAAACTCCGATCTTAATTGGTTAATCGCATTATCTAGGTCTTGCCCTCATTAATCGATTGATTTATATTCTTGTCCTCGTCGAGGCTCTAAATACCTACACTGTTGTTCAATGTCACGGAGTATTTCAGTATTCGGTAGTTGTTCGGTTTGAAAGATCGTGTTTCTGGCGTTGACATGTAGGTTTCTAATTTTTTTTTTTCAAGAATGATGTTGTAGAAATTAAAGAGGATTGTCTTGTCTAAAATCTTTCTAATCCACCGTGATTCTTCCATCGTTATCTTACACAAACGGACGACGACGAGGTTTTCTGGGATGCAGAAGGCCTGCAAATGTTTTCCAGAATGAGTGTATGAGTTTGGCAGAGTATTTTAACTTGAAACAACGATGGTATATGGCACCAGCCAAACACATCTTTCATTTAAAGTTGAATTTTCGCCATATATGATAAGGGAGCGCTTGATAATATAAGAAAAGAAAGAAAGATTTTGTTTTTCACACTTCTTAATGGAAAAATCAAAAATACACAAACAAAAATATTTGCATATTAAATGCTGATAAGTCTCTTCTTGTCCAAATTCTTCGCATTGACCAATAGTTGTCAGATCTTGTAGGTATAGCATATAAACCGTTATTAAACACGCTAAAATCGGAAATTTCGTCGGGTGTGAGATAAAAAATGTAATTATTGTACCTACATTTCTTAAATACATTAAAATTTGCACTCATTTCTTTTCTTATTTTTAGAAAATTGTAAATAATTGAAATAAAAATATAAATATTTTTAATTCATTAAAGAAACCAAATTAAAAAATAAGAGAAAAATACTAAGGGCAGGTAAACAATCGAAATTTTCGGTGTGCCCTTTTGCAATGTTTCTACCTTCCATTTTGAAAATTTAATTTTTTTCTATCAGTTTAAAAGAAAAGTCCTACTATAGTATGAAATATTGAAAACAGGAAATTTCTGCATACGAATTACCAGAACTCCAGACTAAAAAACCCAGGAAAATAAGACTTAGAAACCTTATCTTAAATGTTCCGGAACTGGACAGATTTGTATTCTCAACATTTTCAACAATCATAAACATTATGTGCAATTTAAAAATAGAGACCGTTAATTAATTGAAGAAAAAAAGCTTTTATATTTTAAAATCAAAACATTTCAATTGATTGTAGCGCTCTCTATGAAAATCAGGATACAATTGTTTAAAGCTTTTAAAGCTTTGTTAAAAGTTGCATAAATAAATGAAATGGTTTTTGTATTAACTTGAAAAACTTTTTTAAAAAAAGCTCTTTATTTTTACCTTGAAAAACTTGGAAAAAGCTAAATTTCTCACAGAAAAGGTAGAAAGCATGACTAAAGTATTCCATTTGAAAGAATATTAGACACTTATACAGGGTGTTTAATATTTGAAAGCTTAGAACTAAAACAATGTGTAAACTATTATAGTAATTGCAAAATCGAACATAACGTTAATTGATTGCTGCTTTCGGAATTAGTCCGATCTAAATAAAATTGCAATCAAATTAAATGCTATATGAAGTTAGAATTTGATATAATATTCTTTTTACATAAATATTAATTAATTAAAATTATTAATTTTATATACATATTTCTTTTTCAGGTAAGTTTTCAATTTCGTTGTAATTAATTAAAATTGGTAAGTTATTTTATCAATAATTTTAAAGTGAACTTTGCGGGCAATTTGTTTTGCTGTACTTTGAGCGTCCATCAAAATAGTTAGAGTCATTCTTTTTCGAGCACCAATACAACAATCGTTTCTTTGCAGTAACTGGTCCTAACAGAAAATAACGTTTCAATAAATAAAAAGAAGAGCTTGCAAAAGAAGGACCAGTCGTGGCTCAGATGAAGGAAACAGTTAATCGTCCAGGTCAACTCTCAGGCTTATGAAGATTTCAATATTCAAGAAAGATTTGTTTTCCGTTTTGCAAAGTTTTCCGAGACCAAGGCGAATCAAGGCAAAATTATAAGTGTGAACTTTTTTAATATCAGTCCGTTTTTACAGTCCAATCCAAATGTTTGACTTTATTTTTTGTGCTGCTGCCAGAAAAAAAAACAAACACTTAAAAAACCACTCTAAGATTTTACTATTCCATTGTTTTACGTAAAGTTAGTTTGCCTACTGTGCTGGGTGTTCAAATATCAGAAATCAAAACGTCATACAGTACTGGGTCATGAATGTAAATAATTCAAAAAGTTACTTTAAAAGTCTTAAAGCTTTTATTAGCAACGGAAATATAACTTCGGTAAATAATATAATTTTAGATTTATCATTTTTCTTTTCACTTTAATTTCATTTACTCAAACTCTACACAGTAAGATACAAGAAGTTTAAGCTAGCGTAAGTTTAAATAGATTGCAATTATAATAAGATAAATATTACTTAATTATATAATTTTCAAAGTGTAGTTGAATTGTTCACTATTTTAAAGTTTATGAAAGAAATCTTAATTTTTTGAGTGAAAAACTTAAAAGGATTGAATTATTATATCTAATTCAAGAACTGCTAGGAGAATTAAACGGCTTTCTGAAGAAATAAACTGTTAATAATGTTTTAACTATATTTGAAACTAGCAGTTGCCCCCGACTTCGTCTGCCTCTACCTCATCTACCGGCCAGAGATACGTCTTCGACTTGTGCATCATACCGCATGGGAATTTTGTTGCGAAGTTATTTTACAACTGTGGACTCTCTCTAAATCGAAATTGTACTTAACTAGAAGCCTTCATATACATATGTAAAATTTTCGTTGATTTAGCTACACTTTCCACTGATGCTTTGCTCTTATTATTAGTAACTTAATAGCGTAACGTTGTATAGCTTAAACCCTTACTCGATAAATGGACCATTCAACATTAAAAGACTTGTTCAATTTTATTAATCAGTTCCACTTTTCCATTGATTCTTCGTTCCTATTGGTCACAACTTAATGTTAAGTAATAGCTTAAAGCCTTCCTCGATTAATGGACTATCCAACACAAAAAGAACTATACCATCCGTACCAGCAGATCCAGAGATTACTGCGTTCAAACGAACAAATCTTCAGCTTTATATATTAGTACTCGATATAACTACTGTACTGCTACTTCCGCTACCCTCTCTAACTACGCTTACGCTAGCTTCTCCAGTAACCGATAACCGCTATGTCTACCCATACCCGCTACATCGTCACCCCGCTTCCCACTACCCATTACCCACAACCCGTCATCCCGCTTACCGTTACCCGCTAACCACTATCCCACCACCCCACTACCATTACCGACCTCTACCCCGCATTAGCATGGCATTGTTTGCTTATGTTTATTTATCTTTTATTATTTAACCTACCTTTCACAATAATAAGCGATCATTAAGAAGTGCCTCTTAAAGAGTAGGGGTAAGTGGTAGGAAGTTGAAAATTAAGGATTGAATGTATTTCTTAATGCCGCACCATAACAAAATGAAAACAAAAAACTGCCCAAAAAATGCCAAAACAAAATATATGAATGAGCCTTCCTTAACAGGTATAAAAAATAGATATGAACCTATTCTCATACCTACTGAATACACATATAAAATTTCATCAATATCAGTCTAGCCGTTTCGGAGGAGTATGACCACTAAAACTGCGACAGAAGAATTTTATATTTTAGATAGATAGGTATACCCAACTCCAACTTAGTGTTTACGTAAATTAAGTTCTCATAAAAGATTGTCAACTACAAAGAGTCATTATTTAGGCATCTGTTATTTTGCCAAAAGAGTACAGCGACAGTCAGAACATGTAATTTCGATGACACCATCGTTGCCAATGATGATCTTACAATGATTAGAATCTCAAATGAAGTTCAAAAATTCGATTGAGAACTCTTAAAAAAATATGTCACTGAACTCATAAAGACTTCACAGCCAACCCAAAACCAAGAACAACTAACCGTGTTTTTTTTTGGACTAATCATTCCATTAGGTTCATTCTACTCAGTTTCATAACGAAGTTTGTCCTATACAGTTAAAAAAAAACTTAGCTTTTCATTAGCAAAACACAAAATACTGAAATATCAAGTGTCAATGTTGCCACCGAAACAGCTTCCTTCCGGCTGAATGACGGTCTAATCTTAATGGACTGCAAAAAAAGTCCTAACCGTTTCGAATTCATCTCCCGAAGACTCGAACTCAAAGAAATCAACATGAATAGAAACAAAAAATTAAATTAAAAAAAAATGTTTTTAAACTTTCTCTCGCTAATCTTAACAGATCCCCTGGTTATAATAATAATTATATATACCACCTGCTAACGTCTGGCTATGGCGAGTACATTTATAAGACTTCCCAGAATTACTCCACTTCTTGCTTTCCCTCCCACCAACGTAATAAATGTTCATTTATTTTTATCATCTTTTTTTGCTATTGCGATAAACAACACCAAAATCCATTGGAAAACACTTTGAATGGCTTTCGTTTACGTACCTACTTATTGTTGACTCTGTTCCACTAAGCACCTTTGATAGAGCAAATAATGCACTGTGAAAAAATGTTTATCTATTTAACTTTGTGTGCGAATCTGTTTTATTGTTCAATATAAATTTTATATTTATCTAGAGCTTAATGCGTGAAAAATGTAAGAGTGTGTCACAAGTAACAAACAGAAGATATAGAAGAATTCGTCAAGACATTAGTTTAATTTCATATTCTTCGCCAGTCGTATTCTTATTTTTGTCCGTGTATATATTCGGTTCACCTCCATCCCTCCATATGTCTTTAATATATTCAGAAGCCTGAACATACAATATTATTATTCAAATATCTCCTTGAGAGTTCAGCAACGACAACAACAGGTGGCAAACGAATTCCTAGGGTTTAATTTAATTTAAACGTTCGTTTTCAGAAATTAGTCACTTCAGTGTTCAGTTTGTCAAAAATAATTCTCAAAGGGTGAATTACCGAATAATTTTTAACAGCAAATAAATATTTCTGCGAAATGAGATGTTTTTTTCGAAAAATTCAAATTTCCTCGTTTTAACCAAAAATACAACCCAAATGTTAAAAATCGCAGGAAATGTGTTTTCATGGTTTATTCGTGAAAAAAACTGATTCAGTTTGTAGCAATGCAAAATTAATAATAAATATGTCGTCTAGCGATTTTGTTGTAAATAAACAAAAACGAACGAACCGAAGATATGGGACAGCTTTTTTCTGTAGACCTGCTCAGTGCGCAAGGGAACTTTAGCAAAAGCTAATTGTTGGTGAAATAGATGAAGGAAATGGAAATCTCTGCAGATGTTGTGGAGTACTTGTAGCGATTTATTCTGTGAAATCTTATTTCATCTTGGCTTACATTTTATTAATCCTATTTGTTGCTTCTTGACGTTAATGTTGAGACGTGTAGGTCTAGGTACAATATATGACAGAAGAATCGTTACGAGTTTTATTTTGTTGTAAATATGAGTTTTATTTTTGGAACATGTTATTTATTTATGTTGGTACCTCTGCCTATCTTCTGTCTTGGGGGAAAATTAATTGAAATTTAATTGTTCTTTTTAATATTTAATGAAAATGCAACAGTATTTGCTTGAAAAGTCATGTTTATTAAGCGTCAGCGTGGTAACCTTTATTTATTTTTTTAAATTATTAATTTTAATTCAGTTATTGGGCCATCTCCAGATAGCTCGGTTAATTGTTGTTATATGGGTCTAATTTTAAATGTCGACTTGAAAATTATCCTTGCTCTTGGTTTTGACACGAATATATATTTCGATGTTGAATGTCCACTCTTGTTGAGAGCCTATAATTGGTTTCGGCAACATTGAAATAAGCAATTGGATGGGGGTCTGGAAGGGTAGGAAGAGTCTAGGAAAAGGAAAGGATAGGATATGGGTTGGTTAAAGAATGTCACCTGCGGCGGTTATCTGAACCTTTGACTTCGCTGGACCGGTGGTTCTGCTTCGGAATAATTTATCCTTCTTACTGTTTGAGCTCCTGGCGACTTTAGGTTAAGGTCTTTAAAAAAACTGGCCAAACTCTTTTGGATTTCAGCTTTAACTGTTTCTGAAACAACTAGGTTGATGGTCGATCTCAACTCGGGGCAAATTCTGGTGTCCTCCTCTCGAGACTGGCTCGGTCCTTCGTTTCCCGATGATCCAGGCAATGGTGGACGCCCCATTCCTATCCCCGTGCTATCTAACATCTCTTGAACCTACGTATTCTGGTCAGTGTTACCCGCCCGGTTGGATTATGTGAGCCTACGCTGCTGTAGGCAGCCCTTGTAACGATTGGTCCTGACTACCAACTGAACTACCGCTTCCTGACGCTGTCCCCCCGAGATACTGTTGAGATCCTAGTTGGTCACTCACCTTTCCCATGTCTGGAGGAGGTGAGCGTCGTAGCGTTGGCATTATTTCGTCTTACCTCTCTACCTCTTTCAACAAGGACCTAGTAATCGGTCTGCCTCCTAATTGAGTTTTTAACCGAATGGCTTCTTCATCTTCTTCACTTCCAAGGAAATACCTACTCATCCGGTTCTTAATAAGAGTATCTTATAGATTTTTTTTATTTTTTTCTTTCAGCGTGAATAGTCCGATGATGACTCGAAGGCTCCCTATTACCTGCCTACGTAATTAAACGACTTTTATGAACTTACTTTTTGAACGAAAAAAAAAATCACTTTGATTCTAAAAAACAACCCATCTAAATATGTCTGCTTATATTTTCATACGGGGAAGCTTCAGTTAGCTGTCCTTTCTTCTTGCTTGTTGTTCTTCGGTAAGATGATATAGATTCCATAGCATCCACGAACTTTGGGCAACCCGACTATCAGGCCGATTGGGTTTTATGGTTGGGAGGCTAGAGGCCGAGCCGCGTCGTCACCAGCGGTCTCCGAGATTGACGAACAGGAGTGGAGTTGTAAGCATTTTTGTTGTTAGGCATGTTTTGTGTTTTTTTTTTTTTTTTTGGAATAGGCGAGGTCCGTCTGTGGTGGCAAGATCCCCACCCAACGACTAGCTAGGTCGTGTGCTGCAAGCATGCCGTTTCTTTAACCAACCCATATCCTACCCCTTCCCATTCCTAGACTATTCCTACCCTTCCAGACCCCCATTCTTTCCAAATTGCTTATTTCAACATTAACTGTTAAAATCATCTTCTTGGCTTCCGTCATTGTGCCCAGGAACAATACGCTTTGTAGGCATTCGAGCAGTTTAGTTGGAAGAATTTTTGAAAATTGTTGACTTGATGTTGACGTAGAAAACCTTATCGAATTTATTTTCGAGAATGATGTTAAATAACTCGCGTCGCCTTGTCTGAAATATTTTTTACATAAAACACTTTTCTTTGTATGTAACTTCGTTCTCATGTATTAAGACTCTAATAACCATGGCCTTGAAAACGATGAAAAGGTGATGATTTTAAGATCCTTTTTCCGACATCTGGGCTCAGCCTAAATATCCTATCGATCGATGGTAGATTTTCGTATGCAGAAATTACATTAATATGAACTTATCAGGCCTTAGACATTCAGTCGAGTTCTGTTGGCGATATCTAAGAGACTTGAGGCTAATTTTGACGAAATTAGTTTTGATTCAGTTTGTTTTGGCGTTCATTCATTTAATCAAAAAGAAAAAAAAAAAAACATTTTTTCTGGGTTGAGTAACAACAAATTCATTTTGCTAATAGCAGTAACGGTAGATGTGCAGTCTTTTATTTTTTTTTTAAGGCCGATACCATCCGATCGCATTGTTTGTAATGCATTTGTTGTGCTTCTTGTTTTTAAGCCGAGGCTTAGCTCGCCAGGATTGCAAAGGTCTATTGAAGAAAACACGAAGCACCAATGCTAAGTCTTTCTGAACCTAATAGCAAATTCTTTATCTGAAATACTTAATAACTAACAACCTTTCTTATTTCTATAGTACCTAAATCTGGTAATTGCGGCTGATCAGCAGGACAATTAAAACCCCTGGTGACCTGGTGGCCCTAGTGGCAATCTGGACAATTTCCTTCAAAATAAAATCCGTTACCCACTGGCGAAGTTTTAATAGTGAAATAGCGATTGCTAGATCGTTGGTGGCGGAAACGACGAAAGACACTCATTTCGTGCTTAAAGCTAAAATGACAACTAAAAGTAGTAGATAAAAGTCTAATTACAAAAGTATTTATATATGAATTTCTCTGCTAACACAGGGTGTGAATTATAAGAATGCGAATGTCTCTATGATTTGTTTTAATTTTCGGTGAATGTGACTCCAAGTGCAAGAGCCGGCAAAAACCGCTCCTTTCACGGCCTGGGCTTCAAATGTGTCGAAGTAGCCCGTAAAGGTGTTCACCAAGTAGTTCGGCCTAACTGGAACTGGAGACGCCACCGTTGATTCCAAAGAAGAAATTAATTCGCTGCCGTCCCTCGGTAGGAATGCCTTGGTGGGAACACTCCATCATTGTGGAGTAATTGGTAGTAACAGCCTACACAGCTTCGACCTGTCGACCATGGGAGGCCCTTCTGCGAAATCAAGTTTCGCGATCGCATAGCTCTAAGCTTCATAGTAGTAGTTACCGTAAGCCGCTCCGCCACGTCAAGGCTTACCCCGTGGAGGGGGTAATATATGAAAGCATTAGTTTTAAATGTTAAGGTAAATTATATTTAAATAAAATGCAAGGACTAACCAACTCATATTTCGTTCCACAGAGATTTGGTATTTTTGTATGTATATTTATTATAAACAAATATATTTTTGAAGAAAATATTGTGCTGCACAAAAAGGTGCTTAGGGTAATGTCAAATATTCTTGCAATTTTCCCAATTTTTGCCACAATATATTCGCATCCAGCATATCATAGAGCCCAAAGAGTCAACAAAATCACAACGCCTTTGTATAACACATTTCTGAAAAATGCATCAAAAATAAAAAGTGTTTTTTAAAGGTTTATAAGCCCAGTTGAATCCGAAACTAAAAACCGAATTATCTCCTTTAAATTCACATTTCCATAATTTCTGTGGAATATTTTAAGCAAAAGCCAACTCCCACGACAAACGACTTACTGACATCACAATGGACTGATAAGAACCATAAATGTCAAAGTAAGCACTTGACATTCTAGATTTGAATAAATATTAGGAATCTTAATCCTCAATTAGTCCTTTTAAGTGCTTACAAATCGCTGCACTCAACATTTCTCAAGTTTCACCGCAATCGTCCTTTAAGTCCAGATACCATATTGATCTCCTTTTGTGATAAAATTCCCAGACCGAATGAAACGCTTGATAACCACGTTGAAAGTTTCCTTAAAGAGCAAACAGAAGAAAAGCTTCAAACATAAAAATAGGAAGTTCCGCTCATGCTCAGTAGTTCAGAGAGAGAGAGAGAGAGAGTGCTTTAAACTTAAAAATAAAACAAACATTCTCAAAATATTCCAAACCACTTATGTCTGGAAGAGAGGGGACTCTTTTAACTCAATCATACATTACAGATTGATTTATTATTATATAACAACTGGATAATGACCTAAAGATTGCCTGTCACCGACAGCGACAGAGTACTCAGCCAACTGGCCGCGTTATCAAAAACCACATATCTCAGTTTGGTTCCACACACATAACCCCCAAAACGGATAAGGACTTTTATACCATAGAAAGTGTTGAGACGAAGTGTTAAATGTTATGCAATTATAGAGATGAGGTTACAAAATAAGGGGATTGTTGAATGAAACGTGAGACTTCAAAGAAACTTAAGGATGTACATAAAAAAAGGGCTTTTAATCCTTGTGTGGAAAATACAATGTGTTGAAAATATGGCATACCTACACAATTTTGCTAGGTTATTTTTAACTTCTTTTCACAGAACAAAATGCTTGACAGTTAAGTGTATCAATGACAAGGCGTCTGGGGAATGGGAAGGATGTATTATATTGCTTTTTGTTCATAATGGGAATGTGCTGTTTGAAAAATTGCTTTGAAGAAGGATAATCCTTGATAGAATATGGGTAAAAAATGCTCTCCATGAAATATTAAATATAAGCCTAACCTATGTACAAGTAAGTAACAGTATACATACGGCTTTAAATTTTTAATTCTGAAAGCCGTTAAAGAGAAATGATTAAAAGAAGGATTCATTAACATTGTGTTTTTTTTTATTCTGCAAAAAGAAATAAAAATTGAAAAATTTGAACCAGGTTGATCCCGTTGTGCAGGGGATATAAAACTTAATTTAATCACACCTAAAAACTGAATTGTGACTGAGGTTCTCCTAAACGACTGGAGCCATTTCAATGAAACTTTGTTTTGCGAACGAGGTTGGCTGGGATGTTAAAAGTAGACATAGCTTTATACAGTTCTTCTCTGTAGATGCTGTCATATGCGGCCTTAAAATTGATAAAAAGATGGAGGGTGTCGATTTGAGCTCATAGTTTTCTCCAGGGCCTGCCACAAAGTGAAAATTTGGTCAATGGTTGACTTACCTGGTCTGAAGCAACATTGACAAGGACCAATCAAATTGTTAACAAAAGGCTTCAGACCTTCAAATATTACTGCATGGAGGATCTTATAAGCGATGTTAAATAGGCTGATTCCTCTGTAGTAAACGCAGTTTAAAGCATCTCCCTTCTTCAAGATCGGGCAGACAATGCTAAAATTCCATTCATCGGACATGCATTTACACAAAGAGTAATCAACAACTGAATTTTCGTTCTTGTAAAAATAAAATTAAAAATATAGAACATCACATTTTCAATTTTAACTTTCCCTTTTGTATATTTAAAAAACGCTTTTGTTGATGTTTCGATATGTCCATATGCATGTATACAAAACCACAATTTTTTGTATTCATTTAAGCATTTTAATATGCCGCTTGTCATTTTTCTTGTATTTAAATAGGTACTTTTGAGTTTATGAGTTTAATTTTATTTTAACGAAATTTGATGAAAATTAAAATGAACAAAACCTGAAGTGGTAAATCTCTACTAAAAAAAAGTAATGACTTTGATTAATTCAATCAAAATTTTAATGTTCACATTGGAATATAAAAAAAGCAAACGAAATTAATTGAATGGATGAATTTTTATGAGTTGTTGGTATCAGTCGGAAAATGTAATGACTCGTTTCCATTTTAAGCTCTTCAAACTTTCAATTTATTAATTTTTTTTTGTTAAGTTTTTCTGGGCACAAACTTTGCTCAAGGAATAAATCAACACGTTCAGTGAAAGTATTTATTATGAAGCCCTAAAAAAACTAGAATATGAATTGAAGAAAATGTAATCTAATCAAAAACAAAAAAAAAAGTTAAGAAAGTGACAGCCCATATAAAGTGACGAAGGACTAACTTTCTTTCCTTTGATATACAAATTAATCAACACCCTATATCATCTTGTGTTCCTTGTAATGTGTTTGTGTACGGCAACAGTCTTCTGAAAATATTAAATTTACTTCCAGTTAACTTTATCCTTAAAAAGACCTGCATATTGTATGTCTAGAGTACTGCTAACGAGGCGAAAACTTTTAAACTTATTTATTCTTCAGTTCTAAACATTCACTCCGACATAAAAATATGACCTCTTGGACAAATCATTTTAATGTCTTTTGCATGGTTTCTGGTTGATGATAATGCGAGGTAAGGATCTCAACAAATAGTGCCAAGGAAATGGACAATCTTCGTTAAATGGAAACTCCTTCATCAATTAATAATAACAATGGGTAAACTATTTATCACGAAAGAAATTCATTTTAGCAAATAAACAAAACTATTCAATTATTTGAATATTGGCTGCTAATTTGAATTTGAAACTATAGTCTGCTAAGTAATAATTGGAAGGGTAGTAAGTGTGATACTAGCTTAATGACGTTTGAGTAATAACTGAAACGATATTTCAAGCTACAAGCATCACACTAAATTCTCTTAAAATTATTCATTAGCGGACTATGACTTTACGCCAATAAGTTAAGTATAATTAGTACATTTTTTCACTAAAAATCCAAACGCCATAGAATACCGTTTGGGAACTGGACGTTATTCTGTAACTGAATAAAAAATTCTGTATGAACATAATTCTGGATTTCATTATTCTGTTTTTCTTTTAATCTGTGTTTCAAAATTCTGGAAATCCAAAATTCTGTTTTTGCAAATACAACTAAGGCTGTGACTCATAGAATTCAACAATCCGTCAACGTTGACATTTGACACTGACAACTGACAGTCCGATATAATTCACATGTTCTTATGGAACGCGCACCTAACCAACGTGCCGGATGAAACGAATAGAGCTGGTTAACTTTCTACTTTTTTCGTACGTTTATCCGTTGACAACTAAAATTGACAGGCAGACAATTCAATGTTTCCCCGAGAGTATATTTTGGCACAGTTTAAATATTTTAATTTAATTTTTTTTTTAATGTTAAAGGTTTTCTGGTTTATTTTCAAACCAAACAATTGGAGTAGCAAATGAAACTTTCCATGTATGAAAAGTGTATTATTGGACGGTTCTATTTTTTTTATAAATTGCACCCACTCAAGGGATTCTTATACCCTTTTTATGCCAGAGACAGAGGAAGAAGAGAAGGGGTTAGAAAGGAGCTGTCGGTGTACATTGGTCTTAAATTCTTGAACATTGTAATGACTATGAAAGACAGAGTGAGGAAGAGAGTTCCACAATCGCGTTGTGCGGCTAAAAAATGATTCTCTATACCTGAGAGTAGGTACGTCCGAAGTTGGCTCGAGGGTAAACTGATGGGCATTTCTAGAAGCGCAAGTATTACGAGCGAATTGTTTGAGGGAGGAATGCAACTGAGCTATTTCACTAGAGCAATTACCGTAAAAGTAGCGATAGAACAAGGAGATACACGCTTCGTTACGACTGTGGTCTAAAGGAGTGAATGCGTCAGTGATCTTCCTATACCAACGTTCTTACAGCTCTTTTTTGTATTCCATCCAAGATGCTTAAGTAAGTAGCTGGAGCACCAGCCCAAAGGTGGGAATTGTACTCAAGCCTTGGACGGATATAGGTTTTGTAGATAATAGCCAGATCAGACGGGGAGAAATATTTATTGCACCGTCCAAGAAACCCAAACATATTGCCCGCATTTTTGGCGACATCGCATATCTGCTCGGTCTACAAGAAGTGGTTAGCGATGCACATAACGAGAATCTCGAGATGTTCGGTCTCATTGATGCAAGTGCCACTCATGGACAGTTGCAAGGGGTATATCTCGCTTCTACGATACAAGAGTTTTCAAAGCATTTAGTTTTGAAAGCATTAAACTCTACACAGTTTTTAATTCCCCATTGTACAATGCTGTTTAAGTCAGATTTTAATAAGCTTATCATATTTTGCCGTTGCAGTTCCGCATCCGACGAGGAGGGATGAATTGGAATACATGAGAAACGGGAATATCGTCAGCGAAACAATTTATTGGATTAGAAGTAACTGAAAAGAGGTCATTAATTAAAATGATTAAAAGGTTGGAGACAAAACGGAGCCCTGAGGCACACCAACATTTATATTGTGGGTTTCGGACTTGACTGCAACGTATTCGTTGTTGGATTGTCAGATTTCACAAGCAATACAAATGAATTGAGCTGATGTTGTGGTGCTCGATTATGATGATCTGATTGTAATCATCACCTTAAACTCCATATATGGATATGTTTGAGTCATCCACTGCTTAGAAAACACGTACATCCGTGCAAGATATAACGTTTCCTTTGAGGAAATGAATATTCTACTGATTACTTACAAAAAAAGAGTTTACATTCTGTCTAAGGCTTTGCTTTTATTAACCAGTAAAATTCAATAAAATGTCTCCTAAACATAGAACAAACTACGGAATGCATGAGCCACTGACAAGAATGAGTAAACTTTTGAATGCGAACGAAAACTTATTTGATTTTCATATCAATAAATACACTTTAAAACAAATTCTTAAGACCAGTGTACCACGTTCTTAAATGTTTTCTGTATTTGTTTGTATTTTGTTTATTATGTAAAATTGTTTGTTATCTATTTATAACTCTTTTTTATTTTTTATTTTATTTTTACGAACTTGACAAGTGTCTTTACACTCGTATTTACTGTTTTTCTTTGTTTTTTTTTCATGTTTTTAATTTTTTTTTTTTATTTCAAAATTTTTTATTTTTGTTTTTTTTTTTTCATTTCTTGCAATATTTTAATTTAAAACTTTAAATTACTTTGTTTTTCTATTTATAAACCTGCTTGCATTAAGCAGTCCCAAACTCTTATCTTCCTTAAATTCATATGGCCATCACTTTTTAATGTATTTATTCCAAATAATTTCTAATTAAGTGCCGATACGATTAACAACCGCTGTCTAAGGCTTTGATTTTATTAACTAGTAAAATTCAATAAAATAAAAATAAAAAATTATTCGTCGTAGATCGCCCTACCTAATTGCATGGGTTTTATGCCACGGTAGAACGATAAATATATTTGACAAGGAAGCAATGCTAACTGTAGCAAAATTGACAATATAGAGTTTTATTCATCCAAGATAAATATCTTAATTAAAAATGATTGTGCAATAAGTTTAAAAAGACGCCAGTGAAACAATGTTCCTTACTTTGAACTCATTTCAGCTAGATTTGCAATTCGATGCTGGCAAAAGGTCTTTTTGAGAAAAGCAATACAAAAATCACTTGTTTCTCCATTCTCTTGGCCGGGAAAAGCATCTACCTACTCTTATTTTGGTCAGCACAAATAGGTATTTAAACCTACACCTACAGTCCGTTTATTTATATTCCATCAAAAGATGTGATTGATTAAACCACTTTCGTAGTTGTCAACAAATCCATATTTATGTATATTTAACACTCTCTTTATCAATGCGTCATCCGCCGTGCGTTCGCCACATCCATCACCTAATAAATAATTCAAGCTCACAAAGTGCATTCCAGTTTCTCTAAGCAAAACATTTTTTACAACATTTTCTATCTGTTAACTCATAACTTTCGTAATAAGATTCAAGCAAAAAGGTCCCGTAATTCCGTTCCAGACAAACAGAAGCTTCGTGTCAAAATCGCATTAACAAATCACTCTTATGTCACTCTTCATTTCTGAAGTTTTAATATCGCTGTTAGTTTTTTGCAAAGTTGTTCTACATCTATCAGTTAATATTAGGATTTTTTTTTGCTGACAGTTTTGTGAGTGCTGATTAAATTGAGAGATAGCGAGTCCTCTTTAAAGTATCTATTCAAGTTTTAAAATTTTATCTTTATTTCGTTTTCACTATCCTGATAAAGTTTCATGCTTCTTGTTTGTCTACCTGATTCGAATTGCTTCCTTAGGGATATGAAAAACTTTCTTTGTTTGCCCTTAAGAAAATAGTCCACAAACTTGATTAGAAAAATTCGTACGTCATGTCTTTTCCAGTCACCATTATCCCTTAACGGTCAACCTTTAGCTTCCGGTGTACACAACCATCGGAAAAGCAAAAGAAGACCAAAAAGTGCCAACAAAGAAAAACCAAAATAAAAACAACCCAAAGCGCCAACTGAAAAGCTCTCTATATTCTCTCTCATTCAAGCCCCTGGTATCTCTGTGAAAACTGTTACGATTGACGACAATCGAGACCGACATTATCGTCTAGGTAAGATTTTCTCAGTTAGCCCCAAATAAAAAGCTCGCTCCACTGAGAATTGCGGTATCTACTCAAATTTTATCTGGGGTCGGTCGGGGTGGTTTCAAACAGTAAAAGCTCTTCCATGCAAGCTGGTTATGTTGTTTGGCCTCTGTAGAAAAAGTGCGGTTAACATTTTATTAGTTTCACGTCAGTTTCTTCCAATGTCATTTCATATGGTTCTAGTGTCTAGTCAATTACAAAATCTCATCCACACAAAAGTGTGTTCGTCGTCGTCGTCGTCGTTGTTTCGTGTTGTTTTGTGGTGGCGGCTTTAGTTGGCGTTGGCGTCAACGTTTGTTTTTGTCGAAGATTTATAAATTTTACAGAGTTCTGGTATTTCCAACTCATAAGCCACGTGATTCCGTTCAACAAACAAATATAAAATATAGATATCCCACCTACTTACCTTTTATAGGTATTTTAAGAATTTTATTTTTTGTTGCTTTGTTTACCTGAAAATTGCTATTGTTTATTTTCATTTATACCTTGTTTAGTGTCACGTCAAATGTCTATCTGTACGTCGCGGTCGTAAGTAAGTAAATTTCGCGGTTTTTATTCTTTAGCACGTCTGACTCCAGAGTGACGATGTTGATAATAAAAATAAAATTGATTCATTAAATCGGCCGAACGGATAAACCATCGTTGTTTTATTAATGAGAAAAATCTATACTCTGTTGCGCTGAATTTAGATGTCGGTCGATGCATAAATCATTCGCGAGCTGATCCATCGGAACTGGCACTAAATCGAACTGAATTTAACGTTCCGGACATAAAGTCGATTAGATATTTTATTTAGATCGATCCGATTCTATGCGGGAAGAAGAAGTACACAAAAGAAGGAAGATTTAAAAAAAAAAAACTTTCTTGCAATTGTGGTGATGGTGTTGGTGCTATTGGTTTAGAACGTCCTCGTCGTCGGTAGTCGGTTTTGCTGTCGTTTGTCTCTATCGGTTGGGTGTTTGGTCAAAAGCTACCATCAAAACGTTCTATTATTAAAGCAAATATTAATTTCGAATCAGTGAATTTCTCTTTTGGGGTGGAACTGCTACCAACCGAGCGCGATTTTGTGTTCCGCCAACGGAAACGCTCTACCTGCATATTTACATATCAAAAAAAAGTTCCGAACCTTTCTATAACGATATTTTGAATATTCATATAGAAAAAAAGTACACTGTTGACGTTGTTTGGCCATTTCTTTTCTTGTTCCATTCGATGTCAATGCTTGCACAAGTGAAAAGAAAAATTGTTCTTCTTTCCTAAGCAAACCATTTGGAGTTTCGAAAGTTCAATTGGCTGTTTTGTTTCAAAAAATTCAAAATAAAATTGAAGTGAAAAATAAATACACAACACGACGAAAGGTTCTATCTGCACTTTTTGAAGTGGGATTCACTTGGTCTTTTTTTTTCCTCGAATATTTGGATAAGAAATTGAAAAAGGATATCCGAACATACATCTAGGTTGAAGTCGTTCTGCCCACGCACACAACAAAAAGAGGTGAGTGTTTATTTTCCAATTATATCATTGATCTTTTGTTTCAAACGAAACAGAAAATGAACAGTTTTGATCTTGTACGAAATCCATTGATTGATTGATTTTTTTTTTTAATGTTCTTCAACGAGTTTCTATCTAACCCTTTTTTTCTCCCTGTACCGAGGTTTTATTTATGTCACAAAGTTTGAGGTGTGAACTCGAGGGTTCCTTTCGGTTCATTAATCAGAACTTAGAGTGTGGCATCTGTGAAGCTTTTTTACTTTTTGAATATATGGCTGGTAATTTGCATAAGGACTTTTGTAAAACGTGTTTTTGAACTCGTTACATAAATCAAACTTGAAATTTTGTCTTAAAAAAAAAAAATGAAACAAACTTTTCGCAGTGATTGTTGAATTTCAAATGAAAGATTTTGCATGCTGCAAAAAATCGAAAAGGTCTTACCTCTCACATCGTTTATGGTAAAGAGTTGAAAGTTTTGCTTACAGTTGGTTAACTAAGGAAAATGTTAAAGACTCTGCATATTAAATGTCTTCTTTCGAATCTTGTTTGCGAAGATAAATTCAAGAAAATGATTAGAGCACAGGAAAATACAAGGAACTTTTTTCTAAGTTTCGTGTTTTTTCTTGAGTTTGTTAAGTTTCCATAAACAACAAAATTAAACCTTGAAACATTTGACATATATGTTATTAAACTATGTTAATTTTTGTGATGTCCGTGGCGTGTTAGTTATGTGCTTCGGCTGCTACGCAGAATTTGGAGTTCGAATTCTATACTCGTGCTCATAAACTGTCAAGAAAAAAGTGCTTCGCCCGTTCGGAATCGGCATTAAATTGTCCCCTTAATCCTTCACTGTTGATGATGAGTGGCTTACACTTTGGATTTTGCTTTCTTTTTGCTGTCGGTACCGGTGAAGTATAGTGACCATTCACAAATGGCCACTATACTCAGATTAGGAAGATTGATTCTGATGCAATTCCACCAGATTCCGACGTCTACAAAAAGATTTCTTTAGACGATTCCAATGTTCTCTGGTTGAAAAAAAAAAAAATAACAACAACTATAATGACCCCATCTCAAACCGTCAATTTTCCTACGACTGCTGATGTGTCTACGGCTTTCTCCACCGAAAAACCAACATTATTCATTACCAACAAATGCTACAAAGTAAAATATCAAATTTTCCCAACGAACGGTCGAGGCCGTCATCCGATCAGCAAATTCATTTCACTGGTTGAAAAAACGAAATTTTAATAAAACAAGTTTTAAGGCACTAGACCCCCGAATTCGAGGGTCTAATTTTATTGAAGTTCTAACTATAACAAAGTTCTAAATTGAAGTTCTATCGCGTTAGAATTTGGCAAAGAATTGACTTATAACACAAATGAGTCCTAAAATTTCACTTAACCGAGCTTTAAGGGCTAGATATAATTTTTCTCAGAAATTGGAAGACAAATTTAGAAACTCTACAATGTCAAGAGAAAACAATGATTATATCTATCGATAATTTTTAATAAGAATTCACAATCCTCAATAACTTTCAGCGATGAAAATGTTTTGTTATGTACTTCACCTTCTTTCCACTCCAATAAAGTACAATACACAATTTATGCAGTTATGTGAAACTTATGATTGTGTTCTATGAAGTTAGGTTATTGGACTTAAATAGTCTTATTTTAAAAACTCTTACAATAATTCTTTTTCAACGTTCAACCACAATTCTGAGTAGGTACTTCAATGCCTATAAGGAGTTTCTATTTCTACTTCTACATTACGCATCAAAAGAATTATTCACCAGTTGAAGATATAAAAATTAAAATATTCATTGAACTCCTTCGCTCAGACTGCGAGATTAAACATCTTTAAAAGACTACTTGGAATGATTTCTCCATTTTGCATTGTAAAATTGAAGCTGATGATGAATAAAATAAAATTGCAGTTATTTCTTCTGGACTGTATTGTTTTTTTTTTTTTATTAAATAGAAACAGGAAAAAACAAACGTTTTATATTGTTATTAAGATAACATTTTTAGCTTCCATTTCGCCATTTTGTTTATTTTGTTAGGCATTGACTATCAAAATGTAACGTATGAACTCCTTTCATCAAAATATTTCAGCCTAATCTTGGAAAAATTTTGGAAGATCATGTTCCAATCTGAAATGAAATGAACGGAAGAAATCTCTTGGCGCTCTAGTAAACCTACCCTAATCACGATATTTATATGTTGAATGAAGTGTTCTCGACCCATCACATCAGTTCGATCTCTTGAAGTATTGAACAATTAACCTGATTGAATCTTTATTTGAGAGGTCATCTCTGTTGTTACTGTAAGGCTTCTTGCAATGACAAAATGGTGGTTTCAGAATTAACTTACTCTTCGCTCCTACCTCTGCCTTTCTTTGGTACAAGGCGTATATGTGATTTGAAACCCCATTAACCATTCAAAGCTTCTTGGGGATTCAAATCTATTTTTGATTCCGCTCATCAGTAGATTATCTTTACTCTACTAGTTGAAAGATGTTAAGTTCCAAGTAAAATATCAAATTTCCAACGAACGGTCGAGGCCGTCATCCGATTGATGTGATACTTCACCTTCTTTCCGCCCCAATAAAGGTACAATACACAATTCACGCAGTTTTATGTGAAACCTATGATTTGTATTCTGTGAAGTTTAGGTTATTAGGACTTAAATATTCTTACTTTAAAATCTCTTACAATAAATTTCATTTTCAATCGTTTACAACCACAATTTCATGATTAGGTACTTTCAATGCCTATAAGCAGTTTCTGTTTCTCACATTACACCTAAAAAAGAAATATTCACCTGTTGAAGATATAAAAATTAAAATATCTCATTGAACCTACCCTACGCACAGACTGCGAGATTAAATATCTTTGTAAGACTACTTGAAAACTGAAGCTGATAACGAATAAAATAAAATTGTAGTTGTTTCTTCTGGACTGCATTGTTTTTTTCTTATCAAATAGAAATAGGACAAAACTAACATATTTGATTGTTATTAATATAACATTTTTAGCTACCACTTCGCCATTTTTTATTTTGTCAGCCATTGACTATCAAGATGTAACGTAAGAACTCCTTTCATCAAAATATTTTAGCCTAATCTTGAATAATTTTTTTAAGTTCATGTTCCAATCTGAAATGAAATGAACGGAAGAAATCTATTAGTGCTCCTAGTAAACAATACCCTAATCACGATATTTATATGTTGAAAGAAGTGTTCTCGACCCATCAGTTCGATCTTTTGATTCGCTCATCATAGATTATCTTTACTCTACTAGTTGAAAGATGTTAAGTTCCAAGTTCTATGGAAACAGAGTCAAGATTCAACTATACTCTAATGTATCAGAAAATGCCCCAAAGCGCTTTTCTTCAACTTGATATCTATATCAGAACAAACACATAAAATGTAAAAAAAAGAAATGGATTTAAAAGAACGCCAAGTTCTTACATGTAAAAGTGAAAATAGAAATTAGTCTGGATGAAAATTTACAAATTCACTGTGGAAGTTTTTAAATGTTAGTAATTACGAAACACACACTGATGAAAGTTACTCATGGGAGTGTTATGATTTATGAATTAAAACAAACCAGATTTTTATATTTAGACATCCTACGACCATTTTAAGAAAGTGGGCGACCACCGTGCCCCTTTGATGAAACAAGAATTTTATACTCATATATTCAACCGAAACCCCATCAAAATATCGTATTTAAATGTTTTGGACCATTTTGATACAGTGGCGGATACGGATTACGGTTTCTGAAATGTTTACTATTCAGTATCTCAGGAAGTTGTGGTTCTACAAAATATATTTTTTTAAGGATCTTCGTCTCCATGAAATTAGAACGTTATTCAAAATTGTGCTTCTATTTCTATGGGTTCAAAAGTTATGGGGGGGTTAAAAATGTGCTTGAGTTCGATCCTGTAAAAAGGGAGTAGTGCTAGAATTTGGCTGGGCAATACCACTTGAAAGATGAAATAAACATTTTATAGGCACGAGTAGGACTCGAACCCACAACGTTCTGCAGCCAACGCATTTTTTGTATGTCTCTTATAGGCTCCGAAATGGCCCAACAGATATTTGTGAAATTTTCATGGTTGATACAGTTGTATTCAGTGGAATAACCTCATTGCAGAGTGGGAAAACTGGAAAAATCAAACAAAGGTCGGAAAAAATAGATTTTTTGGTTCAAAATGGGTTTTCGAATGGAAAAATAGAAAGTTCTTGATGAAAAACCCGGAAAAATCATTGATTTTCAAATGGAAAATTGCATGAAATTGTGGATGCATTGATTTTCAAGTGGAAAACTGGAAAATTTCAAACTGCAAGATTTTAAAATAGGCTTTCGAATGAAAAACTCATAAGTTTTCAAAGAGAAAAATGCTTGTAATTGTAGGTGCATTGTGGTTTTCAAATGAAAAACTGGAAAATTTCGAAGTTTTCAAATGGAAAATAGAAAGGGAAAAATGTATAATTTTGGATTGGGACTCGGAAAACTCTGCGAGAGCACGAAGAACTTCAAGACCTAAAACCAAGTTTTTGCATAGAATTTTAGTTGCGCTATTGGTATGATTGTATATCCTTTAGTGACTCTTAATCCGCTTAATCCTCAATGCATTTCTTATAAAACTTTCACTGTAGGTATAGCCTTTATAAAAACAAAATTTTTGGAAAGTCTTACGAGAAAGTCAGACAAAAAGGGTGACAATCGAACTACATGGAATTTTGAAATTTTCAAATAGTCAAAACACACAGGAAGAACGAAAATTTGTTGAATTTTCAACGAAATTTGAAATAATGAAGATAGAATGTTAGTTGTAAAGCTTGGAGAAATTCAGATATATGAAGTTCTCTATTTCAATTGGATTCAAGCAAATCACATTGCATTTTAGCAATATATTTGTTAACTGTAATTATTCTAAAGTTTTTCTGAGGGGTGCTGAGACAAGTTCGCAGGGTCGGCTAGTATAAGGATTTAATACAAAATAGTTTTTCTCGAGAATGGCTTGACCGATTTGGGTACTTTTGAATCTTGAAACACATGTGAAAGTTTGAAAGAGTAAAACACAAGTAGGTACATAATAAATTAAATTAATTTTCAAATGCATTTTGATGGAAAAAAACAGGATGTTGGCCTTAATTTGAGCAATTTTCTATTAAAATAGCAAATTGAAAAAAGCATTTTTGATTTTTGTTGCATTTTCGAATGACCAAACTTTCGGAAAGATAGAGAATTGAGTAGACATGGCTTTTGCATAGACAAAAAAAGAAGGCATTGAAGAACTTACCACAACCTTCGTTCAAACAATATATTATTACGATCTGCTATTTAAGAATTATCATTCAGTCTTTTCATGAAACTTAAAAAACTTAAATTTTTGTTAAAATTTATAAGTTGAAGGATATAAAAGAAGATAAACCTGTTTACTTATAACAAATCGTCATCATCACCGATTGAAGTCCCTTGCCAACAGTTCCTATGTATTTTAACCATCGCATCACTCAGAACATCAAACTCCTTAAACACAGCAGAATACATATAATTCAAAAACGTTTCCATTCCCATTTTTCAAAACTCCATCAAATTAATTTCCTCCAACAGTTCAAAGCATAAGAATTATTATAATAACTTATTTCTAAGTATACGAAATAACCGTCCGTTTTAATTTTTCTTTGCCATTATATTGAAGAAAATACTTTCCGAACAACTTTTAATATTAAATTTGCAAAACTGTGAGTTGGCAAAAGATACCCTCTTCAAAGATAATTAAAAGTTAATCCAGAATAAGCAGCAGACAAATTTTTTCTTTTGACTTTTCAATTAATTCTAAACTTAAATGTTTGAAACAGGCTGACTAAAGGTATAAAATGAATTGATGTTAGAATCATAACTCTTATTACCTAATGTAGAAAGCAGTTTGTCTTTCCTTTGAAACAATTTAAACGTTACATCTGGCAAAGAGTTACAACTTAAAATCACCAATAATTCCTTCAAGCAATGAATTTTCGACATCAAAGTTTAATGATGACTTGTTGAAGGTGGCGAAACGCTCTCCGCCCTGAGAATGTACATCCCCAGAGCTCTGGTTATTTAAATCTTGATTCATGAATTTCTTAATTTCTCAACGAATAACATAATTTATTACATCACTTGACAATAAAAAAAAAAAGACAGAAACAAAAAACGCAAATAAAAGGAAAAAAGCAAACAAACAAAACCAAAATGTCAAACAAACGTTTATCGTCCTTAAGCCCCTGTAACAGAAGCAGCAGAGATATTTTAAAATACAAACAAAACAAACCCCCGAGGACACCCACAATTCAGCCTATCTCATTGTCATCAAATTTATATTTAATATTGTGCGTGCATTTCACCGCACAAAATACGTGCTTAGATGCCAAATTGTTCACAGACCCTCGTTCCTCCATTAATCTTGTCCATCAGAGCAAAAAGGGGGACAAATTTACTTGGGCCCAAGAGACTCATAATAATAGATTTAAACAAAACATCTCACGACAAATCCCCATTTCTTTGAAAATGTATTTTTAAGTATTTTTATTGTCTGAATTTTTTTTTTAACTTTGAATGTAAGGCCAAGATATAAACTGACAATGGTGACACAATTCATGCGGAGAAACAAACTATCTTTTTGACGGAACGATTATAGACAAAATTTGTCTTCAAGGAATGTTGACAAGAGTTTAGTCAGCCAAGAATGTGATAATGTTATTTTTACTCTATCTCGAACCGGGAGAATATGCAAGAAAATATTTCGCAAATTCATGGCGGGTTGCTTGTCAGTTTTCTTTATACATTCAGCTAAAATCAAAAAATGATTATTTAACTATGTCAGCTTTGAAGACCGGAATTTTTATTTCTATCCAAGCGATTCAATGACGATGAGTTCAAGGATGCTTTTTGCCAATTAAGTGACTGAGAACATCGTTCATCGGATGCATTAAAATTCCCAAAGTCGAAAACGACTGCTACTCAATTAAGGACATGATAGAGTTGCAACAGAAATATATTAAAAAGCGATAAATCCAAGAAGGCGCAAAAGCTACATTTTAAATGCACCAAATGCGGCCCCGAAAGTACTTTGTCTTAATGATAAAAGTATCATCACCATAATCTTGAAGATATTCTCGAATTTTGTAAGGCTTAATGGTATCCAAATTAGAATATCAGCACTGAGTACTACGCACTGAGCAGCTAGCAGTGCATGTGCTTTTGCAAACGTGTTCGTATGCATAACGTGAGCTGCATACTGCATTTATGTGTACATCTAGGCACCGTTTGCAATGAATGCTTGTGTGAGCATTCCGCAAAGTGCCATCATTTGCCGAATAATGTGTTTGTGAAATTTTGCAGTTTCAAAAGCTCAAACGAAAGAAAATCACCAGGCATATCCGCTTTCATAATGTTATTATGGGATTATAGAAAAGACTTTGAGTTTATGTAGTTTTCGTTTTTTCATGTTATGGGTTGTCTGAAGATGAAAAAGTGGAACCAAGGTTATGAGAACTTTTAAGAAATAAAATCAAATGAAAGACAGAAGAAGAGGGGTTTAAAATTGAATCAAATTTGAAAAATTGATGTAATGTTAAATATTTACTTACATACTTATCCGGCTCACAATCCATGAAGGATCTCAGTCTGAGATACTGCAGCCTTCCATCGTGAACTGTCCCTCGCATGCATTCTCCAGTCGCCGAAATCAAGCGCTCTGGCATCCGCAGTCACTTGGTCCTTGTACCGTAGGTTCGGTCTTCCTTGTCGTCTCGAACCTGGGGGCTGGGATGAGAAGACTTTCTTGGCTGGAGCGTTGTCGTCCATTCGCTCGATGTGGCCGAGCCAATGAAGTCGTCTTTTCTTGGCTTTCTGGACTACATCCACATCTTGGTACAGCTCATACAGTTCGCGGTTGAACCTTCTTCTCCATTTGTCATCGTCGCATTGGGACCTAAAATCCGTCGAAGAATTTTTGTCTTGAAAGTGCCCAGTATCAATTCCCCTTTTTTACTTATCGTCCAGCACTCGGCGCCGTAGAGTAGGACTGGTAAAATCAAAGTTTTGTATAGCAGACACTTTGTCTTTCGAGTGAGGAGTTTTGAACCCAGTTGTTTGGCCAACCTGAAGCACCAGCGGTTTGCTAGGGTAATTCTTCTTCGGATCTCCACCAAGGTGTCATTTGTGGGATTGATGTATGTAGGTGAACTCCTTAACTACCTCAAAATTGCTGCTACCAACAGTGACGTTTTGTCCTAGGCGATGGACCGATGTTGCTTTGTTTGTTGATAGCATGTACTTTGTTTTGTCCTCATTCACTTCAAGACCAACGAGTTTCGCCTGTTCTTCAATCGTGTGAATGTTTGGTCTATCGTTGTCCTGCGCCTGGCCTAAATTCACACTGGTACGTGCCGATTATTGTTTTGCAGAAAGATTTAAGACGCTCACACAGTACGTTCGATAGGATTTTGTATGCCACATAAAGCAGGGATATGCCACGGTAGTTTTTGCATGACATCGGATCGCCTTTTTTGTATCAACCAGTCAGTCGGCATGCATTCTTCCTCCCACACTTTGATGATGACTTGGTGCATGCGGTTCATCAAAACGACTCCTCCATATTTAAAGAGTTCCGCAGGTATGCCATCCGACCCGGTGGCGGACTGGGGGCTGGGACTGGGTCTTCATTGACTGGTCTTGCTTCTCTTTCGTCATTAGCTCGCTCGACATTATGTGCATTCAGCAGCTATTCGAAAAGCTGCTTAAAAACATCTTTAATTCCCTGTGCTTCGGTGAGTAGGTTTCCTCCACTGTTTTGAAGAGCCTGTGTCCCGGTTCTGAAAGCAGAAAGTAATTGCTTCGACCTTTTAAAGAAACGCCGGGTGTTGTTCTTTGCCCGAGACTCTTTTCGATCTTTGAGCTGAGAAACTGCGGATGCTCTTTTCTTCCTTCGTAGGGTCTTTTTCTCATTTCTCCTTTTTGTTCGATACTCTTCTCTTGCTGCTCTAGTTTTCCGTTGCAGCATCTGCAAACGTTCATTTTCCGTCTCTCTTTTCAATAACGCGCACTCATCATCCTACCACGGGTTGTTTTTCGGGGGTGGCTGGTAACCTATGGTGGTCTCGGCTACATTTTTTTCGCGATATTGGTTCCACAAGGTGTTGCCATCTGTGGTATTTGGGAGGACGGCGGAGATTCGCTCGCTCAGGCACTCACTGTAGTCTCTGGCATTATCCGGAGTGCCAAGGCAACCGATGTTGAACTTCTTCCTTGGGGCCGCACGTGTTTTTTTGTCGTTTGATAGTCGAGCTCTGAACTTAGCCACTACCAGAAAGTGGTCAGAGTCGACATTTGCTCCTCGGCAAGTGCGCACGTTCAAGATGTTGGATGCGTGCCTTGCTGTGATTAGCACATGGTCGATTTGGTTGGTGGTTCGATCGTCCAGAGATCGCCAAGTTGCTATGAAGATCTTTCGTCTTGGAAACCTAGTGCTACTTATCACCGTATTACGAGCTGCAGCAAAGTCGATTAGTCGGAAGCGGTTATCGGTTGTCACTTCGTGGAGGCTGTGCGTTCCAACTAATCCGCCAAAGAAGTCTTCCTTCCCGATTTTTGCATTGAAATCTCCGAGTACGAGATGTGTGTATGTAGTGTGGCCTTGATGCGGATTACAGCCAGGCGATCACTAATTGGCTTGAAATCCATGAATTTCGATTCAAGCCGATTCCCCACGACGAATCCGCATCCAAATATATGCATTCTTTGATGACAGCTGTAATAAATGTCTCAGTTTTTCCTTTTCATTTTCCCTATCCATCGTATTTCCTGGATCGCAGTAACGTCTGCCTTATACTGCGATAGGATAGATTAAAGTTTCTGATTTGCACCTTGAGTGTAGAACGTTTTTACATACCAGGTACAAACTCTCAATGCATAGTCCGTTGTCGTTCCGGGTCTGGTTACCATAAGAGGGGGGTCATTATCCGAGGCTGGTGTCTCTCTCATAACGTTCAAGTTTTTAACTGTGGAGGGGTTGTTAGCCCCTCGCACTAACCTCCAAATTTGTTGGGCCGTTGATAAGGTGCTTCTGTTTCTCCGTTTTGCACCCGCGCTATCTTTAATGAATAAAAAATTAAATATGTAACTAACTATGTTTCGGTTGGCATTTTATTTTGCTTCCATGATTGCATTTCTGGCAATCATGAAATCTACAATGATGATTTTTGCAGATAGAAAATAGACTAATAGAACTTTACGACAAAAGTTAACTTGATGTTGGGTTACCTTCTCCTGTTAGATCGCATTACAATGCATTGAATGCAATACTGTTACGTTCGCATGATATTAATGAGTTATTAGTATTTGTCAAAGAAAATTAAACAAAATTATGCACAGATCAAAAAAGCTTATGCTTATTATGAAGGTAAGATTTTTTTGGTAGCCCCAGAAGGACTGGTAAAGCATTTCTCCCAAAATTGTTTTGGAAAATTGAACTACGCCTTGTTTCTTACAGAATTTCGGAAATTACCTTAGAGCGGGAACAAAGTTCTGTGTGTCGGTTAGTATTTAAACAAAATAAAACCGAATCATTTGGACTGGTCTTTATTTTAGAAACGATAAATCGAACGATTTTGATAATAACAGCCTACTTTCTGATAAAAAAGTAACCAAAACGCCTTATTTGAGCAACTGGCAAATGAATTTCATATACTTTATATTTATATACATATAACGAGAACTCTTATATAACATTTGCTAATTTGCTCCAGCTTCACACACTAAAATCAAAATGTTTCATTTGCGTTTTTGCTGTTAGCATTTTCAATATACCTCCAATTACTTTTTCTTAATGCAAATCCAAGAACGTGGTTCATTTTACTTGTACTTCCATTATTCAGATATTGTAAAAACCACATAAAAGAACATTAAATTCGTTGGAAAACTTCAAGCATAAAACCACAGGAGTATGTAGGAATGCAATACAAAATTACATTTTCTGATAAAAGAGGGGGTTGAACAAAGTATGCCTTAAAAAATACAAGATATTCAATTTCATTTGTGATGTTTGTTTGTATATTTTGTGCAGATAGTCTCTGCCAATTTGCTTCGTTAGAACGTGCCTTAATATACAAACAAAGTTGCATTGGAAAAAGGAATAGGTTTTTCTTTTGCTCATTTAAAGAGCAGGAACGTTATTGGGAAATTATTGTGACGTGACCGATAAATTTCTCCACAATCAGCACATTTCGCCCACCGCTTGCCGAGTCTAATTTTGTACAAAAATTTGCCAAAGGGGTTAGGGAGTGTGTTTTGTTTGCTATTCGATAGAGGAGCCAATCATTGTCATTAGCCTTATCCTGTCCGAATGAAAAGGACGAAATAGAGTTCACAATTCGTGTATCTAGAATTGGCAATCTTAATGCTTGACTGAAAGTGACAATTCTTTTTTGTGTTTGGTTTTTACTTGAGTAAACACAATTTCAAGAATGGAGGTGTCTTCGAATTAAAAGTTTTCGTTTGCTTCTTTTTCCTTTACTCTGTTTTGTAAATTGAATGGCTATCAGCTGTTGTCTTGGGCTTAAGGGATATTCTAATTTTCACTGAAATTGAGGCATTTAAAGAATTTGTTATCAGATTTTACTCAGCTTCGTACGGAAATGGCAAGGTCCATTAAGAGTAGAATGAAAGCTTACTAAATTACTTTTTGCGGAAACATTGAATCTTTCTATCAAAACCCAGTTTCCTCTGATTTTAATCTATTACCTTATACGTAAGTAAATGCCATGTGTATCGAAGGGACACATGTCAGGAGCTGAAATTCACTGTAATTTCAATGAAACTGAAAACAAAGACTCGACCTTCAAGTTTTGCAAATGGTTTTCTGGGAATATTTTCTTTTTACTTGTGTAGTACACATGACATTTGGGTCTACAGCCAGTCCGGCCTGATATTGGATAGTGCAAACATAGGTTTATGGTCCCTGATTTATGACGGTATGTAATAGGAGACGTTTTTATTTAAATTGGCCCTTATTTGAATAGGTAAATTTAAAAAAAAAGTTGATGATGAGGTTGTCTCTATTGACCTTACAAATTACGCTCTTTTCCATGGTTATATTAGGTTGTGAGAGGTATACACAGCCTTGAGCCATTACGTACACGAGGCTTATTGGTCCATTGTGATCGTCTTATCAAAAAGACAGCAGCGATGCTCAAAAGCTATTGACAGCCTGTGCTGTCAATGATTTTCTTCATTTTTACCATTGAGACCTGCGGTGATGGTCTAGTTTTTATACATATCCGTTTTAGATTGGAGACTTGGATGTACTAAAAGCAGGTGTTTAATGGTTTCTGTTTCCTACTCATCTGACAGCGGTGCCGTGAACGAAGGCCATATGAAATAACGCCATAATGGCCTTAGTTTTCAATTGAATGTGATTTAACACCATAATTCTACTATGGCTTTAATTCACAGTCGAATGAGAACTAAGGCCATCACATGAATGAGAACTTACGCCACTTGGGGTGAGTTCATATTCAAATGAGAACTGATGCAATAAATGCTTTGAGGTTTGAAGCAAAGTTAGCAGCAAGTAATTACCTAACAAAATCTCACCTTTATCTCAGAGACCTCAGATATTTCTAAGGTAGAAGAAGAGATCTCACTCTCAGTGAGCGCTGATTTTTTTTTCTTTCTTTTTTTTTTCTTGATCAGCCATTCATGTGTTAACAATATTAATTTCAAAATATCTCTCTGAGATTCAAAAACTGTGTTCCACCAAATAATTTTCGTAAATGCATAAAGTATAATGTATAATAAAACAAATCACGTACTACGAACCGAAATTTTTTTTGGCAAACAGAAAAACAAAAAAATTTGGGCTCGCTTCGATCACTTTGCAGTGCTGTAGTGCGTGGTTTTTTTATTGCTTTCAAAGTCTGGAAAACTAATTTTATGAATGAAGACGAAAATATTGAGATACTTACTCATTCTTAAATAAATAGAAATATCAAAATGATTGCATCGATTACCTTGCAAAACATTATTCACAATTAAACGTTTTAATTTTTCTTCCGCCATCGTAAATTTGTTCATAAGTCCATTGTAAAAAAACGAAGATTTAAAACATATCATCAAAATCGGATGATTATCGTTTTCGGAGCCAAAAACGAGTGGACCGCGAAAGTATAAAATAAGAATGACTTTTATCCAAAATTTGCAAGTTCTTAAGAGTGACGAAAAAAAGTTAAGAACTAGGCAAATGTGTGAAAATTGGTTTTTCAATTTTCACTTCTAGAGAAAATTCAGTCGTTCCTGGACTTCTGGGTTTTCTTGGGATTGGCTCTTTTGTTTTTAGGTCTATTTTTCTTTTGAGAACGCCTATCGGAACGTAAAGCCCCATAACTGATTGGTTCCTACCTCTCCTATTCGATTCTACACCTGTCGTCAACTGTTTTATTCCCTTTTATATTACAATATCTACAAAGTCAGCAGATAAACTCTTGGTTAATGTGACAAATACTATTCAATTTAATATTGCAGTTTATCGGCTCTCCGAGGAGGTAGGTTTTCCTAGGTCTACCAGCTCTGCTGCTTTTTCAATAGAATAAATTATAGCCTGAAAGGCACTACATGCGTCTGGAAGTTTGTATGACTCTCTAATAATGAAAGATTGATAAAACACACCAGCTCCTGTCCCTTACCCGATTTTTGAGCCATCGCTGTAGAACGAATATAATTTTCACTGATAAACGAGATTGGGTCCCAACCCCGTTATTATCGGTTATAAAAATAAAAAGTATTATTGAAATCTATTAAGAGTGGAATGCAGTCGGTGGTCTTTATCAATCCTGGTAGTGTGTCGCACTTAGCTGCCCTGCATCTTATGAACTCGCCAAGGTCTAGCAGGTCTAGAATCATTTCTAGTCCTATCTGCGACGTAGATCTCTGTGCCCTTTTTATGTAAACAGGCTTACCCCTGTACTTCATTCAGAATTTTGTTATATCTTGTTTTTTCAACATTTCTCAACGATACGATAACAACCATCATTAAGTATGGGTCGAACAATCACTTTGTACATCATTTTCAATTGAATGACTTGCGGTCGCATCCTCACCGCGCCCTGTTTTCTCAACTTCCCATCTGAGAGTTGATAATTCTGCTATTAAACATGGTGTTAATCCAGTCAATAAAGACAGATTCAACTCTAACTTCAACGAAGCAACTATCTATCTATTAAGATTCTGTCTTTACGTTATTAAACCCTCCTTCGATATTTAGAAATGCTGCTATAGCTTTATGTTCACTTTTCTAGTATGGTCGCATGTTTCAATCTCTAGGTTGATATTCTGCATACTGTGTTAATCATCTATGTGTGTAACCACCTCGTGAACTACCCTTAAAGTAGGCATGTTGGTAAAGTGTAAAACATCTTACTTACGCACTAAATTTCGCCTAAGGATGATTTGTTTCTAAAAAAAATATTTCTTGCAATTTTTACATTCTGAATGACTTCAATCAGTAACTGAAAACCAAAAAAATGTGCAATGCCTGCTTACCGAGTTACGATCTCAAAACCATTTACCTAGTTTTCATCCTTAAATCCGTATTTAGAATATTGATTATGATGCAGATATAATATCAATGGCTTTGTTCAATTTATCGAAATTCATTTCTTCACGAATAAGGTGTATGTGATTTTTGCCTAAAGAGGCGTTCCAGCGGTTTTTATAATACGTCTTTTTCAATTGATTTTCATTGAACGACCAATTTGCATTTTAGTTATTTTCTAAATAATGAACGAAATAGATTACTATTTCAAGTGAATTCCTGTAAATTGAGAATAAAGTGAATTTTTACGACTCAGCAAACGCCCAGATGATTTTGCTTAACAAATTTTATTGTTTGTATTGTGTTATGGCATGCAACTCAACCAAGTAGCAACCAATAACACTGCCGACAGACCTCTTTTACACCCATGTTGGTAATTACAATCAGCAAACATCTATGGCCCAAGAGTGTGAAATTGGTTTCATTGGTCATCAGAGTTTGCACAAAATTGGAACAAGTATTTTCAGTGTTCAAACGTCATGTAACTCTCTTGGTAGAAATCGAATCAGCTTAGGTAAATTGCATTTCATGTGAATTTCGAAAACATTTCTGTATTCAAGTCATGAATGTCAATATGTTTTATTTTTTAATTTTGAAATATACTGAAGTTGACAATGCCCAGAATTAAAGGACCTCTTGAATCCACTCAAAAAATAACAATTTGAGAAATTTGTTTCGGATTAAAATTCTTAGTCCACTTCAAACTTACTTGTCAAATGTCAACTCAACATTTTTTCCTAGTAATAGAAAGATAATATTTCAAAATAAAGTGAAAGTAATTCAACTTTGGCTTCAGTTCGTTGTGTAACTCATTTTGAGATCAGATTTCAAAGATCTCTGAAAATGAGATTCAAAAAACATTGGTATACCTGAAACGCTAACTAGCAATTTCAAGGAGATACCTGTTGTTTTCAATTCAGGATCAAATTTCTATCTCACGCGTTCTGTTTGTTATAACTTTGTCAAAAGAACTGTGCGGAAGAGAAAACTCTCAGGCGTCTTTTCTTATTTACAGTATAAGGTGTACAAGATTTGAAAAAAGACACAAATTTGTTTTACAAAATAAAAATGTTTTTTTCTTTGCGACATAGACACTTGATTTGATTTGTTGTACCTATGCCTCCTAGGCATTTATTTTTTCTCGCGATATTGTCCAACATACCTTGTTCTTGATGCAAAAATGAAAATTAAGTAGCTTCACTTCATTCAACCTGCGGCATATTTGTCAGCATCACTGTGGTATTTCTTTCCTACACAAAAACAAAATACACATATTCAACATCTCGCTCTAGATTGATAATAAAAAATGAACGACAAATAAATACACACAATCACACAACGACAATAATTTTTTTCCCGAATTATATGAGAGCACAATCGCAAGACCATTTTACAAGCTTTAACGCCATCCTCTTTATTTTATTTTGTACACATTTTCAAAAGAACAAGCACAACATATTTTCCGTGTTCCAAGTTAATGTTGGAAAATAATGGAAATAACTTTACACTGCACGTGACGGGGGATATGAAAAGTTTCTCGACTTAAATTTCTTCGATTTGAATAGTAACAAAAAAAAAAAAAAACAAGAAATTGTCAGTAGGTACCCTGGGCTTTGTGTTTTATTCCTTGTGTAAATGACTCTTTTGTCTGTTGTGAACGGAACCAAATGAAATAAAATAAGTTGTGAAATGAAAAGGAATTAATTGTTGGGGTGTTTGGTCCTTTTCAATAACAAGAGTTGTTTTTATCGCCAAGCTTCGAGTTTGAGGTTCCCTTTGAAATTAATTTTTTTTTTTTTTGGAGGGAAGACATGAAGCCAAAGTGCAAGTTTAAATCGCTGTTGAATACAGTTTTTTAACTTTTAGAAATTCTTAAATTTTCTTAGAAAAAATGAAAAAATTACTACAAACAAGTCGATAGATGACGTTAGTGCGGAGCAATTACTAACTTACTTACTTAAGGTGGCGCTACAGTCCGTTGTGGACTTGGGCCTCAATCAACAGTCTCCGCCAGCCTACTCGGTCCCTAGCTAGCTGTCTCCAGTTTTGCACTCCAAGTTGATTGAGGTTATCTTCCACGTGCGCCACCTGAGTCGTGGACTTACTCTCCTCCTTAGTCCCTCGGGAATAGTTTCGAAGGCTTTCCGGGCCGGAGCATTGTTGTCCATCCGCTCTAAATGACCGGGACATCTGAGTCTCTGGACATTGACCCTTCTGGCTAGGTTCATGTCGTCGTACAACCCGTAAAAATCGCTGTTATATCTTCCTAGGTAGACAAACTCTCCTACTACCTCGAAGTTGCATGCGTCTATTCCTCGAAGACAGCATATATACTTCGTTTTTCCCTCATTTACCGCTAAGCCCATTTATGCCGCTTCTGTCTCAATTCTCACAAAGGCGCCATTGACATCACGCTGTGTTCTTCCCATTACATCAATATCATCGGCGTACGCGAGAAGTTGAACAGATTTTTGGAAGATAGTGCCTCTGGTGTTAACGTCGGAGTTTTACACTATCTTCTCAAGAACGATGTTAAAAAATTTGCATGACAGTTCATCGCCTTGTCTGAATCCCTTTTTGACAACGAAAGATTCCGTTAGTTCGTTGCCATTTGCCAAACTTGATGAAGCAGCGTGAGTTCTGAATCCTTATTTTGCACAAGCGAACGAGTTTGGCAGAGATGCCAAAACTAGACATAGCTTTATAAAGTTCGTCTCTGTCATACGCGGCCTTAAAATCGATGAAAAGGTGGCGGGTATCGATTTGGAGTTCATAGGTCTTTTTCAGGATCTGCCTCAACGTGAAAATTTGGTCGATGGTTGACTTTCTTGGCCTGAAGCCACATTGATAAGGACCAATCAAATTGTTGACGAAAGGCTTCAGACGTTTGCATATTACGGCAGAGAGGATCTTGTAGGCGATGTTAAGTAGACTGATTCCTCTGTAGTTGGCGCAGTTTAGAGGATCTCCATTTTTCAGGATCAGGCAAACAATGCTGAGGTTCCATTCATCGGGCATGCATTCCTCTGACCATATCTTACAGATGATTTGGTTCATGCTCCTATCTTACTCGTCGCCTGCTGCTTGGAATAGCTCAGCAGCTCGACCATCTGCTCCAGCGGCTTTGTTGGATTTCAACCGTGATCTTGCGGTTTTCACTTCTTCTAGCTCGGTTTCACGGAATTGTAGAAAAAAAAAAACAACGATACTTAAACATATCCCTTGTCGACCCAGGTCTCCATGTTCGAGAACTTTGATTCTTCGTTTAAGGGGGTTCACATTAAACAACATGTTTATCAACTTCAGTCATATTTGCAGAACTCACCTTAATTCTTAATTATTACATTTCTGACATTTCTTCGCGAACATATCCTGATTGACATATCCAATTTATTGTTCTTGATTTAATGACCTAACTTTTTTAAATTCTGATTTATTGTTTTAAACAATTTTGTTTTGTTTTGCATATCTGAAAAAAGGCTTTCAATTTATATGTAATTTATGCCCTTCGGGTTCTTGTAAGCCGCGTAAAATGTACCACATAAAAAGTATTAGCCGTTTTTTTATATGATGATCAAAACATATTTCAAAAAGTACCAACAAACTTTGTTCTGACAAAGCACCCAAAGCAGAAATATCTTAAATGGACCCCTGTATCACATTTTAGTAATAAAAGGCCCATTGATGACAAAAACTTGACTCTTAAAAGTTTTGAGAAATTTTTTACTATCAACAAAACCAAAGTCTTATCATAATTCTGAGCCACCAAAATAATAAAACGTATATATTATCCACTAAGGAGGAGGGTATAATTAACTATTCAGTGAGGTGTCATAAGTTTCCTTATACACACTTAGATTATTCACTAAACAAGACAAATGAGAAAATTCGAAGACAGGCCTCTTACGATCCTAATTGAATGGAGTTTTTTTTTCTCTTTCATGCAGGCCACAGACTTCACTAACACAAAATACTGTCCACATTTAATTTCTCGCTCCTCTCATAATATACAGGCGTCTTTCCTGCTCGTAAAGTGCCTAGCCGAAGGTTTTCATCATGCCTTTATGATCATTTGGTTTTGCTCTTAATGAAATCCTAAGAGGATTTAAAACCTTTATCCTTGACAAAGCATTAAAATAGATATGAACCAATACATGCGTTGTATGTGACCCTTATAATGAAAATGTTGTCCCAATTTTATAGCCATTTACCCGGATCCGGATTCCGGAATACCTTGCTTTGTTCGGCTGCTGCCTCATGGCTTTACCGGATAAAGCAAAACTCCATACGCTGCTGGCTGGTATTTTAATGAAATAAGTTTTCGCTTTGTGCTTCCGAAAAATGACTAAGTCAATATTGTGTTCGTAGAAAAGTTCCATCAAAAAGTGTTGTCTCTACGACAGTGTGTAAAAAGTTTGAAATTTTTGGTAATTCTAAAATTAAATTCAATGACAAAATAAAATAAAAAAAAAAAACAATGGAATGCAAATGCACGTGGTTTCAGCAGTAGAATTAAATTTAATTCTTAGCAACACAAATGAGTATTGTATGGAAAACGTCTGCGGGCTCTATTGATGTCACGCTTCTTTCGAATAATTTAAATCCAAGAACGTGTGTTTGTCCGCATTTTAATAAATTGTCGTTCAATTTAAACGTTTTATTTTGTTGTATGGGATAAATTATTGAGTTTTCATTTTATTAACTGGATTTTCGCCGCATTTATTGCTGCTTAATGAATGGTGGGTTAAATGAGTTGCTCATGTTAATGGGATAGTATTATACCCAGGTAAAAGTATCTTGTTGGAACAGACTGCAGGATGCAAATTGAACCTATAGATGAATGAGAGTAAGGTATACATTATTGGTAAAATCAATTGGAAACCAGTTCGTAACTAAAATTCACAAATTTTTTTTTCTCGAATTTTTAAAAGCACCAGAGTTTACACTCTCAGTCTTAAGTAACAACAAACAAAATATCCGCCCCCTAAGCTATATTTTTTTAAATGTACAAAATAAATTTGGGGTGGATTATCCAGCTTTAAATGAATATGTGTGGAACAATTTGTTTTGATTTTGAATAAATTGAGGCAATGGATTGGAAGCTTATTTCAAGCTGCGTTTCATTTCGTCTTTTCTCTGCTAGATCGCAAATGAAAAAGAGATTTGTACGTACATTATAGTATCTGTTAAGGCTTCTTATCCTTGTTTGTGTTTTATGTTTAATATGAAGAAGAAGCATTTGTCAGAGCTCCCGTTGTCATGCTGAACTTTGGAGGAAGATTTTTTGGAAAAACTTAAACCACAGTGGAAATTTAAGTATTATGTATATTTATTTTTTTCTTTTAGTTATTAAGGTTATTTAGATCATTTCGATTTTGTTTATTAATGCTTTATGTTATGCATTTTTATTAAATTTGATCCTTAAAATTTTAAAGGGATTACAAATTTCTCATGTTTTAAATTCGGAGTGATCTCGAGGTTTGTGGGGAGACATTTGAATGCAGAAGATAAAATTTAAAATTAAATCTAGCGAAGAGTATTTAGTCACTGAAGAAAGTATACCTTCAAGATAATGTAATGAAATGATTAATGAATGTTTTGTCTTATCATGTTGCACAAATGTTTAAGGTGCATTTCACATTGTACAAATAGGATGGAATATTTTCCCACAAATTCCTTTACATTCCACCCAATCATTGGTTTTAGTTGAGATGGTGCAGTTAACATTGCCACAAGTTAAAAATTTATTCATTGTTAAATAAAAGGAAGCAGAAAAAATTTGTCAGTGTGGGACGGTTGTGGGATAAGCTAAAGCAGTTAGTGTTTATATGGTCCAAATAAAGATGGCGCTCCAATCGTTGAAGAGAGAAAGTTTGGTCGAAAGTGATATCAAACTCCGGCGAAAATGCGATGGAATTAAGTTTGGAAGAGAGACGGATATACAAATTAGATAGTGCGTAACGTGCAAGCAGGCAGAGCATCTACTAAAAGTGTACTCACACGGAACAGAAGAAGAAAAATGCTGGCGGTATAGGATGTATGCTTGCTTGAATGAAAACAAAACGTTGCTAGAGCTTACTTTGGTTGACAAAAAAGCTGCTTGTAAATTCCAGGTAGAAGTGACGACAACGACAATCCCAAAAGTGAAAAGATGAGAAGCGGATAGATCAGCATTAAGCATCCAGCACAAGTTGGAGTCAAAGATAAGAGTTGTTCTGATGATGTGTTGATGGCTTAATACAGCAGGCAGCGATGACGGCGGCGGCTGCAACTTGTTGCGGCATGTAACGAGAGCGATACAATTTTATGTAGCACCAAAATTTGCTTATATGGCAGAGCATACACTAAAAAGTATCACTCACCCAGTAAAACAAAGAAATTATTTTGAAATTCAGCGGTGAGAGTTAAAAGATGAGAACATCAAATAATCATGAAAACCACTGAAAATGATCAATTTTTCAAAAAGAAATTAAAGGTTGACACTGAGTAACTAATATAAAGAAAGGTTAAACTGGTGAAAATTAACAAAAACTACGGAGCGTAATGAAATCCGCCCGCTTAGAAGAACTCAGAGCTTTTGAAGAATGAATGAATAAGGAGACCATAATCCTGAAGATGATGTAATCCTGAAGAAGAGCCTCGTAACGGAGTCTGAAATAGCTTTACAGCAGCTATTATCATTTGTGTTATCAAGGTATTTTACGTCCATCATATAGGTTAGGGCTTAGGTTTAGGTTCAGTGGGCTTACAGTTGGTATTGTTACCGTAACACTAAGATCAATGTAGATCCATTGTGATACCTTGAAGCATTGTAACTTCCTGAAAAATAATTTAATTTTAAATTATTTGGTTCATCTAGCCATTTAGAGATCTTGACAAAGCTCAACAATAATATACACAATATTTGAATTATCAATAACAACACACGTAAATTCTTCACTGGTGAGCACATCTCTTGAAAATATAGCATGGTTTTGCTTCAAACTATTAAAATTGAACAACCCATAAAAAAGGCTCAGATTTCCACTGAACCTCCACAAAATTGTTTTTCATTGTTAATTCAAGTTTCGAACCATCAAAATTATCAAAAACAAGAGGGCATGCTTGTGGGTGTAGGGGAACTAACTTCACTGGGAACTACCTTCACATGAGAATTAACTTCACGTCAAGTGGAAAATATCTTCATTTTTTATATCCCAACTATGGTGGGTCACTTTGTTGTGAAGAATTCTTTCTCTGTCTGGCAAACAAAAATCGGCTCGCTTTGTATATTGTATTTCCCGAAGTAGACCTCAAAGAATGTTGGTTCTATTATACGCGGGCAATCCGCAGAAGGGTGTCCAAAATCTACGATACTAAACCAAAGCTGAACACCAATTCCAATTTTTTTGAATGATACAAAAAACTCCTGGTTTTACCATTATTTAGTCTAAATAATATACAAAAGCTGAAGCTCAAACTATGAACTTAAGTCCTTTGTCTACTCTGGCTGCTTATTATCAAAAACATTCCATTTTTGAATTCATATACATATTCATATTTTTTTTTCATTCCTCTGGTTATTTCCCTTAAAATCTTTGAATAACGGATCGGAATTAACTTCACACAAATTTCTGATGAAGTAATTTCCCACCATAGTTGGGATATAACTTCACCAGACAAAAGTGAAGATATTTCCCACTTGAGGTGAAGTTAATTCCCATGTGAAAGTAGCCCAGTGAAGTTAGTTCCCTGCACCATGCTTGTGGGTTACTTCTGTATAAAAAAAAAATTGGTTTGTCTTTGTGAATTTCGTCCATATCAGTTAAGTCGTTCTCGGGTCATTAAGATTTTATTATAGCAGGCGTGGCAGTTGGCCTAAATATTAAATTAAATCTTTGCACTTTGCACAGTAAAACAAACGAGTTAAAGTAATAAGTCCACTACAACCTAATTTGGATGTGAAAGGTTAAATCGTCTGACAAGGTTTAAATCATAATCATAAATCATTTATAAATTTTATATTATTTTCTGGTCTTTGTCACGTTGCCTTGCACATATATTAACTTAATCAAATAAAAATAAATTATAGAAAAAACCTAAAGCACTAGATCACAATATTACAGTTTCAAGTTTTGAACTATTTAAAAGACAACTGATTACTTAATAGGTAAAAGCACGTGGAACAAAAATGCGTCAATGTACAATGATAAGTTAATACATCTTTTTTGCAAACCTTAAGTTTTTTATGATTGACGATAATTAATTGAGATGTGTCTGATTCAGGTCAGTTGTATGGCAACGTTCTTATTCCCCTCTTCTTGTTTTTAAATCAAATTAATTAATGAAATTGGGTTGTCATTTTTGTTCATATTCTGAAATATGGTAAGCTTGTGTACCGCAAATCAATAAAGGCAAATAAATACAATATGCAAATCTATCCATTATTTTTAAGCATACGTTGACCTACATATGTATATTTTCGATTCGATACTTCACATTTTTACTCCCCGTTCGATTTTGTCATACTCTTCGGTCAACATTATTATAATATAATGAAAAATAAATCTCATACTTATTCAAATAAAGAAATGTCCAATCAGTTAAATGTATTCCGATTATTTTTCTGCGGCAACGGAAGCAGTTCAATTTTATCTTGCTGCAGACAACAAATTCCTTTTTCTATGAAAAAATACTGCTTGCTTAGAGCGTTTTAATGGAATATTGTAATGATTTTGTTTGAGGTGTTCAGATTGGCGACGACGACGCCGCCGGTTATGATGGGATGTCAGAACGGATATGATGTCAATTTTTTTCCTTTTACTAAGTATTTGTTTCTCATGTTATAGATTATAATGTTTTCTATTATTAGACCTCATATGTAGGAAGGAAATGCAATTATTTTAGAAAGATGATGATGGTTAAAAAAATGTCAGCATTTTTATTGAGATGCATGCATGGAAGGATAAGGTGTTATGCAAGTTAGGTTGTAGTCATTTCAAATAGTAAAAAATGCAGTATATGAAAATCTGATTGATAAAAATGTTTTACAATCAAAAACTGTTACAAAAAAGGCCCAATTAAAATAAGCACCGAGTTTTCATGAATTTTAGGAATTAACTAGCGTGCAATGTGTTGTTGCCACAGAAGAGCCAATTAGTTGATTAAATAATTATTTCATTGTGTAAGTACCACGCAAGCAAAAAAGAATGCATTTTAAAATTTTAATGAAAATGAGATCTGTGTACTTGTTATTGCCCTTCAGATATATAATGTTATTAGGTGGCATGTAATTATTATTTGAACTCTGTTAAGATAAGCAAAAGTTTGAAGTGAATCACAAAATACTTGTTATTACATTTTACTTGTTCTTTTTTCTGTCACGTGTGTTGCTATTATTTAATTATGTGAAAAACAAATGTAAGAGACTATAATGATTTTGTATTAATATGTCTGCATTGCTTAAATTAATTCACATTCTCAATGTAGAGAATTCAAGTTTTAGATTACAGACTTACGGTTATAGTAGGACCCGGGCCTTATTCAACTAGGCACTTCGTTCAGCTCGATCCCTATAGAAAACTGTTATCGGTCCACACACCACGTGAGTGTCACAATTGACTCATGGTCTTTCTATTCTGAGAAATTCTTCTATCGGGTTTAAATTCGCAGACTATACAGTTCACAGTCAAGACTTCCTATAATTCGATTACGCCACATATGTTGTCTTAATTCCAAAAATAAGGTAGACAAATTCCTTAATAGTGTCCGTAGCTAAGTGGTTAGGTGAGTTCGAGTCCTACTCGTGCCTTTAGTTTTTATTTTACCTTTCACGAGCACTGCCTCTTGCGCAGAAGTGACAAAACATCTAAGAGTATCAATCTGTCATGAAAAAGTGCTTCTCAACTGTGCCGTTCGGAATCGGCGTTAAATTGTAGGTCCCCACAATTCTTCACACGCACCCAGAGATTTGTTGATGAGAGTAAGCCATTTAGGCCTTGGCTCTTCAAGAGCTGTCGCGCCACTCTATTTTTGTTTTTAAGTGCTTAACTATCACCTGGTCCATCATATTTGCTTCTGTATCAAGGAACACTAGCGATATAACTTTATGTTCGTCTTATTATGTCAATGCCATCGGCGTGACCCTATAGTTGATCGGAATTTTGAATTATTGTGGCTCTGATGTTGCAGAAGTGACATATGACAGCATCACAGTCAGCGTCAGTTCTCCATCGTCACTTAATAGAAAATAAAAAAAAAAGTTTCATTGGAATGTGAAAACTTAGCCTTGCTCTTTATAGCTGATATCCTTTAGCTATAATAAGTGGCGTTGGAACGCATGATGATGAGGGAAGTGATCCCATTTTCCCCAAGATCTGCTTTAGAGTGAAATTGTAGTCGAAAGTGGTTATTCCTCAACGATATTCCCTAGGTCATAAGTGCAGCAGTATTAGGCATTCGAAAAAAACGTCATTCGTAATAAAACATCCTTCATTTTCCTCATTAGATGGAGAAGTCGAAAAAACGGCTCCTACGATTTTTTATAAACATCCTTGAAATTTTTCTTTGGGAACAGTGAAAAAAGTATTTTCAGCGTATATATTCTTTTCTTTTTTAAATATTTTTTTTGTTCAGGGTATATATTGCCAAATAATATTTTGTATTCAAGAAAATTTCAATTTTTATTTGCATTAGAAAAAAAGAATATTTTTAAACTTTTTTATCAAAATTCTGTAACTCAAAAAATCAATATAAAAAACCAAAATTCCGTTGTAAAATGAATATTCACATTTTCTTGAATACTGCATACACAAATTAATTTTAAGACATGTTTGAAAAATTGTTTATATAAAATATTATTTTAAAAAAACAAGGATTTTTTTAATTTCAAAAATCAAGAATTTCTTAAAAATATTATGACATCAAGCGTTTTCAGATAAAATGTATTTTTTGTGAGTTATAATTTGGAATACAGCAGCAAGTTCGTACGACCCAGTCGTTCACATATTTAGCTACATTAATATGTATTTTAATCCGCACAAATTAAAGACACTAGACATTTTTTCCCTCCCTCTTCTAAACGGAAAAATCAATACAATTTTAAATCAACAATAAAAATTGTTCGTGTGATGATTTTCATTTCCCCCATGATTTCTGTTTGGAATCCCAAAAAAAACCACGAGAGTGTAAAATCATTGAATGGTCACACGTAACTTTTCAAAATTAAGATAACAAAATAATATTTGCATATGTAATCTTAACGATTGTTAAATAAACTTGGCACCCAATCAAATCCCCGCCATTTAGTTTCATAGTCAATCAAACTAACGTTTTCATTTTCATATAGGAAAAACCGAAGAACGTGCCAGCAATAGAAATCGATTTGGCCCCAGGAAATAATAAATATGTAGCTATCGTTTACTTTTTGTATGTGTTGGATTGTATGTGGCTACATGCGTATAAAAGAGATTGAATTTCGTTCATCTATAGGTTTTGAAAATTGTATAGCATCGGAGAGCAATGTTATTGAAAAGGATGAAAACGTACGCAATGTAAAAATCGAGTAATCCGTCCGTAAGGGGTATAGAGGGTGCAGAAAGGTTTTCAGAGTTTGTGCATACACAAGGCTTATGGAAATTAGATCAGACTTTATAAGCCTTATAATCCTTTAGGATAGAAAATAATCCTCTTTGAACTTGTTAGGAGGATGTTTTAGCATTAAAAATAAGTTTTTTTTTATATTTTTGTTTTTTGTTGCTGTTGTTTTCAAGAGCACGAGGCAAAAATATAAAACTAGATTAAGGACTTTGACCGTTAGAACAAGGTATATCGAGAGCAAGTTTATTTATAGCGCAATGAAATGTTGGAACAATAATCAACTCATTACAGAAACTAACTAAATTGAAATATCAACTTTCATTTACGACGCTCCGTTTAGCTCTGAGGCTAAACACCAATTAAATTCGATTGCTGCTACAGTGATCAAATGATTTATCGCTTCTAATTAAAGGCTTTTTAGAATTTGTGATGAGGATGACGTGGCTGCCCAGTATTTTGGCTGTGGTATTGAACTGATGTTAAGGCTTATTCTCTCGCTATCCCACTCAAAGCCAGAATAGTTTTAATTTTAATTGATGTCAGTACCAACTAATTATGTTAAGGAAAAATAATTAATTAAGCTAATTCTCTTAATTTCACATATAATTGCTTATAATTCCATGTTGAATACCGAAATTTTATTCTTGAATATTATATTTCAACTTTGAATTGAAACTCATTTTGTTAATAATGCCGTTTTTGTGGACTTAGAAATTGGAATTGAGTTAAAACTCAAATAATACAGTGATTTATGTACTTTTTTAAAAATGAAGGTTTTTTCGTTACATTATTATCACTTTTTGCTTTGTGTTTTCTCTAGGGCTCATTAACTCCATAAGTGGTTGGATGCTTCGGGATTTTTACCACTATGGGTCGGTCGTTTCCGCGAAGATTATAACCAACACCCCGATCATTGAAGTATAAACTATATCTTAGCTAGTCCGGTACATCAGTTAAGTCCTGGTTATAACCTGCAGTTGCATTAAATTGGATTTATTAAAAAATAAATAGAGTGGCGCGACAGCTCTTGAAGGCCTAAGTGGCTTACTCTGATCAACAATTCTCTGGATGCGTGTGAAGAATTGAGAGGACCTAAAATTTAACACCGATTACGAACGGCAAAGTTGAGAAGCACTCAACTCTTTGAAGTTTTGTCAGTTCTTCGCAAGACACAGAGCCCGTGAAAGATGAAAAAAAAAAACCTAGGGCACGTGTAGAATTCGAACCCACCACGTTCAAAAACTTTTAATGTCATTGCTGCGGTTTGTCTTTGAGTGGTAAATACCTTGGCAGCTTGTCCCTGTTACAACTTACGTTTTTTTGTTACACAAAATCTTTAAATTGCCAATACAACCTCCCCCATTTGCTGGTCTTTGAATTTTAAACATAAGTTAGATTAAATGGATCTTTTCACTCTTTGTTTTTTGAAATTAACACAGAATCGATAGCGTAAGTTTAAAAAATGTTTAAATAAAAAAGTAAGTATACGCCACAGTGAACTTTAAACTTTTCTTCTTCTGCGTCTACCTTTGTGATTGGGTAGATTGTCGTTTCGAACCGAAGAATCCTTAAAGAAGAAGCAGATATTCGTAACATCGTCTTGAAAAAGAATGCGATCATTATATACTTGGAGATTTGTTTCTGTAAATCTTCATATAAACTACAAAGCTGAGAATTTTCCTATAGATTATTTAACTTATAGATAAATTAATCGTAAATAGATTAATTCAAAACAAAAACGCTGTAGATGACTTCCCTGAGGAACTCCGGAATGGGCATACATAAGTTCTTTTGAGATCAAATTCCTGAATTTCCAGTTAATAAAACCTTTTATCAAGGAGTGATATTGAAGTGATGAAAAATTTAACGAAGCCATGTGCATTTTATTTCAACTTTATAATGCAGTGGGAGAGTTAATCGAAAGCCGGCAAAAAAATCCTTATAGACACGATCAACTTCCTGACCACAAACCAAAAAAGTTAACGCACTGACAGGGAGATTTGTGATAACAGAACGTTTCTTTGTGATAATGCATTGAAATGCCAGACTATCAAATACAGCTTCTTCGAGCACCTTAGGATGAAGGGAAGCTTAGATATTGATATTAATTTATAACTTATTAATTTATAACTTGAGTGAAGAACAAGAACAAAATGGGACGAAAATCCTGAAATTGTTTTCATGAACATACTTATTTGACGTTATATGCTAACAAAGTAAATCATTGTTCCATAGTAAATTTACGGACTACTGACCCATGAAACAGTAGCATAAGTTGGATGCCGATTTTGGTTCCATGGAACAGTGTATTTCATTTCTTCATTTCGTGTTCATTCATAAGTCCAAGATTTCAAGGAGCGTTTTTGAAAATAAATTCAATAAGGAAAAATTAAATAAATCTAACGTTTTGACTTTCTACTTTCACTTCACTTTAGCCTTTGTACCTTATTTTAAGTACCTAACGTATTGAAAGTTGAAAGACTTTAAATTGTCCCTTTGATTCTCTTACTTTACTGAAAAACAACTCTTACAATTTCTGGAAGTATTTCCTTATGTTGATAATTTGTAGACCAGTCAGCTATAGTTTTTCATTGTTTCTTTTTTAAATCCCACTTTTTGATTTTGTAATTTCTTATTGATGCCATTTCCGTCGAGACATTTTTAAATTTTGGTGAGGCAAACGAATAGCAATTTACAAATGTTGAACTAACATAAAATTTCGCTATAAATCGAAACTCTTTCAATTTTGTAGGAAAATTCAAAAATTGTTGTATTATGTTGCCCCAGTGGCACAATCTCAAAACCCCTTTCAAGGAAATCTCGTTTCAAGTTGATTGCAGGTAAAAGCTCATAAAATAGATTTTGTTTGAAAAATCAATTTCGCGGCCTCAGGGAATTTGTTGTTAACCATATGAACGTGAAATACTGAAGGCTGATGAGGAAACATTGCTTGAAACTGTTTTGATTTGAAATTCCTTTGGGGTTATTGTTTGCATTAGTAAAAAAACCTTTATTCTCTATCACATGTTCTGAAATAAACCGTACTTGTTTTACAATGTAGACAAAAAAAAAGCATCTCACTACTTGATAGAAAGAGCATTTAAATTTATAAATTATAAACATGTCAATTCCATGCGTACATTTTATTTAGTTGATTTAATCTCACAAAATTAAATTGAGTAAGTACCTAAAGGATACTACTGCTTAAATCCTAAATGACAAAACGTGATGTGTTTATGCAACAATATACATGTACAAATGTGGTTAGTAGCTCTAAAGGATTAGTTCTATTTAATTTGACATAAACTTCAACTTAAGTGAACAACTTATCAAAAAAAAAAAACATACCGTTTCATGATTAAGCTAAATCTGGGATTTTTTTCAGATGTTTGACGTCAAACCATGGCACATTTTTCAAATATTGAACTGCCTCTGCAGCTCAGAGAAATATTCATTGCACATTCAAAAATGAAAAAAAAAATGAATGAACAAATCTTACCTACCCCGCCTAGACCATAACCTTGTAATAAGAAAGGCATAATTCAAACATTCTTTATCCTCAACAACCATTTCAAAACGTAATGAACCTCGTAATTGGACGGTAATCATTTCCCTATTGTTGAGCTATTTTATTGCACTTCAAATATTACGAAGGCTTATTTATTACACCTGTCGAAGTATAGATATTGTGTGAAAGTGTTCTGCAATCGCTTGAATGCCAATAAACTTCATGGAACTAATCCAATTAATTTTTCTTGAGTACGTATAAATGTGCATTTAGCCTATCACTCTATGCCTATGTAGACATTAGACAAGTTATGTTTGCGAGTGTAAATATTATTTGTGTCAATCGATAGATCAACAATTTTATTTACGACAGTGAAGACGACGTAACGATGACTTCAATAAACATGCTTCAGTTGAATAAGTAAATCCAATTAATGCTGATTGTTTAGAGACGAGAGAAAAGGAAATTAAGCAAATTGAATTGATTTTTGACAGTTTGAATTGATTTGAGAGAGAATGAAGGGCTTTCAATTAGAACTCACAAGACTTGGACATTGCCATATCCTCCAACTTAATCCGATCAGTTTTCGGCCTTAGGAAAAAAGTTCTCATCAAATTGGCGATAATTGTTTGTATTTGTGTTTCCCTGCGACCATACATTGACATTTTGTATTTGAAGGGTTATTTCATTGCTTAAACTTGAAAATTCAAGAGAAAAGTCACTCGTACATTTTCAAATAATTTATTTTTATTTTATTTTATTTAGAACATTGAGTATCAATATCACTGTTAAATTGCTGAACTGATGGCAGTTGGATTGAAATAGACATGTTTATCGTAATAGAACATGTTTAACGATAGTATCTGAAATGAGGAAAGTATGTTCAAACTTAAGCTTTAAAAAAGGACTTTGATGAAAATATAAGAATGCTCTCGAGAAATAAGACCTGTATATACATATATTATATATTTATAAAAAAAACGTGTTCCTTTTCCATTGACATATTCGTGCTCAGTTCGTTATTCAAGTTGCTCACCTCAGCTGATGGAACTTATGCGGTTGAAGGAGTTGAACCTTAAGTATTAGACAAAGTACCTACCCCAAAATGTATACTTTTTGTGTCTAAAGGCTGTTAACCTCAATTTTATATTATTGAGGTTGCCTTATTCGTTCAAAGACCAAAAATGATCAAATGTCCTAGATGGATATATCTATATCTTTTCTCATAAGAACTTAAGACTAAGTTGTTAACTTGGTACATGGGAGGGGTACAGCTGACAAACAAATGCACTTAAAGATTTTTTGGAAACGGAATCACACAGCAATAAATAAAAATGCACGGGCTTGTAGGGATTGATCTAAAAGAGTATAGGGATGTGGAATTTTATGAACTTGACTTCCACAACAAACGAACATGAGTTTTAACTTTTAGAATAAAATAAGGAAATATTATTAAACGAAATGAAATGAAATCGGTATGAAATAAGCATCGGTATGCTTATTGAAAACATGCAAAAACTGGGTTTGTTCTTGATGATTGATATTGGAAATAGAATTCCTTTTTTTTAAATTAATAATAATTTCAATGCAAAACAAACATTATATGTACATCTACATAGGCAGTAGGCACATACATATACGTACTGGTTTTTTGCTAATCAAATGGATGTTTAGTCAATAACACGTCAATCGCTTGGCATATTGAATATTTACGATTAACATCAAAATAACATTGTTTGCTTATTTGTTTAGCTTAAAAAATAAATAAACCATTTTAAGCTATTATTTTCAAATTCTTTCTGGTAGGTACATTATAAAATTATAATGCCCAAAACCTTAACATTTTTCTTTTGTTTATAAAAATACAAAAACAATAACCAAATTTAGACACGAATCGCTCGGATCTCTAGTGTCAATGTAAATGCCATTATTTTTGTGTGATGATATAAAAATGTTTGAAAAATAAATGCCGTTCTAATTTTCACTCCAAATTATATCCATGACAAAAATCATACATCATTTTGTAGATTAAATTATCATTCATTGACATTTTTACGTGGCGTAGTAAAATATAATGCAATGGGCATTGTTTTCTTTCATAACGCTTATGTGTCATAAAAATATTTTTTCAAATAAATATACTTATTCAAGAAATTATGTGTCATAATTTAAGTACAAGGAACTGAGAAATATTTGTTGTTTTAAAACTTTTATTCATTCGCAAAAGCGATCAATCTTTTGCCATCAAGATTAGCACTTACCAAATAAGAATTGTTGATTTTATATTGCAATATTTTCTTTGGTAGAATTTTATTTGTTTTAAAATGTTTGATTGATTATGATAAATAGAACCGAAAAATTACAAATCAAAGTAAATAGATCATTATATTGTTGGTAACAAATACCAATTAGAATGAGTTTATTGAATTTAATTGTTATGGTTTATTTTTTCAAGGAATTATTTGTCATCTCTTATTTTGTTGACATACTGCGGTATTTTTACTTCTAATTTAATAAAAGAATGAAACTAATTTTGTTAGATGTATACTAAAAGCTTCTGTAGTTTTTTCGATCCAGATCTTTGGAGTGCGTTTATTGTTCATTTTAGGGAGTATTCAACAACATGATTCTCAACTTCTCTCGTGTTGGCGGATTTGGAAAATGTGTACATTGATAAACCGATAAACAAACATAAGAATTAATTTCACAGAATTCTACTTCTATGCACTGATTGTGCAATAGTAGGGTCTAAAAATAAAAGGAATAATTATTAATAGCAAAAAAGACATTGGCGCAAAATTATAGTCCGCTAATGAACAATTTTAAGAGAATTTAGTGTGATACTAGCTTAAAATGACGTTTCAGTCAATTTTAGTCAGCTAAAGAACAGTTTTATCGTTAAACACTTGCATTAAAGTTAAAATCATGAAACCCTTACTTTATCTTTTTAATGCAACGTTAGCTGTGGTTCGTGTGTCATTTTTCTCAAGTTTTGCAAAATGTTTTCCGAAGACGAAGATTTTGATCTGTTTGAAGATTTGGATATTTTTCCAAAACAACGAACAAATTTTTGAAAAAATCTTTTCAGGAAGATATGGTACACACTTTTAGATAACTATAATTCAGAAACTTTTATTTTCAATTTGAAGTTATAAACTAAAAATACAAAAAATATAAGATATGATCGCTTAATTTATAATTCTACTTATGCACATAAGTTAGTTAATTATTTTTTAAGTTTGTCTTTGTCTTATTCACTATCCAGACCCGCTTAACTTGTAAAATTTAATCGCCTGTCCACTATTATTTTCTTTTTCTTGATGGCTTGTTCCAGCGCCCACTGGGCCATGTTTTGTGCATCCTTTCGCTTTGAGACAAAGAATTCGCAATGAAATTGTTAAAAAACACAACATCTACGAAGTTACAACAGATAACAGCTGTCGACTAATCGACTTTGCTGCAGCTCGTTATACGGTGATAAGTAGCACTAGGTTTCCAAGACGAAAGATCTTCACAGCAAGCTGCCGGTCTCCTCTCGATATTTACAGCTGTAGTCGATTGGTTTTTTAATTTAATTTTGATTTGGTGGATTGTTTTGATGTGTTCTGAAAAAAAGAAGAATTTTGTTTTTGCATATTATATATATGTATATTTTTAAACATTTGTTTGTTCCTTACCTCTTTTCCATTTGCAAATGAAATCATCAAATGAAATGTTAACATTAATTTGTTTATTTTAAGGAACTGTCAAATGTTAGGTGTGTTGACTTTGTTTTTTTTCGAGAACTGTCAAATTTTAGACGTGTTCACTTAACACTTTCTTTAAAAACAACACTAGCTTCACACTAGAAAGCATCGAACTAAAAAGTGTCTATAATTGAAGAAAAATAAGAAAACAATTTTTGAGTTAACAATTTGCTAAGAAGTATCACGTTAATGAGCTAAACACAGGCCGACTATAATTTTGCGCCATTGATTTTAATTAACTTATTCGAAAATTTTGTTTTGAAATTAAGGGGCCTTACATACTGTAATTCGTTTCAAAAGGAAATATTTTCGAAAACGAATATTTTGTACTCTCTATTCCTAATGCGGATTAGAAATCTAGTAGTTACGGAATGACAAATCCGCATTCGGATTTTTCGTACCTGGCAATACGTTTCCGAATGTCACTAGCGTTCGAAAACGGAAATTTTGTTTCAACACCAAGAAAGGTAACGGATTGCAATTCGAAGGTCGTTATGAAAGGGCACAACAGGAAAAATTGTGTTGTGTTGTGTGAAATACATAAATGTAAGTAAGGACATAATAATTTCATTCTAAAATTAAGCTAATACACTTTTTTAGGCAACAAGTCCATACAAAACAAAAGCATTTGAAATTATGGTGGAATTCATGTGTGCTCATACCGTTTAAACGCCTCGGACACCAGAAACACTTCCAACAATACGTGGAACCGACTATGTTTATGTTTACCTTCTATCACACATTCCAAAAATATTTGACTTATGAGTATCACGTATTATTCTTCGTTCAACCAGTTCTTCTCTATTTCAAGAATTATTTTGAACTTTCTCGTCTTGTTTGTAATTTGTTTTGATTTTTTTTCTTTTTTGATTTTTGCTTCGACAGATGTCATGAGAAATACTTCGAGATTCGATAAATCTATTCTATAGGCTCGATTGATTTTTTGATTTTTTAGCTCGATTCGAACATTTTACAGAGTACGAATTCATAAACGAATCGAAAATCAGATTCGAAAAGGATTGGCTTTCCAAACGAATTACAGAGTAGGGCCCCAGGAAACTGACAGCCGACATCATTTTTTTTAATGTCTCTCTATTTTTCATTTCAATTCATTTAATTTCCTATTCATTCTTCTTTATTATATTTTTAGGCTGAACTCGTATCCAAGCGGTTGGACCAAGACAATGTTAACACGCAAATTCTTGGGCACGATTTTCTGCAGGAAAGAAAATTTAAGCATCGATATTCAAACAAAGCATGGATTTAAGTTTAAAATCTCTGTGCATATACATTTCGCATTATAAATATTAGGTACCTACGTTTCGGTGTCGGTCATAATTAGGCCTGTGTCGTTCACGATTGATTTGTTCATGTTCGGTCTCGGTCAAAATCAAAAGTAGAGTAAATGACGAACAGCTGGAAAATTTTAAAATGGGATTTCGAATGGAAAATAGAAAGTTCTTGATGAAAAACTCGGAAACTTTATTTGTTTTAGAAGGGAAAATGAATAATTTTGGATTGTGAGCTCGAAAAACTCTGCTAGAGCACGAAGACATTCAAGACCTAAAATCAAATTTTTGCATAGAATTTAATGTGCATTGGTATGTTTATATGTTCTTTTGGGGCTCTTAATCCACACAATCCTCAGTGCATTTTTTTTTAATTTTCTTACTAAAGGTATATAGTTAAAACAAATTTTTGGGACAATATTACGGAAAAGTCAGCAAATAAGGGGGGGCAAAGGAAAGGTGTATGGCATTCTGATTTTTCTAAAACAGTCAAAACACACTGGAAGAACGAGAGTTTGTTGAATTTTTCAACGAACTTTGTATTTTACTGCATGTTTTTATGCAAGTAGAAAGTAAGCTATAAGGCTTGAAAAAATTAAAGTAAATCACATTGCACTTTAACAATATATGTGTAAATTGTAGTTATTCTAAAGTTATCCTGAAGGGTGACGGCTTAGCGTGAAGTGGTCATAGATACACAGATAGACTTTTTCATTCCTAATATAAAATTGGATATGAATAGCTTCAAGAACTTTTTGAGCGCTCTTTTCAGTCAAATTTTCATTTAAATTCATTAAGAGGAAACAAAATAAAACCCCCAGCTCGGGGCACATAATTGCTCCTAAGAGTACTAAAGATTATACTTTCCTTCTTTTGTTTGAATTTTAAACTAAAATTTATCTTCTACTTAATTGTTTGGTCTTCTGCTTCAAAAACCACTCTCTGCGATTCATTAGTAGATTTTTGTTCTTTCTTTTAGATGCCGTCATTTTTATAGTGTATAAAAAGATACTACGACAAGAAAGTGAGAGAAGAGAAAAGTTAACTTTAAGGATTTCTAATAGCTAATTAATATTTCAGGACATCATTAGGGCTCTCTGTCTCCATCTAGCAGTACATGCATTATTTATAGCTTTCTATTTTTCGGAAGAAGTATTTTTCTCAATGAGTAAAAAAGATCAATAAAAGACCATAAATAATTTATTTATTCCAGATTGAAACATTGATTTGGAATCGTACATCTTAAAATAATACTAAGACAGGAAATTATGTTGTTTTTCAAGCCTCAAGGCCAGATACATACATATTGTTTAAAAATACATGCATTGTTTTCTTTTCTTAAAATGTGTGCCAGTTCGAAAGGACAAAACTTGTACGAACAAAACCTCTTTCAAAATATAATGTGCCTATTCGTTATCTTGCTGACCTAAAGCACTTTTAACCAAGAAACAAGAAGTGAATTACAAAAATATCATTTCAAAAACTAAAAACCTATTTTTAAGTAAGAACAGACTTGGGGCTGTACTTGTTTTTCAAAATATTAAGGAACATAATTATTCTTTTTTTTCAAAAGCTACCTTTTGCCAAAATGAATGAGAATCAAACATCAAAGTGTATTTCATAACAGGTACAGTTTATCTTCACATGTCAATGTATAAATATAATTTTGAACGTCAGAAGCCTATGTGCACAACAAAACACTTAATTTTTACATTGGCAATCGTATTTGTTGGAAGATATTTAAAGGTCCCTCTGGCAATTAGACGGTTTCTCGAGAAATCGTTTGAATTCAATTGTCTATGGCTAACAAGTAATACTATGTACCGCTTCATAGAGTCTATATACGTATTTTCAAAATCAGGCCAAAGAAATCAATATTTTCGGTTTCTCTTGCATAATTGCGAACTGAGTGTTGATTGAGGTGAAATAATAATTGTATTAATTATTAATTGCGTTTTGACTTTAATTCACTCTGAGCTGATGTATTCTAATTTTTATTAAATACTTTATTTCCTTTTGCACCTTCAAATCTATAAGGAGATCCTTTGTCCGGATGCTTTTCAAATTCCACAATGACATTATGTGTATCCTCTAGCGTCATCTTGTTATTATTTCTCCAACTTGCGATCTTTGTGTCATAAAGTATAGAATTAAGGAATTTAAAAGAAACCAATGGCGATGAATTTAAGGGAAGCACGTCAAAGGCATTTATCAGAAGTTCAGTAGTTTGAATAAAATATCCTCAGAGAACTTCATTCTGACATTTACTGATAGCAGTTATCTTCAACTTTCCAGGTCATCTAAATACACAAAATCTCTACTCATTAATCCGCAAAGAAAAGATAATTTATTTTGTCTAAGGCAAACAAAAATAAATACTACAGCTGGCTGCTGCGAAAAATAAAGAAACTAAATTTTCGTCCCATTTCCTGAGGCTCTTAAATCGCTCGCACATATTCTCATCTGACATGATACTCGTCTTGTCTATTTTGGCATAATGTATTTGATCATCAAGCTTAAAGCTATGCGTATGGAATTGTCTTGGTTTTTTTTTCCAAGGACATGGCATGTGGCACTGTGAAAATCTTCAAAACATTAAGTTGTAAATGTTCGTAAATGGGATTATTTGTCTTAACATACGACTTACTCGTACATAGGCAGTTAATATCATTGCCAATCATTTTGTCATTTCGTGTTCCCATGACATTTGAGTTATTTTTTCCTGACATACATAATGTATACATGTAGTTTTGGCATGTGACTTAGGAAATGTTAACATCCACAAAGTGCGCCGCTGTCTTAGGGAGAAAATATACTCAAGTGTTTTGTAAGTGAGTAAAGTGACTTCTTAGCATTATGTATTTAAAGATCCTTTCGAGGTTCGAATATCATTCCTTTTTAGGTTGATGTAATGAAATCTTAAAAAAGAACAAGCGAAAGGATTTTGAAACAACGTTTTTTTGGTTATCTCTTGGAAGCAATGTTTTATGGTACTTGACATTGCATATCCATTTTGATTATTTTTTGATTTTGTTTAAAAGAAGTGTGTAACATTTCCTTAAACCATTTTATGCTTCAAATCAAGTGAAGTACAATAAAGAAAGAGGGGTGGACTAGAAGGTTTATGTTTTTTTCCTGTACCAGATTACTTGAAATAACACAAATTTATAGTAAACACACGTGGAAACAGTAGGTAAATAGTGCCATTATTTTCATCATCTATCTGGAAGTGTCAGTTCTCCTCTATTAATATCTACATAACAGGTCAAAGCATCACTCAAAGCCCTCGTGACAAGAGACGTTAAAGTTACGGGGGTTATAGCCTGGTCTTTGATAAGTTAAAAAAAAATTAATTTAATATGTCTGGTGCATTTGTAACACATGTTGTAATTTAATGAAGGAAAACCATGTCAATCTTGGTAATTCTTTGATACAAAGATTGTATTTGATAGAGTGACATTAAATTTTCATAAGAAATGATATCATGCCATTAAATCCCTTCAAGGATTAAGTGGGTAAAATGTTGTTTAATAGTTTCTAACATGAACAAGTTCATTATAAAGAGGAGTCCACAACTGGAATCCATTAGATGGCGAGCAAACAAAACAGTTACACAAAGCAAGATGTTTGGCTAGAGGCAAAAGATGTAAAAAATAATTTTACAAGAGAATGTGACCATTGAAAGATTCTTATATTTTTTTTAGTAAATGAAGTGATTAGCATATAGACTGGCTTCACCTGATTTTACAATGACTGTTTCTAAATTTTTGTGGGGTATTAAGAATAGTTTTATGGATAGGATAATGTGTGACATGAAATATTAAAATTAATGAAATGAATTCGACCAATATTTCAATGTTTATGGTGTTTTTTATGGGCAATAACAACATTAAAGCACTATAAATGTCTTGTAAACTGAAATTATTTTGTTAAATTCTATGTTCTCAAATGCAATTATTTTGTACAGAATTGAACCATAATCTTCATCTGATGGTGATCATTAAACCGTTTTCAAGAAAAAAAAATAAACAAGGTTATTTTGCAGTCCCAAGCGGACGTAAGACGCGAAAAACCGGCAGACGTCTCTAGAACTGAGTCGTTGATTTTAAGTTTCCTCGAAAATTTTTGTTTAAAAAACTGATGTACTTTGTTATGTAAAAAATATTTTTGTTTCGCTATAAAACGGTACCTCCCATAGAGCCGTTTTTTAGTTATGAGATTTTCTCGAAAATTAAACTTCGACAAGCGTATTTTTTTTCTGAGGGTACGTAAATATTGCCCAAATAATATTTGGTTTTCAAAAAATTTGTTTTTTAACTTTTTTTTTTAATTCTGTATATCAAAAACGGATCAATATTAAAAACTGAAATTTACTTATAAAATGTATAGTTATATATTTTTGAATACTACCTTAATTAATTTTAAAATATTTTCGAAAAAATATATATGTATATAAAAAAATAATAAAAAATAACCGCTCCTAGAGCTTTTTTTAATTTGAAATATATACAACTTTTTAAAAAATCATATGACATCAAATATTTCAGATTGAATCTATTTTTGAGGAACATATTTCAATTTATACTTTTATTTATGAATTTCATTTTTTTATATCTTTTTTTCGCCTCAAATATCTCGTTTTTGATTATTTCGTCAAATTCGCCTCGCTATTTACTTGTTTCCTAATTTTGTTGCTTTGTTTTTTATTTGTTTCGTTTTCGTTTATTTTGCCCAAAATATACTTCGCTTCATCATATTGTCGTTTTTGATTTATTTTGTTTTTGTTCACTTCGTATTTATATTATTTCGTTTTTTTATTATTTGGTCTTAAGTTCACTTGGCCTTTTATTATTTCGTTTTTGTTCACTTTGATTTTAATTATTGCGCCCAAAACCGTTAAAATTCGCGCGAATGAATGAAAAAAAATTATGCACCAGATATTTTGGAATTGATTTCTTACCTTCTGGACAAATTTCTCTAAAACTTCTTATCATCGATCCCAATTAGACTGACTATACAACCTTTAATCAAATTAAACATTAGGCAAAACAACCGTTATCGAGATAAATTATAACCAAATAACTCAGTGCACTTTTAACGGAAATGCAAAACAACTAAAAAACAAAAGAAACATATGCGAGGTTATAGTGGGGCGAAGTGATCGAAAAACTAAGTAAAAAAAAAAACAAAATCTAGTTTGTGCGAATTAAACAAAAGTTGTAGTGTGAAATACGAAGTGTTTGGGGGCCAATTAAAAAAGCGAAACAATAGTCACCCGTTTTTTTAAGGTTTTTATGAGTTATAATTTGGAATAAAGAAGCAAGTTCGTACGACCCAGTTGGCACATTTTTTACTCGGATATTTGTACCTGCTTTCAAAAATGGATCTGTCAGGGGCCAGAGGAGCCTTCGCTCTGACAAGAGAGCTGTTTTTCAGTTGCCGGCTTGATGCCAGAGTGGACGTAATTTGCAATATTATAGCCCTTATACGTCCCATTATTGTCCAGTGTTGTTCAATGTTGAACCATCTCAAATGAAGAAGTTTCTGGTGTTCGTGAGAGGCAATGTCTTCAGTGTTGTCCCGGTCTGTGTCGGATGCCAGCATCCTCTTATGTTCGGGGTGGGGGTCATAATTCAACAAATAATTCCATCTTTAAAGCGCTCTATCCGAATGAACAATATTTAGAAATAGCACACTTCAGTAGCCAATGCATTCCTCTATTTAGATAGATGCGGTCTAATACAGAACGGATTGGTGATGCCGCTAATCTGCCACCTGTGGCAAAGAACCGTGGATGGCGGCACCTTTTCAGTCGAGACTTCATCGTACAAAGCAGAGCAGAGCTTCAGTTCAGAAGAGCTGTGTCCGAACGAGGCCGAATTATTAATGTGAAGTAGGAGAACTAATTCTGGTGGCTTTTGTTAGCACTAGACAAAGAGTAAAAAATTAAGAAAAATAATAAGGTAATATGCAAACTTTTTTTTTATTTTTTAAGTGATAGAAATCTAAGACTTATATGGATGTATGCACTTACTTGAAAATTCAGCTGCCCATTTCTCTTTAAAAAAAAATCATCAAATTCTGTTTCCGCAACAGGACTGTTGCCTCTGAACTTTGAATGTGTTGGAATAAACTATTACTTATGGGTTTTTATTTCGTTGTAAGAAAAACATCTGATGGCTTTTTAATAATAATAAAAATTGGATTTCAAACAAAACTTCCAATTAACTAACTGAAGCTCCATTTGGTAACGTAGGTAACTCTATACAATTTCTTATGTGTAATACTGATTGTTCTCCGATACCAAGACGATAAGGTTAACCCTTTAGTAGTATTAAATTTGAAGAAAAGATTAATTTAAGAATTATTTCTTCTTCACCAAAACAATCCAAGCAAAATGTCAAGATAATTTGATTATTTAATTTCCAACCTTTTTATTCGCACGAAATAATTCGGCTAAACAAATTCACCCTTAAAACATGAACTCTGATTCCTATTCGAATCGTTGACTTAATGTCTAAAAGGTTCAAAAAAGAAAGAATAATCATTTCCGTAATTGATGAATGACTATGATGAATGATTTTCCAAATTCAATTAATTCTGCTACACCTATTTCCAGCCCAAATGAATTGGATCCTTAGAATTTTCTATAAATATACTCATTTACTTCTAATTAAAAGCTGAGCTACATTGTAATATACAAGATCATAGCGATGGACGATTTTAAAGAAATTTCCATTTATCTTTCGCACATGATACGCGATTTCATTGAACACGATATTTCAATTATTTTTCCTTAAAATTAAATTGACCTTTGCTTCTGTGTTAAATCAAATTGAAACAAGATTGTACCTAGGTAATCCGGAACGCAAACAATTTTGGGAATTAGTTCGATAAGGTCAATTCTGCGAAAGACGGAGTTTTAATATGTTTTCAATGTTTATGTTTTGTTTTTGAATTTTCTCTTGTTAGAGAAAAAAAGTTTTCTAATTCATCATTCTGCAATTTGTGTTTTGAGTAAGATATCAAATTGTTCATTTTAAAAACAAAATTTGTTCCCGATGATCCACAGCAGAGAAAAAGATAAATTGTATTGAATGTCTATCACTCATTTCATTCTTCCGAAAAAAATAAATTTTGAAAGTGAAATTCAAAGTAAAAAAAATTAAGATCTTTCAATTCTCATTAATATTCCAAATATTTATTTTTTTTTATTTAATGGAAGTTATAAAAACAATTTTATTCATTGAGATTGCGAAGCTCACTAGAATGGAATCTAAAAACAAAAAAAAATCAATTTTCCAAACTGATTTTTGCTTTATTTTCGTCTCATTCAACTAAAATCAAGATTGGTTAGCCAGTTCAATTTCTATGCAAACTGGGCTGTTCACGAAATTGGATACCTATAAAACAGACAAAAAAAAATAATTATTCTCTTCCACGAGTTCAATTTCATTCCAATAAGGATGGATTGAAATTGATAGAGTTGGATGGATAAAAAGTCAGTTTTAATTATTTTTAAATTGAATTTCAGTTAAAGGTTGATTTGCAAAGTTTTGAAGTGTGCATGAGAATTGGTGTTCTTGCTATTTGACGAAATTATTAAAAAGATAATTCAAAAAGTAAGACGGAACATATTTGAAATATCCTTAGTTTAATCCTGTTGTACTTACAGCCTTAATTCATTCTTGTTATCTCTTATGACGAAAGGAAACGAAATTCAATTGAAAACTTATTCCAGATTTAATCCGAGGATTCAATGTTATTGAATTGTATTTAATTTGAAAAAAAAGTTGTCACCAGACTGAACGCTGCTGAAGTGTTTTGTTTACCACTCAAAAGGCATTTTTCAATCTTCATTGGAAATCAGGATTTCAGCTAAGAATATTATCTTTATCCTTATTAGTTGACGTTAGACGGTGGCTTACCTACTTTTATTTTATTGACTTATTTCTACAAACAAATGGGTTTAAAAATACAAATAAAATCTACCATTTGACAAGGTTTAGAAATTTATAACTTTTAATCGAAAAATCAAACAGAATTCTGAAAAAGTGTTTGTTGTATTTAAAAACACTTAGACCGTGTACGGAATGTATAAAAATGGTGCTACTACTGTCGCATCTTAATCTGCTCCGTAGCCAGTATATTTTCACGTCGTGTTTTAGGTAATGCAAATTTTAACGCATTTCGCACACGGCCTAAGTTTTTTTAAATACAACAACAAAAAATAAATAAATAGAGTGGCGCGACAGCTCTTGAAGAGCCAAGGCCTAAGTGGCTTACTCTCATCAACAATTCTCTGGGTGCGTGTGAAGAATTGAGGGGACCTACAATTTTACGCCGATTCCGAACGGCCAAGCTGAGAAGCACTTTTTCATGACAGATGATACTCTTGGAAGTTTTGTCAATTCTTCGCAAGAGGCAGTGTCCGTGAAAGGTGAAATAAAAACTTTGGGGCCCAGTAGGATTCGAACCCCCGACGTTCTGCTTAGCAGCCAACGCACCTAACCACTAAGCTACGGACACTACAAAAAAAATACAACAACAACTTTTGTAAAATTCTGTTCGGTGGTAAGAAATTATTATGAATCATTTACTGATTCTTGTTGTGGAAAACAAATTTTAAAAGGCTTGTTAGCCTTAACAAATTTCCAACTTTGCCGAAAACTTTGACGATTTCGACATTTAAGAATCGGTGAATCTCATTAGTGACTTTTTTAATGTAGGTAATAATCATCTTTATACATTGTAAGGATATCTACATATATAACAAAGTATGGAGCTGTTCTTAGTCTTGTATTTAACTTTTGTGCGCCCGTGGCGTAGTAGTTATGTGTGCTGTCTGCTACGCAGAGTGTGTGGTTTCGAATACATGGTACACGCATCAATCAAAACTGCCTTAGTTGAAGTTGGAGTTGAATCTGTCATTGTCGATTGGATCGTCACCATCTTAAATGGCAGAATTATCAACTCTCAATTAGCCTTATTGAGAAAACAGCTACTAGAGGCACACCACATTGAGGGGTCACTCACCCCTGCTCTGGATCCTCGTAGTCAACAAAAATTCTCACAAAGTTTAAAGATCATAAAAAAGTAGCGTCTGCAGATGGTTTTGGTATCAGGCAAGTTCCTTACCATCATCGAAAACATTATGAAAAATGAATTAAGGGATTTATCTTCTTGGGCAATTAAGAACGGTCTCGGGGTCAATCAGACCAAGACAGAGCTATTTTTGTTCACGAAAAACGGAAACTGGAGGGCTTCAACTCCCTTAACTAAATGGAATTCCTCTTAAAGTTTCTTAGGAAGCTAAATTTCTAGGAGTAATCCTTGACTCCAGGCTTACATGGAAGCGTAATACTGAGGAAAAAATGCAAAAAGCACAATGTGCATTCTACATATGCAAAAGATCTTAGGTGTACGGTGAGGTATGCGACCGCAAGTCATCCAATGGATGTACACAGTGATTATCAGACCCATTTTTATCTAGGGCTCTATTGTATGGTGGAAAGCGGTAGCAAAAATCAAGCTTTCTCAAGAACCTAAATAAGGAACAGATACTGGCCTGTATAGAAATAACAGGGGCTCAGAGATCCACACCAACAGTTGGATTGGAAATGATCCTGGAGATCCCGGCTCTGGATGAGTTCATAAGGTGCACGGCAGCCAAAACTGCAATTCGTTTAAAAGAACTGAGTTTTTGGAAGCACAGCACTTATGGACACGGGTCAATCTTACAAAAATATGACATGATTCCAGGACTGATGGAAACCACCGATTACATTCCCCCTCTACTAGATTTTGATAGGAAATTTTCTATTTTAATACCAGAAAGACAGGGTTGGAATCCTAATTCACTTATAAGTAAACAGGGTATCCCTTTCTGCACTGACGGTTCAAAAATAGAATCAGGTGGAGTGTTTTGCGAATCTCTCAGAGACGCGTATAAACTCCCATCGGACGTAGTGTCTTACAGGCCGAGATCTGTGCCATTGAAAAAGCAGCTGACATGACACATTATGAAAAGCTTAGCTCCTCGGAGATTACTTTTTTCGTGGACAGCCAGGCTGCTATCATAGCCTTAATCAGTGAGACCATAAGATAAACTATAGGAGAAAATTAAATAGAATCTGCCACACTAACCAGGTTAAGCTCTGCTGGGTTCCTGGACACAGCAATATAGAAGTGAACGAAATAGTAGATGAACTAGCCAGGAAAGGGTGAGAAGCAGATACAAGAAGTAGCGACTATTCAGATGGGGGACCACTCGTCCCGATTGAGGTACTCAAGAGGAAGATAGATCTTAAATCAAAAGAGATAATCAATAAGTCCTTAAAATCCAGGGAAGATTTAGTTTATGGCCTAACATTAATGTAAAGGAAACTCGGTATATTTTATCGCTGATTAAAAGGAACATGAAAATCCTGATAGGTGTACTAACGGGTCATTGCGCCAATGGCACAATGGCCAACAAGATAGGGGCTTTTGCACCCGATTTCTGTAGGAGCTGTCAGGATGAGGAGGAAATAGAAACCATTAAACACCTGCTCTGTGACTGTTCGAACATCCAAACTAACCGACTCCATCATTTCGGGAACAGGTTTGTTGGGGAACTGGATGATCTAGCACAGGTCTCAATGGCAAACATGAGAAAATTTATAGATAGCACAGGCTGGTTCGTTAACGTGCCAGTCTACGTTAATCGGCAACTTTGAATAGCATCGATGCTAACTTTTATTTTGAAAGGGATCACAATGGACCAGTAGGCCCCCGTGTATGCAACAGTTAACGCTTTATAACCTAACCTAACCTAACATAAGCAACTTACGCCTTGGCTCACCTAGAGCCTTCGCGCCACCCTATTAATTTTTTTTAATAGGTGAATTCCACACCTCTAAGTTAAAACTTACAAATCTGGTTCCAGTGTGAAATTGGTATCAAAAGAAGGTTAAGGTTTTGCACACTATCGCTGATTTGAGAACATTGTTGTGAAGTAAACGAATAAACAAAATTTGATTTTAAAATGTAAATACTAAATGTTTGAAGTTTGGAAGATAATTTTGAATATGCAGGTAAATAAATTTAAAAGACAAAAGAAACACCTTTCATTTGATACCAAAATCGTTTGTCTACGTGCCGTATTTCTTACAATTTGGCAATAAAATGAGTAAAATTCTTTCTCTGGGTAAACCAAGCCCCACTTACTCACAACTCCATTTTGTTTGTGAACGCACCTAATTCAACACCAAAAGAGAGTGTTTAAGAGAAAGAGTGTTTATTTCATAAGTTTATTAAATTGTTTCAAATTAATCTTAATGCATCCAAAATCAAACATTTTAAATATGAAGACAAATGAGACCGTTAAATTGTTGTATTTGCACGAAAAATTAACGATCTTATTTCAATATCGTCGCCTCATTAAAGAAGAAACCAGACAAAACGAGAACATTGCCAAGATTGATGTGTCTTAAATAAACCACAACACTTAAACCAACAAACAAAAATAAAAACAATAGAACATACTAGAAGTTTTTCTTCCAAAAATTTATGCAAATACATATGTATGTACATATATTTAGCTATGCTCTTAAAATTAAAATAAATGTCAAAAAATGCTTGGCTCCTTTCCAAAAGGGAATTAAAATTTTATTTTGATTTCAAACGTATTTTCCTCGAACAACAGAAAATAATTGACAACGAACATAAAATTTTATAATTATATTCTCTGTCGTTAAAAATGCTTAAGAAGTTGGTAATTAAATGAGGTGATATTAATAAAATTGCTATAACCATAATTTTACTTAGATAAATCAGCTTCAACTATAATAAAAGCAGAAACATATATCAACTTTTATAAAGACACATACATTTTGTTATTTATTTAAGAATAGAAAAACCCTTTTATTCTTCCCCAACCTTTATGAAAAAGAACATAATTTTCGAATTTACATTATCAAAGGCGACCACAACATATTTGGTCTATATTTGCTTCCGAAAAAGGTTAACTTTGCCGGATGTAAACCACTCGGCTATCTAAACCCGGTTTTTAACCCTTGAACTCATTTCCGAAAAAATCTTTTGTTGCCTGAAGAGATCCTTTCATATCCTTTGAAAATGAGCACATTTTTCAAACCCTTTACCAAAAATTTGTTTGGATTAGCGATTGAAAGAAATCCTCAAAAAAGAAAATTTGGAGATTTAAGTTCAAAAATCTTGTAAATGATCAACAAAGGGAAATACTCAAGCACTAATGTGCGACCACTGTTCTATGATTTTATTTCGTTGTTAAAAATCTCTCTGTTAAGATTACAGAATACAATGTGCGTGGCTTTTATTGATACAAATATAAATATGTATGTGTATCTCCTCATTGTTGAAATAACTAATAGCTGGCAGAAAACATCATAGCAAATGTTTAACATTATGGCATATCTATTAAATTAATCACAACAGGTGAAATAAACGCTTTTGTGCGTTGAAAGAGCCTACGCACGTATCAGATACTGTTGTATCTATATATGTAGTTATTATTGTGCTGTAGTGAAATTGAAGTCCCTTTCTTTGATAATTAATTCCCCTCATTCTGATATAATGTACTTGACAGGGTATTGTGTAGAGAAAGTATTTTTGTTTTCAATTATATAACAATGACAGGTAGCAACGTTTAACCGTTTATGTGATCAATTATATTATTCAGAAGTGTGTTGTTTTGCAAACTAATTAATTAGATGCACGATTGCAAGTTGAAGTTAGAAGAGGTGTGTTATTAGTTTATTGTTTCATCCAAGAATATTATCGACAGGAGGTTTCGCACCTCAAGCGGGTGAGGGGGTGATACCGGAAAATGTTAATAAAGTCTTGGAAGATTTTGTTTATGTTATGCAAGTATTAAGTATGGTCACACAACAATTTGGTTTGAACCGGGCCTCCATATCAGGTTCGTCGCAGGCAGCGAAGCGAGATTTATGTTGCCCATAACCTTGGCGTTACTAAGCTGCTCGAGGAACTCTGTCACCTTACATCGGAAAACTTCGATATGGGTAAAATATGGCTTTGTCTAAATCATTAGTGAGTACCTATATTCAAGTTTTTGATTCAGTGTGTCAATCCTTGTTAAGCTCATCACATGATTCATAAACTCTAGAAGAGGTGTTGCACAGCCATATTAACGAAAAGACGCTTATTATTCAGATTAAATGACCCATAAAATAAGAGTTAATCTATGGGTTAAAATTTCTCATTAAATTTTCTGGAATGTCACTACTATTCTGTTGTTTTATACTTGCTGACTTAAGGTGGCGCTACAGTCCGTTGTGGACTTGGGCCTCAATCAACAGTGTCCGCCAGCTAGCTCAGTCCTTTGCTAGTCGTCTCCAGTTTTGCACTCCAAGTTGATTGAGGTCCTCTTCCACTTGAGTGCGCCACCTGAGTCGCGGTCTTCCTCTCCTCCTACGTCCCTCGGGAATAGTGTCGAAGGTTTTCCGGGCCGGAGCATTGGTATCCATTCGCTCTAAATGACCGAGTCATCTGAGTCTCTGGACCTTGACCCTTCTGGCTAGGTCCATGTCGTTGTACAACCCGTAAAGTTCGCTGTTGTATCTTCTCCCCTTCAATGTACACGGGGCCAAAGATGAAGATGAAGGAAAACCAGCCAGAGCGGGACACGCAGCTATTCTTGCGAAGTACGTAGATACCAATATCTGCACAGATTATATGACCCCCTACTTAGATTTCAAACAAATCTTTTAATACTAGCTACCCCAATAGACTAGATTGGGAAAATAGTGTGCCCTACACTAACGACTCAACCATTACCATCTACACTGATGGCTCTAAAATGGATACTAGAGTAGGTGCAGGCTTTTACTCTGAAAGCCTCAACCTTGCCAAATCATTCAGGCTCCCCGACCATAGCAGCGTCTTCCAAGCTGAGATCTTGGCAGTGAAATACGCTGCTAACATATATCCATGATGGCGATATCACACGCGGACATCACTTTTTTCATTGATAGCCAAGCAGCAATAAAAGCTATCTCTGCCACCCAAATCAAGTCAAAGCTTGTCTCTTGCTGTCGCGAAGAGCTAAAGGTTCTTGGCACACAGCATATAGTAAGACTCTGCTGGGTTCCTGGCCACAGTGACATACCAGGCAACGAAAAGGCGGATGAACTTGCTAGGGAGGGTCACACTGGAATACTCTCAGATAGACCAGCATATAGGGATACCGTTATGTGAACTGAAACATAACGTCAGTAAAACCTTCATTCAAAAATCCAATGACAGATGGAATCTCCTAGAAACCTGTGTTAACACCAGGAAGCTATGGCCTAGATACGATAAGAAAAGATCCGATTGGATCTTAACTCTTAATAAACCCTCCTAAGATCCCTTATCGGCATTATTACAGGACACAACCTACTCGGCTACCATAAGAAAAAGATGGGGCTCAGTACTGATGACCTTTTGTAGAGGCTGGCGGTGACGACAAACGAGCATGAAGACACTGCTCATTTTCTCTGCCACTGTCCTTCGCTCTGTCTTGCTAGGAAGAAAACTCTAGGCAACTTCTTCTTTAATGAAACTAGAGGAACTATCAGAACTGCCAGGCAAAAGTTTACTAAACTTTGTCAATGACCTCTAAATGGTTAAACGAACCACATGATTCATAGGTTATTATCTTTTCAGGAAGTTACAACACTTCGGGGTACCACAATGGATTCTACATTGATCTAAGTGTGATGGTGACAACATCAACTATCAGCCCGTTCAACCTAACCTAACCTAAGAGATATTCTTCGTCTGATCTCGGCGCTGGTGTTATTGCCCGTGTTTATAGCGGAGCCTAGGTAGACAAACTCCTCTACTACCTCGAAGTTATACGCGTCTATTGTGACGTTCTGCCGAGCCGTCGGTGTTGGGTGTCCTTCCTCGAAGACAGCATATACTTCGTTTTTCCCTCATTTACCGCTAACCCATTTTTGCCGCTTCTGTCTCAATTCTCACAAAGGCGCCATTGACATCACGCTGTGTTCTTCCCATTATATCAATATCATCGGCGTACGCGAGAAGTTGAACAGATTTTTGGAAGATAGTGCCTCTGGTGTTGACGGTGGAGTTCTGCACTATCTTCTCAAGAACGATGTTAAAGAAATCGCATGACAGTGCATCGCCTTGTCTGAATCCTTTTTTTGACGTCGAAAGATTCCGTAAGCTCGTTGCCAACCTTGATGGAGCAGCGTGAGTTCTCCATCGTCATTTTGCACAAGCGAACGAGCTTGGCAGGGACGCCAAAACTAGACATAGCTTTGTACAGTTCGTTCTGTGATGCTGTCATACGCGGCCTTAAAATCGATGAAAAGGTGGATGGGTATCGATTTGGAGTTCATAGGTCTTTTCCAGGATCTGCCGCAACGTGAAAATTTGGTCGATGGTTGACTTTCCTGGCCTGAAGCCACATTGATAAGGACCAATCAGATTGTTGACGAAAGGCTTCAGACGTTCACATATTACGGCAGAGAGGATCTTGTAGGCGATGTTTAGTAGACTTATTCCTCTATAGTTGGCGCAGTTTAGAGGATCTCCCTTTTTCAGGATCGGGCAAACAATGCTGAGGTTCCATTCATCGGGCATGCATTCCTCTGACCATATCTTACAGATGATTTGGTGCATGCTCCTATCTAGCTCGTCGCCTGCTGCTTTTGAACAACTCAGCAGCTAGTCCATCTGCTCCAGCGGCTTTGTTGGATTTCAGCCGTGATATTGCGGTTTTCATTCTTCTAGGTCGGGTTCACGGAATTGTTGGCTATCATCGTGTCCGATGAAAGGCTCCTGTCTGACGGCGGTATTTTGTTCGTCGTCGCCGTTATACAATCTACAGAAGTGGTCTTTCCAAATCCCCAGCATTGACTGCGATTCTACTATGATGTTCCCTTGTTTATCTCTGCAGGCATCGGTTCTTGCTCGATGACCTTGAGCCAGCTGTTTAACCTTTCGGTAAAACCTCCGAACTTCATTCCTGCTGTTGGCTCTTCACATCTCGATCTGACGCTTCTCATGCTCTCTCTTTTTTCTCCTGAGAAGCCGGCGTTCCTCTCTCCTCTTTTGCTCGTAGAGCTCACGAGCAGCTCTTGTCCTTCTATGCAGCGCCGCTTTGTATGCCTCCTGCTTGGCTGCATGGGCCTGCCTGCATTCTTCAGTCAAACCAGGGGTTTCGTTTTGGTGGCTGTGTGAAACCCAGCACATTAGAGGCGGCATCTCTAACTGCTCTCTGGCAATGTTGCCACTGGTCTTCGATACTTGATGTTGGCGGCATAGGACTCCTTAAGAGGTTACTTGACACTCGATCAGAGAAGGATCTGGCGATCTCTTGCGATTGTAGCCGTCCGACGTCGAATTTTCTTGCAGCATTTCCTCGTTTTGGCCGTTGTCGGGATATTCGTAGCACTACCTTGGCTACGACGAGGTAGTGGTCCGAGTCGATGTTAGCTCCTCGGAAAGTTCGAATATCTAAAATGCTGGACAAGTGCCTTCCGTCGATCGCAATGTGATCAATCTGGTTTACGGTTGATTGTTTTATTCTAATAATATTATTTTCCACTTAGTTCACAGAACAAGTGCTAATTCTTCGCTATTTGGTGTATATTTATTTTTGCTGGTAGACTTCAGACGCTGACAATGTAAGAGAGAAAAGCACTCTTTGTTCTTTGTTGGACTTAAATCACTGTAGCACTATCGTCGTCGACATCAGGTAGGCAGATTTGTTTGTTTCCATGGCCCTGCGATCTGGTGGAATAGCTTTTTCTTAAATCCTTAAACCCAGAAATAAGAGTTATTAACTTTCTTCACAAACATTTTGTTCTTTCTACTGTAATTTATTAGCTAAACATTAACTAAACACGTTCCGATTTTTATTAAGTCTTAGCTCAATTTTGATCTGTTTGATTATGAAATTTATCTACTCTTAGTCTGCAAGTCAGTTAACAAGTTTCCAACAAAGCTAACAAGAAAATCCTTACAAGGCACTATATTCGTATTTTGTATTCAAAGCATGTAAACTTGCGAACTTTATGTTTTAATCAGAACATAATAAGAGCACTATAATCCATATGCTGCTGTTTGTATTGGTTGTTGAATATTTATTTTGTTATTAAAGTTTCTTCGAAGCGCAGGCGTTTAACAATGTTCATAATTTTGGCTTCCGGAAATATGTGCTGATAAAATCATAACATCTGTATGTTTACCTACTTAGGATGTGACCAAAAACATGACTTGTTGCAAACCCTTCCACAACTATGGTACACACCTAGTTAAGGAAAATATCAATGATGAGAGTCTGCCTTGAGAAACAAAACAAATCGATTTAAAGTGCTTTTGTGTGGTAAGCGGATAACTTAAGAATTTATCCAATGTTGAAATTTTTATTCAGAAGTGGGTTGTTGTCATCTTCGGTGATGGTACGTAAGTTTGATATTGAATGAAAACTGGGTCTTGTAATAGAGAAAAAGTATTTTTCTTACAGTGCGTTACTGGGAGCAATTGTGTTTATTTATGGACGGAAGTTGAATGATTCTTACAATGCGAATTTGTGTGTATCATGGTTTCTTATAGTGCGGGAAACTGAAATTAGAATTCGAAAACAAAAAACCGGAAATTAACATTAGAAACCGATAACCGGAAACAGTCAATTGAAATCAAGAACCGAAAAGCAAAACATTCAAATATGAAGTTTAGACAAAGGAAATGAAAATACAGTTTTCAATTTAAAACAAGAAAGTTTTTTTTTAAACGCTTTAAAGTACTGCTCATCATGATCCGAATGTGGTGCATTAATTAATTGTATAATGTTTAACTTTCTGCCACAGTAATAAGTATTACTTTTAAATTATTCACTCTGTTTGAATAAATTAAATTACACAAATCCATTTTTTAAAACAAAGCAGTTCATGATTGAAGCACATTTACAAGAACAACAAAAAAAGACAAAAAATAAATATTACAATTCAACAAATAGATTTGTGAAACAAGAATCAGAATATGAAAAATAAACAAAAATGGCGCATGGCTGTGACGATGTGCACTCATAAATATTCGCCAACGTGAAGTTAAAGCAAAAAAAAAAAGTAAAACACCGTATGTCAGGGTTTCTCGTCTCTCATGTCATTTATCTCGTTACTTATTTTTTTATTTTTATTAAATTTTATCTCCCATATAAAATGCAAATTCATTTGGCTGAGTATGGCTTTTGGTAAACATTTTTTTTTTCACTGCAGAGGCCGTTTTAATGAAGATAATTATCAATGTTCAGATGTAGGTATGGTTTAAGTCAAGTAGCAACTGTTGGAGTTTAATGAGAAATGCTTGGGTGTCATGCCATCGTTAATTTATTTTAAATTCTGTTTATAGATCTCTCGTCAACCCTTTGGTCATGACTTATTTCAAAAAATTCAGACTCATGCATATTTATATGATGTTTTTAATATGATTAACTTGTACTTTAGTTAAAAATTAGACTGGGTTTATGACCATGACTTTGAGTATATGGTCAAATTTGATGGTATAAAGTTCCTTCTCTGTAGATACTAGCTCATTTGTCATAAGTATTTGTATATCAACATATTATTTGACAAGCAGTACTTGATTTAACAACCCAACCAAACCAGCAATTTGATTAAGATGGTAACAACTTGTCATATAATGAATTTTAAACGCCAGCATACTTCGTTTTTTTCATAAAGGAAAATCACTTCAAAACTTCAAATGGAGTAAAAATCAAGAACCACCCAATTCCACCCTTAATTTCTTTTTCAAATATGAACGTTACCAACAATAATCGTTTTTTTTTTGCACTTTTATTTCAAAGAGAATTATTTACAAATCTTCCAAATTGCTCAAAGTTTTGAAAATCTGGAAGAACTCAAACTCAAAATCGAAACATATCGTCAGGAATTCGCATATTTTACTATATATTATGTACGGGATATGTACAATACATATTTACTCACAGCGGCTAGACAGAAAGTTTTGAAGATATTATATTTTTATGTATAGAGCAATTTTTCACAATAGAATTTGTCAAATTTTTGTAAGACATGAGACTAGACTTACAAAAATGTTTTCTTGAACGAAAATATAAAAATATATGCTTGTGAGTGCCAATATAGGGACGAATGTGAAACAGATTGACCTACTTTTAGACAAACTCAAATGAACTCCCTATTTTTACTCCATCAGCGGAATTTCGTCTTCGATTTTCTTGATTTGTGTTGTATACTTGGTATTCTACTTTTTTGTATATAGAATGCGTATAGAGCGTACTCATACTGAGTTGACAGAAAAAAAAGCAAAAATAATCATCAGAAAACTTAATTTATTTCAATTATCCCCCAATATTTGGTAAAACCATGTGTATCGATTTTTAAGATACTATATAATTTTAATATCGTACCCTTGCCGTAATGTTTATAATATCTAGTGCAGTCATTGAAGCATTATTGTTCCGAATTTTTTACTGTGAACCGAATTGCATGCAATTTTGGAATTAGGTTCATCTTACCCTTAACTTCAAAAATGAAAATGATTTGAACTCCGCAACCACCCTGGGGATGGCTGCCACCCCTTCTCGGGGGCGAATTTTTTTTTTTATATACATATATAACCTCGGATATCGATAGAAGGCCTTATTTAAAACAAAAAAAATTTATAATGTTTTTCAATAAATCCAATACTTTTCAAGTTATTGGCAATGGAAAATTCGCAATTTTTTCACGTTTTTCATCGGTTTTTTTTGCAAATATCTCCAAAAATATACGTTTTATCCAAAATTTTAACAAGAACAAAATTGGAGCAGGTAAAACAGTGAACAATTAGGTTTCTTATAAAGTATTCTAAGTGTTATATTAAGGTTTTTTTTGTCTGAAATTTAATCGATGTGGTCAATGCCATCTAGCGGTGAGCAGATGCATTTTATGCATTCTAATACAAAAGGGTTTTGTAGTGCTTGAAATATGATTTAAAATGAGCACTTTTAAAAGTCTCTTAAATTTATTGAATCTTAATTCATATGAATACGAATTCGAATCGTATTCTTGTTTAAATGTTTTAAATTCACGTTGTTTCACGGGTATTGCTTCTTGAAAAGAACTGACAATGCTTCTACGAGAATAATCTGTCACGGAAAACTCAGCCCTTCGATATCGGCATTTAACTGTAGTTCCGCTGAATTCTTTACAAGTACTTAAGGCATTGTCGAAGAGTGATAAACACTTAGGCCATGGTTGTTCATTATTATTTATTTATTTTCATACACGAAGTAACGAAATTCTATTTTATTCTATTCTATTCAGAGCAGGATCCTTAACTTCTAATTTTATCCAGAATAAGAAGTTTGTTTTTGTAATACGTTTAAAATCTTAATTTACTTTGGATGTATAAATTTAAGACATCATCAACATTAGGGTGGTCGAGATGAAATTAATGAAGACATCCGCTCAATCGTCTCCAAATAAATAAAACAAAAATCTCTAATTTTTTTCACATTTTTATCTATACCTACCCCTTACTGGCCCTGTATCGAAGTAAAATTCTAATACTTGGGACTTTGCGGCTGATTTTTTGATTATTCCGGTATATCTTCATTTCGACAAAAAATTTCATAAGTGTTTTAATTTCCCTGATTTTTTTACAAGGAAATTAAAACACTTATGAATTTTTTTGGTATGCAACATTATTAAGACATTGTATATAAACGTGTTGACGAAATTTCCAAAAAATTGGTTGAGCAATTTTTGAGAAATCTAGAAAAGATTTTTATAAACCCAGAAAGGTACTACAAAAATGGATTTCTTTTTCAATTTTTTTGTTGCATTCCTCTACTCAAACAATTCGGTCGTAATAATCGCGCTTCTAGGAATGCCCATCATTTTACCCTAGGGAATCATTACTTAGCCGTACTACGCGAATGTGGAACTATCTTCCACACTCTGTTTTCACCAGTCATCACAATGTTCAAGAATTTAAGACCAATGTACACCGACACCTCCTTTAGAACTCCTTCCCTTCTTCCTAATGCACTCACTGTATCTCTATCTCTGGCATAAAAAGGGCAAAAAAAAATAATAATATCTTGGAATGCAATATCACTAAGTATAATGTTAAGCATAATTGTTGTAGTTTTGTTTTACTTAGTAAGTTTTCCAAACTTCTTTAATAGTAGGTTACTAAGAGAAAACCTGCAAAGGAAAAAAAATTAACTAACTTACATTAGTTAACAAGTTTCTTTCAAAACTAATAGTTGTTTCAATGTTAGTCCACTTAAAACATTTGCAATGCACCTACGAATACTTGCTGAATCCTAGAACTTGGCGTTCTTTTCGATCTCTTTACTTATCATGGCTGATTTTTTAGGCAGAATTTTTGTACGGGAGAACTTGGCTCTTTTTTTACATTTATGTTTTTTGGTGTGATATAATTACTTTTTGCAAATATTTTTTTTTTTTTTGATAATATTATATTAATTCATAAAACATGGGCGGGTACCATGCCTTCTTAGCAGAAAAATCTAAAAACTAATTTTAATTCTTTATATTGACTGGCAGAATTGCTTGTTTGCCAAATTACAATATTCTACGATGGCCAGAGGTGTCCCAGATATTTTATAAAATTTATTTTTTAATGGGTGGTTACCACGCCCCCTCAGTTAAAAATCATTTATTTCATATTTTATTTGTTCTATTGCACGTTGTACTTGTATGCCAAATTTCATGATTCTACTGTACTCCAAAGTGCTCCATATAATTTATATTAATAATGTAAAAGTAGGCGGCTACTACGCCCCTTCATAGAAAAATTTCAAATTTTTTCTTTGTATGTACCACATGACCTATCACTGTGCCAAGTTTGTAGGGTAACGGGAAGTGCTTCATTATTTTGATGATCTCTCAGTGAGTGAGTGAATAAGCCAGTCAGTCAGTTACGGTTTTCGTGATTTTTGGAACATCATATCTTAGAAACTACTTATGCTGAATATCTGAAATTTAATGAGGTGCTTCTTTTGACTTGTTTAACAAATAATGTGAGTTTGAAACTTTTAGCTTCTTTGGTATAAAAGTTCGAGGGGTGTGGAAAATGCCCTGAGTTGTTTACTTAAGCTCCCAAGCTTGGTCATAGCTCGCATCGTCGACACTTATATGCTCAAGTAAGACTGCAGCACCTTCTTTGCAACTTGATTATAAATAGTGCAAGTTTTCGATTTTTGTCAGAGTCGCATTGTTATGTACTAGCGAAACATTTTGATCATGGAAGGTTCTCCAATTTTCATATTCACCAGTAAAAGTGGGTGGATGAATTTTTGGTAGACGAACGTCGTGCTGCTTTTGACTAGACATTTCATTTCTTGAATCGCCTTACATTTTTCTTTTTCTTTTTCTTTTTCTTTTTCTTTTTCTTTTTCTTTTCCAGCCTCTGCCTTAAATTTAACAACTTCAAATAGCAACATTGAACGATAAATCGTGTAGTTTTCGTTGGCTTCGTTGTAGTAGTTTTCGGTCACTTCAATGGTTTCCGACTTTAATTCTTCGTCGCACCCTTCAACAATGGTGTAGTGCCAAAGTTGCTAGAGAACTACCGTATGCCCTTTGATACTAAAATCGCAACGCTACAAGGCAAGAGACCTATAGAATGTGGAAAGTTGATTAATTTCGAAATATTGGGAATCTGGCATAATGATTTAAGAAAATCAAACACAACTTTTTTGATAAGTTGTACATTTGTTTTTTTTTTTTAATCCTGATATCATTTGTCACTATATCTTGAGATGATGCGATGACACGCCGATATGTCTACACATTTATTGCAAAACTAGATTCGAGTGGCAGAAATATCATTCATTGATCATTGTTCTAGTCCAGAACACGTTAAACTGTTTTTGTTTTTTTCAGTCGTTAAATTTTGTTTTTGTTTCTAGACATTCAGTCGAAACTATTCGAAAAAACCAACTATTCCAAAATCGAGTGTTGCAGTAGTTGTATTCCTCTTCTTTGTTCGTCCCTTGCACTCTGGTCCTTGTTCCCATAAGAATTAGGTTGAATTGTAACGAAATGTGGAGTGGTGTGTTCTGCACCGAATTTTGAGACAATGTTGGGGTAGTGGCGTGAATGGGTTTTTAAGTATTTTGTACAAAATCGACCAAGTCGTTAATGACATATGAGCAGGGTAGTTCAGTAGCGAGGTAGCGGAGTGACAGAAAGCGGGAGTATGTAGAGGGTAACGCGGTAGCAGATAGCGTGTAGGGTAGGATAGCGAGTAACGGGCTTCGGGAGTAGCGGGTAACGAATAGCAGCTTAGATCTTTTATTTATACCATTTGCAATCATCTATGTATCGAAGTTTTAGATGGATAGCCTTATATCTACGCAGAAAGCGGAACAACAAAAAATATGGAATATCAACAAATATTGAAAAATTAAACTTATATGAAATGTATTCTTTGTTTTGTTTCTCATTTCTCAATCACAATAAGTAGGAACTTTTTCACGGAGAACACTCTTGATAGAAGAGTACCTGCATTTAAAGACCAATACTATTTGAAGCAATTTCGCTTCTAAACGTTTTTCCGCCATTCTACTGCGCCATTCTATTCACAAAAAACGAAAACTCTCCCGTCCCGATTCAATTACGCAATCGAAAGAAATTGAGATTATCTGCAACAAATATCACAAAATCAGTATGCAAATGTAAGCACATTAAAATAGTATTTAATTAAGCTTTATTTAGCAATTTCGATTGGCGCAGGGACATAAGTTTCTAGGTGTTTTTTTACCAAATTTGGAAATACAAAAAATAAGAATATTATTTACTTTTTTTTGGGTCTTATGTCCCATTTTCCAGAAAAATAACTGGACCTTATGACCAACTTGGGTGGGGTTTAAATCGCAAACTCAATTTTGATGTTATGCCTCAGTTGGGCGATATATGTCCCTGCGCCATTCAGCTCACACATTTTTCAGACAAATTTCCTGATAAATGATTTTTATAAACATACATTTTTACATAGATGTTTAATCAATAATTAAGTAGCTACCATGACGTGAACTGAGTTTTAATTTTAATTATTTTTTTAAATATACTTTTTCGTTTCTGAAATCTAAAACAAATGTTACACTTTTACTGTACCAATGCAACAAAATCTGTCGTCCTCAGCTGTAAATAATGTGAACAAAATGTTACATTCAGCTTTTCCAAAACAAAAACAAGTATTTATCGAACTGAACTTTTCAAAGTTCTTTCTCTTTAAAATATCCCAAACCTCATCAATCAATGGATTTCGTACACGTATGGGAGACCATTTGCTGAAGATAAATTTAATTTTCTTACAGAAATAAAACAAAGAAACAAAACTGAGATACGAACCAAACCTCTCTATTACTTATGCATTTGCTTATTTGAAATTCATCCCGTCAGCATGTCTATGGATGAAACAACAACTCCTCCACAGTATATTGTGACCACCCCCAGTGAATCGGGCGATATTGAGGACGAAGTGTCACAAAATATAGGTCCTGGTAATTCGTCATACAAAATGGGCTACCCTCGAGCATATTCGTTAACAACAAATCCATGTGTGTCGATATCATCGTCAACAATGGCATCCACGTCCTCGTCCTCTTCCAATCGAATCATCACTCAAAGTACCAGAAGTCAAAGTCTACAATCGAGTTCAACTTCCTCGACTGTAGTTGAACATCAAACCGCCACTTGCACCTCATCATCATCGTCGACCCTATCGCATCAATTAAAAGCAAAATCAAGTGCGTCCATTGTCACCGAACAGCGCAGTGTGATGCAGAAAACATCGTCAATTTCATCGTCATCGGGTAAATCAAAGTTCCAAAGTTTCCTACAACAGCCTGAAAATACGCACCCCTCAAGTATGGGAGGTGGTGGCTTCCTAACGGCTCATCAGAAACACGTTCGTCAATTTGTTCGTTCCACTTCAGCGCATTCTGAGGCCACCGCCACTTCAACCAGTAACAGACCCGAAAAATGCATACGCAGCGCTTCCACGCAAATTGAAGAACCAACGGATAATTTGGATACGGACACTCTGTCACCAATCAATAGCCAAAAATTCGGCTTAAATCAGTCGTCGTCGATTCTCATATCAAAGTCAGCCGAAACCATTGAAATGCACAAAACAGTCTCGGCTTCGACCATGCGAACGCAGCTGACATTGTCAGGTGGCTTGTTGGCGCCGCCCAATCGAAAAATTACAATTCTAAGTCCAATTCATGCTCCACCGGGATTGCATGATATGCTCAAACGTCACGGGCGGTCGCCACTGTCACCGCGAATTAGTTTCCCTGGCAGCGACACTGATTTATTCGGGTGAGTACATTTTTTATTGTTTTCTTTCAGGCAAAAGAGAATGCCCTGCAACAAATTAAATTTCTGATGCAAATATTTCGTAAACTATTAGGCTCGGTTTTCAAAAGAAAAATCTTCGTAAAGTATTCGCAACATTTTCTGAACGCTCATTTCGAAACTGTCCATTTTGCAATTGCTTGTCCACCAGAAGATAATTTCGATAAGTGTGTCCTTAGGTTAAAAGTATTCTCATTGTTAATTGTTGAAATGACAGCCTTTTTGAATTACAATTCAGTTCGCAATTAAACTTACTGCGAATGGCTTCGACAGCCATTCAAAATATTCCACAGTTATGAAAGTACTTTCCCTAAAAGTTTTTATTATTATTTTCTAAAGTACCCAAAAAATTCCCTGGCGATTTTTCAAGAAAAAAACAGTCAATTCTGAAAAACAAAAACAAACTTTTTAACTAAAAGAACTCCTGGCAAATGGTCCCTGAACTTATTGAATTTGCTTTCGATGATTGAAGTTTCGGTTTTGCATACAAACTTATAACAACAACGACTGTGGCGACCATAACTGTGATTGATGCCCAATGAGCTATGTACTCGTAGCTATGTGATTGTTCTCGATAATGGTGCCTCGGTCCTCTAACCTTACATAGAGAGGGAAATCATTTTCCTCTGGATTTTCGATAAATTGATTTTTTTCCACTTGAAGTCGTTGCCTATTTATGAGTGCAATTTATTCGTTAAATGAAATATCCATTCACTCAAATAGCTTTTGCTACTTCGTTAGTGCAGTAACTTGAAGGTGGAAGGTAGAGTATGTGTGCCAATATACAGGAAATAAAAAAGAAGTGTTTTTAATATTTTTTGAAAAATATAGACGCGTTAGAACAGTTTCGACACCGAAATTGGATTTTCAAAGAATCAATAAATTCTTTTGTCAGATGAAGAAAGAACTGTGAATTAGGTGCAAAAAAGACTTGGATAGGTACTCTTGGTAGGATTGCTTTTCAAATTTGTGGAATCTAATTTTAAATATTGTATCTGTTATCCAAGAATACACACTGCCTTACCAAATTATGAGAAGAATAGAAGAAATAATTAAGCAGTTGTAATATTAATTACAAATATCACGCAATATATTTTGTGTCATGAATTGGGTATCTACCTACATTACGAAATAAGAAATTCATTGAAATTGCAAAAAAAATGCTACAAGGCCTTAAAACTCGCCTGAAGACCATGTGGTCTTCGGTGGTGATACACCGAACAGTGGAAAAAGTCTTTACATCGTTTTGCTCTTTCATCGAAAATGAGTGCATTCGGTGTCGACAAATCCTTACTTCATTGAATTAGAAACTTACAAAATACAAATTGTATTTTGGACGGTTTCGAGTCTGGAACCCTGAATTTAAATGTCGGTGTGCCCCAGGGCTTCGTTTTGTCTCCGACCCTCTTTCTCATTTTTTTTTTTGTTTTGTTTTTTTTTTGTAAAAATGATCTCTTGTCTGTAAATTCTAATCTGATAAGTTGTTTCGTTTTAGTTTTTTCATATCCGTTCCCAGACTCACATTACTCCTCTTCGGATATGGGAATGCAACGACAAAATATGATAAACTCATAAAACTCTGATCTATGTACAGTATGGAATACAAAATCACGTAGAGTTTAATGCTTCGAAAACCCAATGCTTTCTTGTATCGTTCAAGCTATATATACCACTCTTGCCACTTTCCATGAGTGCAAAGAAACCGAAAATTTCAAGATTCTCGATATGTGCATCACTGACCACTGTAAAACTAACACATATGCAATGTCGACAAAAATGCTGCAAGATGTTTTTGTTTCTTAAGACGGTGCAAGAATTTTTTCTCCCCGTCTGACATAGCTAGTAGCCTGATATACGTCCATAGCTTTAGTACAACCCCCATCTCTGGACTGGTGCTCCTCCATTGTAGTTAAGCCTCTTGCGTGGTATACAAAAAAAAAGAGCTCTAGGAATGACACATTCACTTTGTCTGATCACCGTGCGTCGTAATGTTTTGTGTCACCCTCTATTATATCGTTGCATTCTCTGCTTAAACAATTCACACTTAATACTCACGCTTCCAGGAATGTCCAACTTTTTAAGCCATACTACGCAAATGTTCTCAATCACTGCAATGATCATTAATTCAAGACCAATGTACACTGACACCTCCGATACAATACTGTGCTCTTGGCATATAAACGGTATAGAAAAAAATACGACCTCGATCACGCAGTAAGCTGCTGATTGGCCGAGTGTCTGAGCGGCAAAAAAAATTTGAAACTAAACAGATGCGGCCACGTAATGAGCGGCCGGCCAAAAACATTTCTTTCAGTCATCAATCCTGTTTTAATTTTTTAATATTCTTAGCGGCAATTGAAATAAAGAGTTTTTGCTTATGTCAATTATTGCAATTTGTTACTTTCTATTATTGAGTTTTCTTTTGAGCAAAGCTAAAATTTTTCTGTACATACCTATTACTCCAGTTATTTTAGGTTTCATCTTCGGAAAAATTCCTAGTGGGCTAATTCTTGTATACATCTTTATTACGGTGCTGTTAGGTTATGGTGGTCAAAAGGTCGTGAAATTAAATTTTTCGTGAATATTTTTCGACCAATTGGTCGGAGGTCAATAGTGGTCAAGGACAAATTGTTCGTTTTGAAATTATCTAAAAAAGGCATATTTCTGTTAAGTTAACCGTTTTTGGAATAGAGAGAGCGCTTACATTTGCTCAATTGTTTTTATTCAAGTTTTTGCCGCTCAGCCGAGGCCTTTTTCGTAAGAACTTCGATACCTAATGCGGTATAACCAGGATTTTAAAACGATTAAATTTACGAGTATCGAGGTACATAGTTCATGCACACAATATTACGATAATAATATCAATGAATCGTTACTGACGTATTTACTGTTGATCATCAATTTTGTTAGGATATTATCTGGTGTGCTTTCAGGCAGCTCGGTGGCTAACTTGAAACTTGATGTATTCAGCCTTGTATGCGTCTACCTGATACACGTTCGTCTGCTACTGTAATGTCATTTTGTTCTTAATTCGCAGACTTCCCTAGGAGCACTTTTGGTAATTCCCTGTGTCTGACTCAGATATTTTAAATCGTTGGACCTCGGCTCTTCAGCATTACCTGGGTCTCAATTTTTGTTTCATATCAACTCCATTTAAATCTATGCTTCTGTTGAATGATAACAAGGAAAACAGCGCTGAAAAAATTGTTGCACAAACCGAATCATCTCCATTCGAGATGAGATAACGTCAAATCAAACTAAACACATAACCGATATCGGCCATGTCAGGGTATGAAGCCTATAACATTCACCCCTGTGAAACCGAATATTGTAAGAATATTTTCCAGACCGAAGGCTTATATTTCTCACTTCTTCCATTGGAATTATTGTGTTTTCCGCAGTCTGCTTCAGAGTCCTATTGATGGTTTTTTCTAATACTTAAGATATTGATTATCAGAAGAAGACTTTTCCACAGAAGATTTGCACAGTATGCGCATACATTAGTTTTATGTTAAAGTTGAAATTAAAAGTTTTTTTGTTGTTAGAAAAAAAACCATAGAAGAACAAAACATTAAAATAAATACCTACATGTAATGATATCCCCCTCTTGCTTGGAAAATTTGTCTTAATAGTAATCCCATCGACTTTAATAAAAAAAACTCAGATTATTTGCGACGTCATCGATGGTTATACAGCGGAATTGAAGTTCTCAAATGTACTTACTTTCGCCTAAACACTGTTTCTATGTCAACCACATCAACCTATATTTTTGTTTTGTATGTCCCTTTATTTATGCGTTCTAATTTCTTTTTGCTTCAATGAACATCTCAAAGGGACAACCCCAGAATAACTTCCTTACTCTTATGATATTTATCTGTACCATCTATATTACAATTAATGATCCAATTAGATGGGAACATCATGTACGAACAATATTTTTGTTTTTATTTAACGTACAAAAAAAGAGAAGAAAATGTGGACTACAAAAGGCTAACAGAAATCAACCAAAAAATAAAACCACGAAAGGTTTTCGTCAACGTCTCGCCCCAAACCACATTAATGTTTAATACACACAGACAACTTTAAAGGCCAAAGGCCTACAAAGTTGAAGGACAAAATATGAACCACAAAAGAACAGGTAAAAGTTGTATCATCATGAGTGTGTGCGAACAACATTTCGACATCAAATTAATTAGAAACGTTTTAGGGATTTGAGTTTATAATTTAATACAAAGTTTTCTTTTTTGTTTCATTTTTATTCTTGCCAAAACTTATTTCGAAGCAAGCCAAATGTGGTACCCATTTCAGAAAGGTTGCGGTGAACATTTTGAAATTTTTAATTTAATTCGAAGCTATGTAGAGTACCTACATAAAACATTATTGTCTATATTTGTACCACTAGAACTGGACAGACGTTATTTAATTATAAAAAATTTGCCTTTATATAAAATCAGATTATGGAATTGATGCAGACAACTTTTATACGAAAACCCAGTCTTCCATCCTTCACAAAAATAACAGTTACAGT
>CAKKXW010000001.1:43544167-43564612 GCA_920937365.1 Sphaerophoria rueppellii
CCTGTGTCCATAATCTGTATGACATATAACGGCAGACACTGAACGATTTTACAGTTTTTTCCATTTGTCAAAATCCTTCGAAGTGGAAAATTGGAATAACTGACAATTAGTTACCAAAGACATAAATTTAATTAAGTGGTGGGTAACTTTACTTTTACATTGTGCAACAGGCGCTAAGACTTCCAACCGACCAACAAGAACCGACAATTTTTATTTGATAACAAAAATTGTCGACAATTGGCAACCAATTTTCTTCCAATAAATTGACTACTTTTTGGATAACATTATTCAACACACAATTTTACATTGATAGAAAATTGGCAATTGAAAGCGAGTTAGTTGTTGGCTGAAAACTTTTGACATTTTGGTCAATACTGGAAGTTCTTCCAATTGCGTTTTTGTTAGATTAGAGTGGTGATCTAGATGTTATTGACTCACTTAGACCCCAAGGGTTAGATTAGAGTGGTGATCTAGATGTTATTGACTCACTTAGACCCCAAGGGTTCATTGTGATACTACTACTATTGTACTAACAATGGAATTCGAGAGACATCTTGTGTCGATGTTGCCAGTTTACTGGTATTTTCAAAGGTAAGTGAGAGTGCTGGACATTTTTTTTTTTACACTATCAGAATTGGACGAAGAGAGCTTATAGCAAGCACAGTCTTACGACCAATGGTTTGCCAACACAGTAGACTATGTTATACCACCGGCTCATCACTTAGTGCAGTGTTAGTTGTTAGTAAGCAAACATTGCATAACAAACACTCACATGGATGAAACAAAAACAAGACAGTTAACAAAACAAGATTAATCCAAAACTAATAAATTACAAACATTAAGTAAACTAATAAATTACAAACATTAAGTAAACAGAGAAACATTTAAAAGTGTATAACACTGGTCTTGAGCAACGGCTTCAATTTATTCTTACTTAAATTTAAATCAAATAAGTCTGAGTTGCAGTTTGAAAGCCTACTCATATGTGTCAAGGGCTCATAGAAACCATAGTTGGTACGATGTTTTGGTACATGTACCAAGTGCTTCCTACGAAAATTATAACCGCCACCCCGATGGTTGAAAGATATAGCGCCAAGTAATTCCGGTGCATCTGTTACATCAGTAATAACTGATGGAAGAATACCATGTCATTGTTATTTCGTCTACTTGACAATGCTTCCATTTGGAGAGTTAGCAAACGGTTTTCATAAGAGAGGACATTCAAAGGATTGCTCCATAGAATACCCTTCAGGGCAAAACCAGTAAAATTTCGTTCAACAGATTTTAGCCTCTCAATATGAATATTGTAATGAGGTGATCAAACTTGGGAGGCGTATTTTAAGTGAGGACGAATATAGCAATAATATAAAGCGTGGGTTATATTTGGATCGCGGAACTAAAGAAGATGTTCCAAAATTTTCTGTTTTACCTTCTTCATCGTCCATGCAGCTTCTACAGAAGTCATTTGTGTAGATCCCCAGCCTCATAGGTTGTCTGCCTAAGAGGCAGTGTCCTGTTAAGACTCCAAATGCGGAGCTCATACTTTGTCTGCTGAGGGAAATCAAGCCTTTTTATCGTACACGATAACAAAATCTAGCATTTGTTGGTTCTAGAGCACATTGTTTGAAAAAGTGTTTGCATGTAGCTAGTAGTGTTCCATTGTTGTGTCTCTGTCTAACAGTGGGCAGAAATGTTCCGTTTTTGGCGAGCTCATCAAATTTGCAATTTTCCGGAATGTCCGAAACCATCCAGGGCGCCATCTGAACACATGTACATAGTTGTTTATCGGTCAAAAACTTAAATAAAACCGTTCTTAAGCCTTAAATTGATTTATAGTAACAACAGTAAACAACAGTACAGGCATTACTGTAATGTATTTTAATATTGATGTAAATATTTGTCATCAATGTATATTAAATCTGTTCTTTTTGTTTTGTAATTTTTTTTTAAATTGTTTCGGGTAAACTAGAAAAAGCGGATTTTTTCTTTCATATTATTCCTCCGTTTCGGTGGAACAACGATGTAAGTGCAAATTTTGACTTTTCTGAGTTGAGTATGCCCTTTTTGATACCTGTGTTTCAAATTTCCAACGAACAAAGCTTTGTTTACAGTTATTAAACGAAGTATTTGTGAGTTCCAACTCTTTTTGTTAAAGTGTATTATTATTTTCAGTCGAACAAAGTCGTAAGTGCACGTTATAGCAGTTTCATATACAAATTTTTAAGGAATTTTACAAATACATAAGTATAGTTTGTGTCATTATTTAGCCAAATTTTAACATCGTTTTCTATATTGACGATATTTTACAAAATGTCGGAACGTTGAAATGGTGAAACAGAAAAAATGTCTGAACTGCCGTAAACTACATTTAATTTCCCAATAAAATGCTTATTGCATAAAAAGAAAAGTTTGGTTTTTCAAAATGTTAAATCGCGTTTTCAGAAAAAATCGACTTATTTGCACTTACGTCATCGTTGTACTACTGGAGTTATGCTATTATGAAGCTTGAAGAAAGTATACATTGCTCTCTACCTACTGATTTCGATTGGAATCAAGTATAACATTGCATTTCGAAAAAACCCTTGTTTATTATCTAAATGATTTAAATTAACGCTCCTACTGTCGACAATTAAATGATAAAAATAGAATTGATTATTGCTCATTTTCAAATCATTATCTGTAAAAGAAATCGCTTTTAATAATTTAGCATTTATTTATGTGGTTAATCCAAACGAACGAATATATTGTACCTTAAAATATGTAACCGATATTCCTGTTCAACAGCGTGGTCATAAATAAACCTTAACATGTAAAAACATATGAATAAGCTTAGAGTTTTGAATTTCTGGGTACTCTTATATGTATTACTACAATTTATTGAACTAGCTTCAAAACTATTACCACGGTGTCTTATTTTTATTTTTACTAAATTCCTTGTTTGATTGGCCTTTAGTAACCTTCAAACACAATAGATATGTCTCAAGAAGATAAGATAATATTAAGACAACAAACTTCACTATTATTAAATATTAACATTTTCTCTTTTTCTCTTTCCAGGTAAGTTCTGCGTGTCACTTATATGCATAAGTATTCATAAGTTTGATGGTAAGTTATTAGGAAATCAAAGGAACTGGAGAAATTTGAAAATGATTAAGAAGCAAATGAATCTAAATATAAAACCCTCAACAGAAACACAAAAACTTAATGATGTGAAGTACCAAAAATCTCATATTCGAAAATTATACAGCAAGTGTGTACTTTTATATTTTAAGAACCACAAACTCATGATTTTATGAAGTATGGATATAAACAAAAAGTCATATTTCTCAATGCAAATAATAAAAAATTTCTTGTGGGTGCCTAAAGAAAGACAACAGCCGCTTTAAATTCATTGACCCACGAATTGCATTCCGCAAACATTCAACATGTTTTCTTACTTGTGTTTATAGAATTATTAGTTCATTGAACCAGTTAACGAAGTTAATCGGTCACTGCGTTCGAATTAAATTTAACCCCACTAACTTGACACAACGTCTGTTAAATCTTGCACTAGAGGTTAAGGATTTCTTTAAATAATAACTATTTACCACTAAAGCATGTTGATTGATATTCTCTTAGCAGAAACGTACTCTCTTAAAGGTCTCTCCTTCATACGTCATACGTCGTTAATTTTCTTACTTGTCTGTTGATTTGAAATTTGAATTTGAAAGCATAAATTTTGAATAATAACGAACGAAAATATTATGCGATGTTTTTTTTGTTTTTGTTAAGCTTTTTATAACTTGAAACTTACATTTTTGTTTCCTTACTACGCATGAACCATGTGAGAAGAAAACATCGCAAAAGCTTATAGAGTTAAAGCATCTTATTCTCTGTTATAAAAAGCTTTTATCAAAAGTGAACCGAAGGTATGCAAGCAAATTTTAAAACAAAAACTGTCATTTTCCATACAAACAACAAGTCGGTGAGGTGTTGCAAATGACATCTTTACGTTAATCGATTAAATCATTTGAATGATTGACGCCCAACCCTTTAAATGGAGGAAAGAGACATTAAGGAATTGCAAGATAGGTGAACTAAACGAGATGTGTTAGATGTTAATAGGAGGTAGATGGCGTCTGAAAGCTCTTATTTTCTAAGTGTCAGATGAATTCGCCGTTTAACTTGCTTTTTAGTTAAAGTGTAATGCAAGGTAACATGCGAGAGCCATACAAGCACAAGGGTGTACATTTTATTACCACCTCTTAAGTAGTGATGAAAGGAAAAAGAGTTTATACCACCATTAGGACTTAATTGTTTGACTGAAAAGAAGATGAGATTGCTTAGGATGAGAGTTTTTAAAATGAATGTAATTAATTGTTTTACTGATCAATCAGCTCCGATGCGAAATTAAGGGTAACCTATTGCTTATTTGCAATTTTTTCTGTATTTTCTTATGTTTATTAATTTAATTAAAAAATAAAACATTCGTATTAAGTGTCTGATATTAAGACAAACACAACATACGGTAAAAATAGTACGTATACGTCACAGTATACATATTCAAATTTATTTTCAAATATTTTGAAAATGCTTCACAATCACCGTTCTTTGACTTTGAACTAGCAATTGATGGGTAAAAAGTCCTTCTTGAGAATGTTAATAAGATATCGTCCATATGGCTTATGAAAACAAGACATTTGAAAATATGATTCATTGGATATCCCACGACAGACGTCACTATCATAAAAGGTGTGAAGAAGCTGTCCGATGTTGGTAGCATCCACTTTTAAATTTGCTCAAAGCAATGCAACTGGGCAGGGTTGCCGAGTGTGGCCCAGCTCAACTGTCCTAATTTTTTGCCACTATTAAGAGGTAATCTTGAAGCATTCATCTAATTTAACGATACTACCAACCGTTAAAAAGAAGTTTACATGGAATAATAAAGGGAAAAACCTAACATCGCACATATTTTAAATCTTACATTGAATCTAAACATGGGGTTGGACACAATACCTCACCGTCAACAGTCTGAAGTGAGTTTGGTTTATGTATTTAATGCTCGGAATGGAAATGAGTTTTTTTTTTTTAATAATATCTTCATAATACAAATGTACATGTTGTATGTGCTTACATATGTACCTCTCTTTCTGATTAAAAGAACTCTACTAAATAGAGTGAAAATAATTTCTTTTATGGATGATGTTCTAATACATACACACATACCTACATGTGTACATCTGTATATAGGTCGTGATTGTTAATTGAAATAAAGGAAACTATTTTCAAACAAATCAGAGAAACAAACAAATTGATTACTCAAACAATACAATAAAGTCTAATTTGTTCTCTGAAAAGTATGTATTTACTTGGAAGTTTGTTTACTTCTCTTGAGAACTATGTTTTTCCTCACAGCTGTTTAAATAAGACAGTTTGTACTTGAATTTATTTTCAATCTGATTGATGTAGCCGTCTTATTTTTGTCAAATTAATACACATTTGTATTTTACTCTTTTTGTACTGGCTATGACTACAAACAAGTAAATGGTTTTCCATTGAGGGCGGGTCGATGTTAAAATTGAATGAAACAAGTTATCATCTTAATTCAAGAATCCTGCCAATGACATTATGTGTGAAATATAACATTGTTTAAATGGCGGCCGTGGCGGCTTTGCTGGAAGGCATGCATTCGAATGGTCCAGTTTCCGTAGACTTTGACACATAAATCAGGCTGTTTTTTGTAGGTCACGGTGGTCTGCAGCTTATTACGAAAGCCCCCACTAGAAAAAGGGGTCAAATTACACGGTTTCGGTGGCCAATTTATATCTCGGTTCGACTGTATCTTTAGCGCCTTCCTGTCGCAACTTTATAACAGCCCCAAATCACGACGCAAAATTCGCCTTTTAGCGATCTTCGATTAGCCAAGTTCTTGTGAGCTACGCGGAATTGACTGCCTCGGATTCTGCTGCACATTTTCATGAACAGTGGCGATACTTGGGCAGATCAACATGAAATGTAAAAAAAGAGCCAAATTCTCTAAGCCCAAAGTTAGTTTGAATGAAATTTTACAAGTTGACTTGGCAAATTTTCGTTTGATGCGTGGTTACTAACATTTTAAAACTTGAACAGTGTACTTGTTAGTTTTCATTCAAACTAATTTTGGGCTCAGTTTCTATGTTCTTTAAATGTTGTTTTATTATCTTCTATGATTAAAAATATTCAATATAACACTTTTATTTGTTCTCATTAACTTTTGGTGGCTGACATTTTACACAATGTTGTTCACACATAAGAGAATTGACTCTTTTTAACATTTTATGTTTTTTGTTCTGATTTCACATCTTCTTGCAAAGTTTTTTTATGAAGGCATGAACTTCGAAATACACAGCAGTTTGCAAATTTAACAATATAATAGCCCTACCAATTTAAAAATAAATAATAGGTAGGTTAGGTTAGGTTAGAGTGGCTATCTAGATGTTGTCGACTCATTTTAACCCCAAGGGTTCATTGTGATACCACTAAAGAAACTTACTCATGGGAATGGGAGCGTTATAAACTTAAACAAACCATTTTGTACTTTTATTAAACTTTTGCCAGTTCACTGGAATCATCGAAGAAGGGGTTACCGATATAGGTGCTGCTCCTTCTATTGGAGGGTGACGAACACGTACATGGAAGTTTTTTAACTGTTTCCTCTTCCTCTTCGTCGATGCCGGTTCTGCAGAAGTCATGATTTATAATTAAAAAAACCATTTAAGTTGTAAAGTAAGTTGATATTATGTCCCCGAATAGAATTCCAATTTTTTTTTATTTCGTTTTCTTAACCCAACCGAAACAATGAATTTCAACATTCTGCGAGCATTTTAAGAAGGAGGGCAGAAATCACACCCATAAAGAAACTACCGTAGTTTTTCTTATTTTTCCCTCATACTCAACCAAAACCATACCGGAATTCTTAATTTCTCTTCAATTCAACCGAAATCCTATAAGAATTTCCAATTTAAAAATTTCGACCATTTTGTTAAAGTAGGCGGATTCTACGCCCCTAAATGCAAATAGAATTTTTTTCTCATTTTGTTTATTTTATTCAACCAAAACTTTACAAGAATTCCGAATTTGAACGGCAATTAAACATAAATATTTTACTAATATTTTTGCTTATTTTCAACCAAAACCTTATTAGATTTACGAATTTCAACATCCTACAACGATTTTAAGAAAGTGGATAGATACCACGCCGCCGCCGCACGAAAACCTACCATTGCATTGTAAACTATGTGCTTCACAGTTTTGATGATCAATCAGGCAATTACGGTTTTTAAATGTTTACTCTTCAATGGGGCATATGCATAAAAATCTAGTATTTACTATAGTAGTAAATATACTTCAAGTAAATACTAGATCAACAAGTAAAAGCTCAGATTTGTAGTATTTACTTCATTTGGTATGCATAAAAAAAGTAAATGCTAGCTAGCATTTACTAGTAGTAAATAATAGATTCATCCAAGTAAAAACTATAAATTCATCGAAATACTCAGGCATTTACTTACACCAATCGGAATACTGGACTTACAAAGTAACAAGAAAAGGTCCAAAAGGGATCAGTCAAATACTTTGCAACATTATGCAAAATAAAAAATGCCATTATAAGAGTTGCCACGTTTTTCAATTGCACCCGTATACAGTTTTGTAATATGGGGAAGCGACTTTTAATTTGACCAAAACATCGTTCTATGATTTCTCCTAGGTCAAGATTGGGTTTCTAAATGGTGTCATTAACCAAGGGGCGATTGCATATTACTCATCTGCTAAAAGAACTGAGTCAACTGAATTTCTTAAAATTGGTTCAAGAAAACTGCTTTTCCAAACCCTGGAGTCATGAACTGAACCTGGCAATTGACAAACAACACTTATAAAACATTCTTTTGCATCACAGATGGTTTGAATGTTGATGGATGCATACCCCTTTCGATTTATGTATTCCTCAGAATGCAAGTGGGGTTTTTTTAATCTCCACATGTGTGCAATTCAAGGCTCCAATACAAAAAGAGAAGCTATATTTAGAAAGCCAATCTTGTTTTGCTGCCAAATGTTCTTCATAAGTTGAAGGAAACTTTATCCAAACTGAAGCTTTCTTAACAATCGATTTTGCAACAAAATGAACCACTCTGCAAACAGTACTTTGGTGAAATCCTGTGTCTTCACCGACGCCAACCTGAAAGCCTGGATCGCCTACATAGCTCAAAAAGATCCTCATTTTTTGTTCTGGGGACGAAGCTCCTCCTCTTTTTTCAATTTCGGTTCCTTAAATTTTATGGAAAATAAAGATAAATGTTTTCTTTGAAAAGTTATAAGACTCATTTTTACCAATAAAATGTTGGCTAAACCATTCCACATTTTCTTTTTCAAAGCGGTAAAGCATTTTGAAATTATTTGTAGGTCTTCGTTCCTTCTAAACTTTTTGAACCGATTGCCTTAGAAGTTGATTTGCAAATGAAAATGTTTGTTACAAACACCTAAAAGTATTTACTAGCAAATGTTCAAGCTGTTCTTTAGCAACTTGTAAAAATTGAAGTAAATACTATTAGTAAAAGGTTTTTTTGCATATCATTTTAAGTATTTACTACCAAAATTCATCCGTACCTAGTTAATACTTTTACTTCTAGTAAAAGCTTTAATTCAAGTATTAACTTGAAGTTTATGCATACGAAAAAAGTAAATACTATCAAAATTGACTTATAAAAGCATTTACTACCGTTTATGCATATGGCTCAATATCTCACGAAGTAGAAGTTAAAGGTGGTTAAAAATGTGGTTGAGTTCGATCCTATAAAAAGGGAGTTTTAGTGCTAGAACTTGACTGGGCACTACCGTGGAAATTGGTCTAATTATTTCAAATGTGTTTTGATGGTCGAATTACAATAATTGAACTGCCGAACTTTCTCCCCCCCCCACATTACACCTAGCTGACCCCCCCCCACAAAAAAATTATAAAAGAAATACTAGTACAATATGTATGCATCTAAAAAACTAGCATAAGGATGGGGTACACTACGGCGTATGTTGATTATTAATTCAAAGTAAGGAAAAGTAGAATAATTAACACAAAATTGTTATGGGGCACAGTTTTTTTGAAAACTTATTCTAATAGACTTATGTTAATGGCCCACAGTGTACCCGAAACATCCTCGAACAAAAATTAAATGCTCTCATTGCACTCCGAGCAGCAAAATTTGTATTTATGTGAGCAAAATAAAAGAAAACACAACTCTATCCTTCAGCGAATCTTGAGTTGCGCATTATAATACCAAAACCTCTCAATCATAAAAAATCAAGAGACATTATGCTCACTACCTGCCAACAGTAAAAAAAAAAAAACAAAAACAAAACTTTCTCTGAAGAGCTTCTTCAGAGAGCGGATTAAAGCTTTCCTTCATTTTGAGTAAAATAAATATAATCTCTTCTTCCTCAATTTTTTTTTTTAATTTCCTTCTGTTATCAACATTTTTATTTTTTATTCAGAGACTTCTCTACAAACACCGTATATCTGCGCACGTACTGTTGCTCCACCGCACGACCATGAACATGTTTTTTTTTCTAGTCGTGCGTATACAATCAACCCTACGAAGATAAAGATTCTCCATCATATTATTGTGCTTCTTGGAATAGATGGAATAGCAGTCTATGTCGTCGTTTTGAGTAAAAATAATATTCCCAGGCTATTTTTACAGTGACATAGCTCAATAGCCTTATCATCATCATTATCATCATAATCTTTGCAGGGTGGTTGGAAACCATGACACAGCTTCTGGAGGATTTTTTTTCGTTTGAAAAAAAAAAAAACAACTCAGCTCAACTCGTCTCCATCTTCAAGTACAATAATTCCAAATTTGAGAAGACGTGTGTCTCTCTGGTCTGTGTCTCTTTCGGGTACCCGTTCTAGTTTGTTATGTTGTGGTGGTCGTGTCCGGTGTGTCGTCGTGTTTCGCGTTTTGACTTTTGAGTCCAACGTCCAAAACCATCACACCGGTTTTTGCAAAACTCACTTTTCTACATTCTTTTTTTTCTCCGATTCTAAAATTATTGTAATTTCAAAAAGTGTGCTTCTCTCGAAGTTTTTTTTTTTTTTTAGTGGTATGGAAGCAAGTGTGAGTTCCAGCGAATTCTTCTGCTTGAATGGATTCCATAATGCGTGCTCTTCGATTCGCTCCAACGCGCTTTGCTTTTGATTGATGTCGATGTCCATGTCCATGTCGCATTGTTGCTTTACTCAGCAAAGTTGTTGCTATTGTTATTCTTGTTGTTGTTGTTATTATTGTGGCGGAAAAATATACCATTTATAACATATGTAGTAAGCTATGCCTAGCTCACGCTCAGTCTACCGTGTATCCGATTCAGCTTCTCTTTATTTCGTGTCATACATTTTTTTTTCATACTTTACTTGTTTTTGCTATTTCTGGCAAGCCCGTTTTATACACATTGCCTTACCATCTCTATGTATTCGAGTCTATTCTACCGCGGCAATGGCAAGCAAAGTATAGCTTTTTAGCATAGACAGCTAAAAGTTCAGTGTGTGACATTTACGTAGAACATCTCTCAAAATGGCGTCGTCGTTGTCGTATTCGTTTTCGCCGTTGTTGGTATTATCGTTTTCGTTTTGTGGATTTATAAATTAAACTATTTCATTTTTCTCACTAAAATCGACCAGAAACTACTCAGTAATATTTGAAATTTGTTTTGTTTCTTTTTATCCTTTATTTTCCTACAATCCAGACCCAAAGTGAAAACATAAAAAAGCTGCCTCCCATATTATAATCTGCTACCTGATTTTTCTTTATAGAACAAATATTCTCAAAAAGTGACGTAGAAACGAAAACGATGTTTTATTTTTAAATCGCCTTATTAATTTTCAAAAGTCGACTATAAAATTTTCAAATGTTGTCCCTGAAAACCTCATTTTTGAAAGTTACCACATATGATTAACATCTGAAGAAAAATTGCTCGTCCGCATTGTGCGGTGCGGTGTAATTTTAAGCTTCGATTCGGGAATTTGAAAGGATGTTGATTTCGTTTAAATTTTCAACTTACGGAAATTAAAAAAAAATCCAAAATCAATAAATTTAGTGCACATAAAGCCGATTAACGCACTTTAAATTGAAATATCAAAAATTAATACAAAAAAAAAAAAAGAAAAACCTTAACAAGTAGGTACACATCTCATTCGGTACAATATTGTTGGATGAGACTCTTCTTTCCTCAACATTTTGTTTGTGCTTCTTCCCTTGTGGGATTTATGATGCATATACCCCCTCATCTGTTTTGCCCGCACCCAAAGCCATTCCAACATCATCTAAGATGGGTTGATGGTTTTGCCATTCAGAAGAGAATCCGCTTTCCGAATCGATTTGATCTGATTTATTTTTTTTTTACTAACGACGCTTTCTGCCTTTTATCTCGAAGGTATTTCATTTCGAATTTCATTCTTCGCTTCATATTATTCGCATTTCTCGTGTTCGGCATTCCGTTTTTTTTTTTATACTTCTGTGCAATCATATCTTCAAAAAAAAAATTATATATCTACACCTATCTCGACAATCTACGTCATACCCCACAATCGTGTCGTTCGCTTATCTGGGTTGATAGAGAAAATAAAAATAAAGTAGTTTGTCCCATTTAATTATATTTATAGTGATATCTCTCTACACATGAAGTAGTTTGAGAATTTATCTCAACCAAGTAAAAAAAAGTCCAAATCAACAAATTGAAAGAAAAACGAAAAAAAAAACTAAGATTAAATTGAAAAGCGCGACCAGAAAAAAGAACCTACTTAAATAACGAAAAATTCGTGTCTTCCATCACATCTATGGTTATCGAGAGAAGAAATTAAAAAATATACAAAATCAAAGCTCTCCATTCGGTGACTTGAAATAAAATGCAATTTCCGTTTGCATTTGACATTGCTCGGATTTAGTATCTAAATCTAAATTAGTGCCAATTGACAAGCAGTGTTTCTTTTTTTTTTTTGCTTTCTAAATAATGTATGGATACCTACATCAAATTTAAACACAAAGTGATTTAAATTGTTGCACAAAGGAATAAATAATAAATTTAAATGGTTCGTAAAACAATTCTGACAGGCCTTCTTTTCGAATGAAAAATTAAATTTTCGTCATAAAAATATCAAAAATAATAAAAATAAAAATAAATTTAATTATCATATCGTCGATTAAGTGCAATAAATTAGTGTTGTTGTTATTGTTGTAGTTAAAGTTGAATTGAAGTAATTTGTTGTTGCATACATACGTAAAATATATATTAACAAAGTAATAATACCTTAAGTAGCAAATTAATAATTAATAACTGTGGTGTGGTACTAAGTTATCATTTGATAAGAAAAAAAAAAAAACAATATCGAAAAGAGAAAGACACAAACCAGAGCAAAACAAGAGCAAGATATAGATAGAGAGTGAGATAAAAAAAAGCGACAGATAAAGAGAGATAGAGAGAGAGAGCAAAAGACTTCAAAGTATTACCACGAATAAACCTGAGTCTGATATTGTTTATTGTTTGAATTTAGTTACCTTCAATCCTTCATACATAAATAAATTTGTTGTTTTTTTTCTGTTGTTGTTATTGTTCGTTTATCAATAATAATAAATTGAGTATATATTTTTGGTCGTACAAAAATACAAAAATTTGTTTAATTGATTCTAAAATTTTGCTACTGCGGTGTGTGCTGGCCAAATGAATAATATTTACGAATCAAATATCAAGAGAAGAAGAAGAAGATGAAAAATTTTAACAGCAACAAACGAAAACAAAAGTCGACAAGAAAAAAGAAAAAAAATTTATTGACAATTAATGTGATCGTTTTCGTGCTATGAAGTGTTGCTGTTGTCATTTGATCAGAAATTTGATAACTATGTAGGTATATTTTGTCATTATTAAAAAAAAAAATGAAAACATACAAAATTGAAAAAAATACATACATTTTTTTTATTCCATTTACTATCAGATATCTTTTCTTTTGTTTTGTTTTTTATTTTTTTTTTTTCATTTTATTTGAGACATATACGTATGTAATCGTATTAAAAAGCGACTGCAAACATTTTGTTGAGTGTTGTGATTTATATTGACTTCCTTTTCTTAAATGTACTTTCCTACTCTCAAATTTTTGTAAATAACTTTGAACGCTATTGAATTCGTATTTACCCCTAAACACGGTCTCATTTTTTAGTCGAATGCATTCAATTTTTTGGTATTATAAAATCCTTAGTTACTACATCATTGGGATATTTTATAAAATAAATATAATATTAAGTGTGTATATTTTTAATTTTGTATATGCACCGAATGAACTCTATTTGAGTTCAAAAGTTCTTAAAGCACCCCTGAATGGTCAATGTTTTCATATTTCTATTAGCGACAGGAAACAGAGTATTGAGATGAACCAATAAATTGGTCTTGTAAGCCGGATTATCAACTATTGTAGACGTATTATTTCAATTCAGTTGATAATTGATTTGGATGACTAAATAACTGACACTTTCGGTTAAAACTTTTTTTTTGAAAACCCCGCAAATGGTTCATGTCAAATGTTAACACATTAGTTCTCTACAAAATTAATTCAAGTGCAACTTGGCTCCAACGCTTATGAATGATATGCCATCCTTACTGAACTCTCACTTTCCAATTAGTGTTTTTTTTTCTGGGGTTCAAAGTAAAGAACGCCGAATCGCATTTAACTTTCCAATGGATGCTTTAATTATGTTGAGAAATCTGCGTTTTCAAATAGTTCACTTGAAGAATTTTGAATTTGGATAAACTTTGTTTACTTATACTTACTTAGGTACTTACTTAAGGTGGCGCTGCAGTCCATTGTGGACTTGGCCCTCAATCAATAGTCTCCGCCGCCAGCTAGCTCGGTCCTTAGCTAGCTGTCTCCAGTTTTGCACTCCAAGTTGATTGAGGTCCTCTTCCACTTGAGTGCGCCACCAGAGTCGCGGTCTTCCTCTCCTCTTGCGTCCCTCGGGAATAGTGTCTAATGCTTTCCGTGACGGAGCATTGGTGTCCATCCGCTCTAAATGACCGAGCCATCTGAGTCTCTGGACCTTGATCCTTCTGGCTAGGTCCATGTCGTTATACAACCCGTAAAGTTCACTGTTATATCTTCTTCGCCATTCCCCTTTAATACACATGGGGCCATATATGACCCGAAGAACTTTCCTCTCGAAACAGCCAAGGTCCCTGCTTCTGCAGCATACAGCAGGACTTGGATAATGAGTGCGCTGTACAATTTTACCTTAGTTGCTCGAGAGAGGGCTTTTCTACTCAATTCCTTTCTTAGCCCAAAGAAATAGCGATTAGCAAGAGATAGTCTTCGTCTGATCTCGGCGCTGCGCTGGTGTTGTTGCCCGGAGCGGCGGAGCCTAGGTAGACAAACTTTTTACAACCTCGAAGTTGTATGCGTCTATTGTGACGTTCTGTTCGAGCCGTTGGTGGTGGGTGTCCTTCCTCGAAGACAGCATATACTTCATTTTCCCTCATTTACCGCTAAACCCATTTTTGCCGCTTCTGTCTCAATTCTCACAAAGGCGCTATTGACATCACGCTGTGTTTTTCCCATTATATCAATATCATCGGCGTACACGAGAAGTTGAACAGATTTTTGGAAGCTAGTGCCTCTGGTGTGTGTAGTGTGTGTAGTGTCCGTAGCTTAGTGGTTAGGTGCGTTGGCTGCTAAGCAGAACGTCGTGGGTTCGAATCACACTCAGGCCCAAAGTTTTTATTTCATCTTTCACGGACACTGCCTCTTGCGAAGAGCTGACAAAACTTCCAAGAGTATCATCTGTCATGAAAAAGTGCTTCTCAACTTTGCCGTTCGGAATCGGCGTAAAATTGTAGGTCCCCTCAATTCTTCACACGCACCTAAAGAATTGTTGAATGAGAGTAAGCCACTTAGGCCTTGGCTCTTTAAGAGCTGTCGCGCCACTCTATTTATTTATTTATTTATTTTAGTGCCTCTGGTGTTGACGGTGGAGTTCTGCACTGTCTTCTCAAGAACGATGTTAAAGAAATCCCACGACAGTGCATTGCCGTGTCTTAATCCTTTTTTGACATCGAAAGATTCCGAAAGCTCGTTGCTAACCTTGATTTAGCAGCGTTAGTTCTCCATCGTCATTTTGCACAAGCGAACCAGCTTGGCAGTTCGTTTCTGTACATGCTGTCATAAGCGGTCTTAAAATCGTTGAAAAGGTGGTGGGTATCGATTTGGAGCTCATAGGACTTTTCCAGGATCTTTCCTGGCCTGAAGCCACATTGATAAGGACAAATCAGATTGTTGACGAATGGCTCTAGGCGTTCAAATATTGTTAACTGGATAAACTTAATTTCTTAAAATTAATCATTTTCTTATAATATTAGTGAACGTCTAATTTCTTGATAAAGTTCAAGCCTTAAAAACTTGTTTTACTGAAATTTTAGAACTAGTTCTGAGTCAATTCTTCGCCAAGTTATAACGCGTTAGGACTTCGATTCAGATGTTTGTTATACAAAGGTTAAAACCTCGAAAATTGCAGAAGTTGTCAGAAATGATTCCACTGGAAAATCTTCAAAATTAGGAACGTTTGGGACGGGGTATAGTGGAAGCTGATATAGAGAATGTACTTAGGGGAGCAGTAGGTGGACAGGTAGAATTGTTCATGTTTACAGAAGATTTCCTTTTACTCCAACATCGCCGGTTTGATACGGTTTTCGCAATGCTTCGCTGACGACTGAGTCACTGTGGGGTGATAAGTCGAGCTGCAATGAAAGTGCATTGATGGCCATCATACTTATAGTTATAAAAGGTGATTTTTAAGAGGTTTAGAACTTTTTCTTTTTTTTAAAACACAAAAAAGTCGAAAAAATAGATGAAATATTTATTTGAATTGATAGTTAGAACCTTGTAATTTAATGTTTAAAGATAATTTCATGCAAATGTCTAAGTCCAATTTTGGCATACTCTTTCACACATATCGGCCGGTATCTCACGAATGAATGCATGGATGTTGGCTTCCAGTTCGTCAATCGAAGCGGGCTTGTCGCTATAGACATTAGCCTTGACATACCTTGAAATAAACTGTTGACCAAACTCGCCTCGCAATTGCGCCATTGTTTCGCGTGCTGTGTGGCATGTGGCACCGTCTTGTTGAAACCACATATCATGCAAGTCAAGAACTTCCATTTCGGGCAAAAAAAGTTTGTTATAATCGCTCGGTAGCGTTCACCATTGACAGTAAAGCTGCGATTCGCATCATCTTTGAAGAAATATTGCCCAATAATGCCGCCGGCCCATAAACCGCACCAAACAGTGGCTTTTTCGGGATGCATTGGTAGCTGTTGCAATGCTTCTGGCTGATCTTCACTCCAAATGCGGCAATTTTGCTTATTTACGTACCCATTCAACCAAAAATGAGCCTCATCGCTGAACACAATTTTTCGATAAAAAAGCGGATGCTTAGCCAGCTTTCCAAGAGCCTATTCACCAAAAATTCGGCTTTGTGGTAGGTCGGCTGGCTTTAGTTCTTGCACCAGCTGTATCTTAAATGGCTTTACGCCCAAATCCTTCCGCAAAATTTTCCACGTAGTGCTGTAACAAAGGCCTAACTGCTGGGAACGGCGCCGAATCGACATTTCGCGGTCTTCTGTCACACTAGCTGATACGGCCGCAATATTTTCTTCACTACGCACAGTACGTAAACGTGTTGGTGGTTTAATGTCTAACAAAGTAAATTTGGTGTGAAATTTGGTCACAATCTTCTGAATAGACTGCTCAGAAGGTCGAAAATGCCGACCATAAAATGGAAGCAGCGCGCGATGAACATTTCGAAACGAGCACGAATTTTAATAGTAAAATTCAATAATTTGCAAGCGTTGTTCATTTGTAAGACGATCCATGGTTGAACCTTGCAAACCAAACTGAAGCTGTTTGATAGTGACACAAGGAACTAAACACACTTCAGCTGTCAAAACCAGTGAAACCATCTAAAAAATCACCCGTTACAATATCTCCAACTCCCAATACGCTGGAATTATTTTCATTTCCAAGTCCACCAAAAAACCGCGAAAGTTTTTCAATTTCTGCAATGCTTCAATTGCAGAGTGCATGAATCTCCTTTGTTTCACTGCGATTGTTTACAGGTTTTTTGGCCAAAAATCAATACTGAAGGCTACTTTAATGTTAAAAATTTTAAATGGCTCAAACGAAATTTTGAATGTGCACATTATGGTAACTAATGAATTATTTGAAGTGGACGGTTAGGTCCCAAAAAACTCATTATTTTCATATTTACGCTAAATATAAACATCGTAGGTTTGGGGAAGTTAAGATTATCGATTAATACTTAATTTTCTTAAGACACATATCCACACATTTTTAGCCTTCTAAGTCAAAACGTTATGACATGCAAAACATTTTGCATTTATTTTTGAGTTATAGATTTTTCACAACAGATGCTAAACTATGTCTTTCAAACCTCGAAAACTAACAACTATGTAAGTTTTCTTCATGATTTTTGAAGGAAACAATTAACTATTGCTTATCGCTTTTTTAGGTATTCTTATTTATTATTGGTTTAAATTGATAATTTTTAATATTGGATAAATATTTAAAATTTTAAACGTTTTAAGCATAGGTATAGAAATACATCTTTTTACATATCTTTCATCCTTCTAAGATCCTTGCATGAATAATCGAACAAAATACAAAATTGATTATTATAGGCATTGATGGCTGTTCTAATATTGTGTCAAATATGAACAACTTCACTTTTCTCAGTTATTGTTTTTATTTTTTTTTTGTTTTGTTTTTTTTTTTTCGATTTAAGGATTCCATAGAACTGTGGACGAATTTTTTTCTTTAAAATTTTGCATAATAATTATAAAATATGTAGAATAAACTTTTTCCGGAAATTGATTTTGAAAACTATTAAAAATTAACAAATTCTATGCTTAAGCTTATTTTTTTTGGTTTCGTTTACTTATCCGGCTCACAATCCATGAATGATGTCAGCCTGAGATACTACAGCCTTCCATCGTAAACGGTCCCTAGCATGCACACTCCAGTCGCCGAAACCAAGCGCTCTGGCATCCGCAGTCACTTGGTCCTTGTACCGAAGGTTCGGTCTTCCTTGTCGTCTCGAACCTGAGGGTTGGGATGAGAAGACTTTCTTGGCTGGACGCTGGAGGGTTGTCGTCCATTCGTTCGATGTGGCCAAGCTAATGTAGTCGTCGTTTCTTGGCCTTCTGGACTACATCAACATCTAGGTACAGTTCAAACAGTTCTCGGTCGAACCTTTTTCTCCATTCGCCATCGTCGCATACGGGACCGAAAATCCGTAGAAGAATTTTTCACTCGAAAGTGCCCAGTATCAATTCCCCTTTTTTACTTGATGTTTGTCCCAAGGTAGGTGAACTCCTTAACTACCTCTAACTATTGCTGCTACCAACAATGACGTTTTGTCCTAGGCGGTGGACAGATGTTGCTTTGTTTGTTGATAGCATGTACTTTGTTTTGTCCTCATTCACTTCAAGACCATCGAGTTTTGCCTGTTCTTCAATCGTTGTGAAGGCCTCAAGCACGGCTCCCTTGGATCGACCGAGGATGTCTATGTCGTCCGCATAGCCTAGGAGCTATGTGGACTTGTTGAAGATAGTGTTTTCCGTGCTCACACCTACCTTACGCACTATCTGCTCCAGGACTATGATGAAAGAATCACATGACAGCGCATCTCTTTTTCTAAAGCCTGCGCATGTTTGAAACAACTTGGATGAGCACACTGCACAGCGTAGTATTTAGCGTCATGCGGCACAGCTAGATCAGTTTGCTCGGGATCCCGAATTCAGACATCGCCATCTTAAGCTCTAAGATGGATGCTTTCTAAGCAGCTTTGAAGGCGATAAAAATATGGTGGGTCTCGATTTGAAAATTGGTCCAGAATTTGCCTCAGTGTAAATATTTGTTCTATCGTTGTTCTTCCTGGCCTAGATCCACACTGGTACGTGCCGATTATTGTGTGGCGGAACGTCTTAAGACGCTCACACAGTTGGATAGGATTTTGTATGCAACATTAAGCAAGCATATGCCACTGTAGTTTTTGCATGACATCGGATCGCCTTTTTTGTAGATGGGACATATGGTACCTATGCCTTCTTCCTCTTTTACCTTGTTGATGAATTTGTGCATGCGGTTCATCAAATATCTTCTCCATATTTAAATAGTTTCGGAGGTATGTCATCCGACCCGGCGGACTTGTTTTTTTTTTTTAGCTTTTGGATGGCTCTTTCTACCTATTCTGCGCTGGGGGCTGGGACTGGGTCTTCATTGACTGGTCTTGCTTTTCTTTCGTTATTAGCTCGCTCGACATTTTGCACAACAAACAATTCAACAACAAAGTGTCTTAATATTTAGAACTTGTTTTGAAATTTACAACTTATTTTATCCCTACTAGGGTGGGGATTATTCATTTCCAAATATAATAATATCACATAATATTTTTCAAAAGATATTAAACAAAATGGGATATTAAAACAAAAAATTGTATTAATTTTTCAAAAGTAATACATGAATGAGGATACATCTTCTTTTCTTCTTTTTCTTGACCTTGATATTTTTATGATCAAATTGTTATAACAAGTTTATCTCCATTAAACAGATTCAAGATGCCTCTAAGCCAGTTAAGGCTTATGTTGAGTGTATTTCTTAGAAAACTCACTCAGTCACATAATTATTCATTGGAATTGATGTAGGTTGGTTATGTCTTTCGAGAAAGATACAGACATTTAGCAAGAGATAAAAATACAATTATAACTAGGATTATAACAAAACTTGAGCTTGCCATAAAAAAAAAAATCTTCAGAAAAATGTGTTTTTGGAAGAAGAAAAGAAACTAAAACAACAACAATTCCTACCGAGAAAAACTTCCCAACGGATTAATATCTGCATTTTCTTTCATAATCAGAATAACCATTCCAAAAACGAGGACACCGATATACGAATAGTATCCTTTTTTTTTTAAGGTGAGAGAGGTGGCAAGGCGCACAGCATGGATTTCCTTTTGTTTCTTGTGTGTGTTTGTTTTGTTTTTTTTTTCGCTCTAAAATTTATTCACTTGGTCGTCTTGTGACCTCAAGCCAGGCAATGACATTTTGCCCTAGTTGTTGCCACCAAGAGTGAAGTGCCTTGTCGAGTAGCAGTAGTAGTAGTAGTCGTCGTCGTCGTCGGTCGTAGTCGATATATGCTTGTCCGTATCATGTCCGGTATTTAGTTTTTGGTCGTAAACTGAAAGACAAACTGGGTAAATGGTTGTGGCAAGCAAGTTGCAAGCACGATAACATCGTTACAATCGTTAAGTATTATTTACATGGTCATCTGTGACGTTGTTCCTTACTGTTATTTTAAATACGCACCAAAAGTTGGAGCAATAT
>CAKKXW010000001.1:43582295-43596527 GCA_920937365.1 Sphaerophoria rueppellii
TTCTTCATCATTATTCATTTGACTCTTACCTTAAAGAATTTACGTTCTTTTTTAATTTATGTAAAGTCCTAAGTCTTTAACAATCTGTTTTGCCGTTAGAAAGTTAAAAGTATGTTATAAAAAGTGCTTCAAGGTAAACCGCTTAAAATGACATAGTACCTCTAAAACTGCACATAATTTGTATTTGCATTTTTTGTTTTTTTTTTTTAATAAGAAAAAAATAAACAGTTAATAATATTTAATATGAAAAAAAATGTCATAATTAGTCGAACTCTGAACATAGGAAATTGACTTAAGCAATTTAAACATAAAGAAAAGCTCAATGATTTATTTGCTGACCTCCGTACAAAATCTCCATGATACAGTAAAATTCGCCAAATGGAACTTCGTGAAAAATATTGTATGAAAATTGAAAGATTGCCGTTTTGTCTAACAATTTCTGAATCCTGAAATGTATTTAATTTTTTCTTGCATTTAAGAAATTCCATTCTCAGTTTACTTATTACTACTTCTTAGATGGCGCTAGAGTCGATTGCCATTTTAATATAGCAGACAACAAGTCAAGTCAAGTTTCAACAACAACATTTTGGGTTAACGTCACTTTACGATTCCGGGAACAAATTATTTTTATTAGTGAGAAATTTAGCCTATGAATTAACTCTTATTATGTACCTATCTCTTTAAGTGAAACCACTCAACATCTATCCTTAGATTACAAACAAATTTGTAGATTTATTTTATCATTCACCATATAAGCTATAGGTATATTAATAAGACATGTAAAATAAAATATAAGGTAGTGAATGTTTAATAAAAAAATAAACAAACAAAGATAACTAATTGCTCTAATTGTTCCCTTCTTGAAGCTTTCTCGCATCAAGTAAAAATTAGAAAAAAAACACGCTCTTTTTAACCGCACATTTGTAGAGTTATTTGCAATATATTGTATTCATGCATAGACCGAACTGACCGGTTCTAAAAAATGTGCACAGTACCTACATACTTGCACAAATGGTTCTCATTTGGCTCACATTCAATACTAATTAAACAAAAAAAAAATCAAACAAAAACGTTTAAATCGTGCTATTTGTGTTTATGTTTCTTTTGTTCATTTAGCTTGACAAAAAAAAAAAATAGCTCGTAGTTCATTAATCACTCTTGTACAAACACGTTTATGTAGTTTATGTTTTAGTTTAAATATCGATCAGCAACAAGAACAACAACAAAATCTTTCATCATTAACAAATTCGATCAGAGTACCTATCAAGCAAATCCGATCAAATGGCAACGCACAACCTCTTACTTTATCGTGCGCCCTTGATCAATCTAAAGAAAAGAATTTAACAAAAAAAAAAAAAAAGTTTAGTTTTCTTTTTATTATTTATTGTGGCCAACATTTTGTGTGAATCATTCGAAAATGTCATTGCATTAGATTTTAAAGCGCATCTGCATCACGTCCAAAGGCATAACCATACAAATGAAACAAACTCACTGAACAAACAATCAAAAAAACAAGCTTAAAATCAAAATTGCATAAAAAATAAACACACAACGATTTCAATAGTGAAACACCTCTTATGAAACCTGCTCGTAAATTATTTTCTTAATAAAAAAAGATCAAAATAAATGGATGTGCTATGATTGCAACGTTTTTTATAATAGTTGCAATTTTACGTTCATTCCGTTGGGGAAATCGGTCTACATCAGAAAATCCTGAAAATAACGATCTAAATTCCTCGCCAACAACTGACCAACCAATTGATTCCGATGGCGGCCAATCGATAACAACAATAGTTCAGGCAGCTGATTCGGGACCGGAGGCAAGTCATAGACTTAACGATTTCGCCGACACCAAAATCAGCTATCGAAGACTTTCCCGGCCTAGATTTAGCTTGCAAGTTAATACACCATCAACGAGACGATACAACGATCGCACCTATTCGATTGGGACACTGGTACGGACTAGAAATGGCAGCGTTATCGGTGAGGCCATTGACAATGGTGAACAACAACACCAACAACAAATAGATTCCCATCATCTGTCAGAGAATGGCGAAGGGGGTGAAGCATCACATCATAAATTACCAGAGAATCGAGACACCAAGAATGACAAACAACAAGTAGACGCCGATGACGATGACGATGATAACGATGAAGAAAACCGTCGAGATGCCGAAGAATTTTACAATAGCATTCAAGATTGTGCAGCTTCATCATTGAGTAACATATCTGGTCAACCGTTAGCAGCGTCTCGAAGAAAGCGATCCTCACTATTTTCTCGCAGTGATTCATCGGCAACAACAACCTCGTCGACAAGTGGTAGTGGCACTTATACAGGTGGCAAAAGACGGTCGACAGCTTCTATAATCTCGTCATCCATGTGCTCGGATGTCATTCCAATTGATCGGCGAAGCTCAACGGAACATAGTCGAGCCAGCAACACGCGTCGATCGAGCGGAAGAATCCGCCGGTATATATCTCGAATGACGATAGCTGGAGCTCGTAGACGTACCACTGGCAGGTAGATAATTTGATCGTTTTCTAAAATTCTAACTTGATTTTTTTTTTATAATTTTACTAACACGTTAAAGGTAGCAATGAAGTATCTTGGAATCAGCGCGCGTGCGTCGCGTATCTATGCCACAATATATGTATAGAGCAAAAAAAGTTTGGCAATCTTAAATTTCCACGATCGCGTTTCTTGATCTTTTTTTGTTTTTGTTCATTTTTTTGTCTGTACAGACATTGGATCTTGTTCGATGAAATCAATGACGATAAATTGTCGTTGACCTTGATAGGAAATGTATTCGTTTACATATATTGAGTCAAATTTTTAAATCGTTTGCTCGATTATGAAAAAGAAAGAAAAATATTTAAAACTTTCAAAAACCAAATATTTCTTACAACTATTATTATTAAAATGTAAAAAAGATTTTGAAACTTGGAAAGGTACTTTATAGAGCAATTAGTTGAGTTAATAGGATTCACAAGAGTGATAATATTTTGTATGTATGTAACTAACTCAAGCAAATAACAGTAGAGTAAGTGCGGAAAATGTGGCGTATGCGGATAATATGGCCCACCCCTGTATTTCCTAAACCAAGACCAATAGCAAACTAAAATCAAAAGCATTTCGAACATGGGCAAATTGGTTTAATTCCAGCCTTTCGTGGTAAGTGTTGGGCGACAGTCTTGGAAGTTACAAGGGGTAGTTTGGTTTTTATTCTTTCGATCTAATTTTTGGCTAAGTTTGCTTAAGTGTTTTTACATTGAATTTTGTGTTAAAATGGTAACTGTTTTGTGTGATATCATATTTAAATAAAAAAAATTATGAAGTGTGTTTAAAATTTAAAGTAGTACAAAATCACAATGTGTTTAATATGACCTACCCCATGTGTGGGTAATAAGCCGAGTATGCCATATTTGACACGTTTTTTCATTGAATTCGATACTTTTTTATTTGAATTTTTAAAGTGATAATGCCGAAACAAAGCAAAAAAAACCATGATAAAGTCCATGAGGGGTGTTGGAGATGTGAAAAAGAATTCTATATTTGTGAATTTTGTTTCACCTAAGGTTTGCCCACCCTGGGCCATATTTAACACCATGTTAGCCGCACCTATTTTAAAACTACAATTTGAAGTTTTTTTTTAATTTTTATTTTTTATTTTTTTATTTGTGTTTTAATTTTTAATTCTTAAACAGATCGATTCGTAATCGAACTTAAAGACATTTAAAAATAAATATACAGGGTGATTCACGAGCGTTGTGCCAAAAAGCTAGAGCGTGTAGGTTGAATTGAGACAAGAAAAAAATCGTATGGGAGGGGGGGTCTATTCCCCCCCGTTTAGCCAGGAGGGGCAATTTTCTGATAAATTGACTTATTTTATAAAAACAAATATTAAAAATCAACGGCTTCGTTTACAACACCGTGTTGTATCTTTTTGAAAAGCCAGAAATATCTTCTTTCATTTTGTTTTGAAATTAAATTGTTTTAACGAATAATTTTTAAAATATTAATTCTCAAACTCAAAATCTTAATTTTGTTTTAAAAATTCAATGCCAATGTTAATTTTTAGTCAAAAACAGAAAACCGTTAGCGGACAAACACTTTTGCTATGATTTATTGTTTTTTCATTCAAGAAAAATTGCGGTTTAATCATCTTAACCTCCTAGCAGGTAGAACCCTTCACCGACAGGTGGCCGCGGCCCCCAGGCATAATAAGAAAAATTTCAGGTCAGTTTTCAGTCGTTATCAATGAACAAAATGATTAATCCAGGGAAAATCCAATACTTTTCTACTTTATTGGGGCCTCATAAAATTCCAATTACAGAACAAATATTAAAAGAAAGTTTACATAATAAATTAATAAAACTAAAAGTCGAGATAGGTAAAACTAAAAACAAAGATTTTCTTAGAAAAAAGTGGTTCTGGTTTTTTTTTATTCCTCAAAATTGGAAAGACAATTTTGCATCCGGTTTTCTGTTTTTGACTAAAAATTAACATTGGCATTGAATTTTTAAAACAAAATTAAGATTTTTAGTTTGAGAATTAATATTTTTTTAAAAATTATTCGTTAAAACAATTTAATTTCTAAACAAAATGAAAGAAGATATTTCTGGCTTTTCAAAAAGATACAACACGGTGTTGTAAACGAAGCCGTTGATTTTTAATATTTGTTTTTATAAAATAAGTAAATTTTTCAGAAAATTGTCCCTCCTGCCTAAACTGGGGGGGAATAGACCCCCCTCCCATACGATTTTTTTCTTGTCTCAACTCATCCTACACGCTCTAGCTTTTTGGCACAACGCTCGTGAATCACCCTGTATATGAATTCCACTGAAATGTTTGGTTCTACATATCTTAAAATATGTTAAGGGTATGCCATATTTGCCGCACTTACTTTTTAAATTTTCAATAAATATAAAAAACCACTACCTAAATCTTTTTAAGGTCTAGTATTTTTTTTTTTTTTTTTTGCGTTCGAAAACTTATAGAATGCATATCTTACAGATATATTTGTTATGTCCACAGTCTTAGCCATTGGGCAGATGGGCTGTACCTACCTACATTTAACAAAACGTATTTCAAGGAAATTGACGTTAGTCTTTTTTATTTTACGACAATTGCAGCTTATGTTGTCTCTTTTTAAGCTCAAATCTCTAACTGTTTAAAAACATCTTCAGCTTGTTTTCCTAACTCTTTGTTTTTATATTGTGTTTTGGAATTTGGATTAAAATTTCTGAAAAATGATTTAAACATTTTCTTAGTCAAAATTCATTTACATGAAATAAAAATAAAAAATATAACGAAAAAATATTTTTAAATTCACTTGCCTTAAAATATTTGATAACCATTAAGTTTCCCAGTTGATTGTCCCTTTCGAAAATCGGGTGCGCATTCTTGAAAATGAAATTAATTTTTATACAGACACTTTTTCCTCAAAGGTTGTTGCATAAATCTCGGTACGCAATTAGTTTAGGGCTTATATAAAAACACGTAGTTTTTACATTTCAACCTTAAAAATATGTATTTATTTTAATTAAAAATTATAAAGTAAAAAAGAATGTGCTGCAGTATCAAAAATAGATCAAGAATTTCGGATCCTCAATTATTGAGAAATATAAATAACAAAAAAACCTTTTATAGAAAGAATTTGCAAAAACATAGTTTTTTTCATTGAAAAGTTAAAAGAAAAATTATGAAGTAACAACATGCGTCGTCCGTTTTCAGAATAAAAAAGTTGAAAATATCGGACCTTAGGCGAGTTTACGATAGCTGTTGGGTCTGCCATAAAAGTCACGCTATTACTTGAGAACGGAAGAACCGATTTCGCTTATTCTTTATTTGTACTATTTTCATTGTCAAGAGAATCCTTGCCCTTAATCCCACGATCCCAGGGTACATAAAACACCGCGATGGATTATGTCCAACTTGAGTCTAGAAACGCTTGAACTCTTAATGGAAACTCATTTCCCCGGTTGTTAGAACCCAGGAACTTCTGATTACTTGCAATCGAACACTCTGGATTTTACTCACACGGAATCAAATTTAGAACTAAAACAGGTTATTACTGAGCAGAAGATTATTTGGGCAATAAACTCGTTCAAACCCTACAAATCAGCTGAACCAGACGAGATATTTCCAACTCTTCTTCAAAATGCTCTCAAACTAATAACTCCTTGGCTTAGGGTAATCTTCATAAGTTGTATCAAACTAAGATATGTCCCTAATAGCTGGAAGAAAGTCCCGGGAAACCGACTCATTCGACCGCTCAGGATTATAGACCAATAAGTCTCTCTTAGTTTCTCCTTAAGACACTAGAGAGAATAATTGATCTGCACGTTAGAGAACTTCTCAACGAAAACAAATTGTGGAACTACCAACACGCCTACCTTCAGTGGAAACTGCTTTGCATGTGGTAGTTTCACATATTGAGAACAAACAAAAAGAGTATACCCAGCATTTCTTGATATCGAGGGTGCGTTTAATAACGTAAAAACGGAATCAATCAAAACTGCCTTAGTTGAAGTTGGAGTTGAATGTGTCATTGTCGATTGATCTTCACCATGTTAAATGGCAGAATTATCAACTCTCAATTGGGAGTTAGCACTATTGAGAAAACAGTTTCTAGAGGCACCCCACAGGGAGGGTCATCGCACCTTGCTCTGGATCCTCGTATAGTCAACAAAATTCTCACAAAGTTTAAAGATCAGAGCATACAAATTGTAGCATATGCAGATGACATAGTGGTTCTGGTATCAGGCAAGTTCCTTACCACCATAGGAAACATTATGGAAGACGCATTAAAGGATTTATCTTCTCAGGGGCTCAGAGATCCACACCAAAAGCTGGGTTGGAAATGATCTTGGATCTCCCGGCTCTGGATGAGTTCATAAGGTGCACGGCAGCCAAAACTGCAATTCGTATAAAAGAACTGAGTTTTTGGAAGAACAGCACTTATGGACACGAGTCAATCTTACAAAGATATGACATGATTCCAGGACTGATGGAGACCACCGATTACATTCCCCCTCTACTAGATTTTGATATTTGCATATCAGAAAGACAGGGTTGGGATCCTCATTTACGTATAAATGAACAGGGTATCTCTTTCTACACTGACGGTTCGAAAATGGAATCAAGAATAGGTGCTGGAGTGTTTTGCCAATCTCTCAACCTCAGAGAGGCGTATAAACTCCAAGCTGACTGTAGTGTCTTTCAGGCCGAGATCTATGCCATTGAAAAAGCAGCTGGCACATCATGAAAAGCTAAGCTCCTCAGAGATTACTTTTTTTGTGGACAGCCAGGCTGCTATCAAAGCCTTAACCAGTGAGACCAATAGATAAACTATAGCAAAAAATTACATAGAATCTGCCACACTAACCAGGTTAAGCTCTGCTGGGTTATTGGATTTCTGTAGGAGCTGTCAGGATGAGGAGGAAACAGAAACCATTAAACACCTGCTCTGTAACTGTCCGAACCTCCAAACTAACCGGCTTCGTCATTTTGGGAACAGATTTGTTGGGGAACTGGATTATCTAGCACAGGTCTCAATGACAATCGTGAGGAAATTTATAGATGGCACAGGCGGGTCCGTTAAAGAGGAGGTCTACGTTAACTTTGAATAGCATCGATGCTAACTTTTATTTTTATAGAGGATCACAATGGACCAGTAGGTCCCCGAGTATGCAACAGTTCACACTGTGCACAACCCTTATAATCGAACCTAAGCTAACCTATTGTCAAGGGAAGGTTCTTATAAAAAATAGGATTTAATAATTAATATTTAATTTAATATTTAAGAATATTCAACCACTGCATAAAGTTGTTTCGACAATGTTAGCTTTTTTAATTGGCCTTTGACTTTTGACATAGAATTGGCAGAATGCGAGCTAAAAGTGTTTTTAATTTCGAGAAAAAAATTTTAATAACTTAGTCATAGTGGGTTAATCCATTGGAAGTAAACTATCTTCTATGTTTATTTTTGCACCGAAAAACGAGGTGGAGGACGGGGAGGCGGTGTTCTCACATAAGCTGGATTTGAAATTGTTCGTCGCAGTATTTTCCTTATGCGAGATGCCCCTCGATGAAGACGTAACGGTGGAAGAATTCGTGTCACACAACTTAGGCAAAACATTATCAGTGCCAGTACTATAATTTCAACTGGAATTGAAGTGGGTGAAATTGTTATCATTCCACGAATCCTAAAAATTCCTACAGATTTACCATTCCATTTTAAAAGACTGTAATTCTACATAAATGTTGGTTTCGCTAGCGGGGTAGAACTGCCGTGCTTCTCCCGTGGACAGCTACATATACGCAACGATGCGGGTTCGCGTATGTCTTTCATTCTTTAACCTAATCAAGAAAACATTTAATATCAACTCCATATTTAACTAAAGGAAAAGTTTTTTGCATTTTTTTCGGGTGCATAACACCAACCAGTTCAACAACAGACCGCCATTAACCACTTTAACCAAGCGGGCAAACCGCGGGTACCAGCTTTTAGTAAATTAAAAAGAAGTAAAGTTTATCATAAGCAATTTTGCTTACTCCAGATTTATATCGAACATGGCAAAAAGATAGTATAGAGAAGTTAGAAAAAGTGGGTCTGTCGATTGCTAATAGCTAAGGATACACCATTATTCTGTGGAAAATGTGATACCTAAATAAAATAAATTTTCTCTTAATTGACAATTAATAACTTATCCCACCGAGGAGGATGGTTTAAGTAAAGAATAAAAAAAGATGTAAGAACAATGCTTCTCTCTCAGTTCATAAGACAGTGCGACAATCGATCACCACATATATAGCAAAGACAGCAACAAATCGGTTTTCAAGTATTAACAACAAATAAAATACGAGTGAACATAGCTTAAATATTCCAGGAATTAATTATTAATTTTGAGATTAAGAAATATTTAAACCTATGAATTAACTCTTATTCTACGGGTTAGTTTACCTAAGGAATAAGAGTGGAATTGGCGTTTTTTTTTTTTTGTTAGTATGAAACTTAAAAATATGCTTAGTAATTAAGTCATACGAAATGTATTTTCACAAAATGTATCATCTAAAGCCGAAACTGATTTAGAGGCCAAGGCCGACATTCTTAAACGAACAATAAGCCCACTATTGAGGCTGTCGCTCATGTCTGAAAAATAAATGTTCTTCACGATCATAAAATTGCTTTTTTCAAATATTTCTGGATAAGTGCCTCTTTGGCATTTCTTATGAATAATTTATAATAAATGTCACTTTTTATATTTTCTTTATGCAACATAAAAAATATTTCTAAGAGAAAAGCAAAATATTTTCGTGTCTTGAAATGTTTTTGAAAATTTTGCAAATGCGACTTTTCTTGTTGGCAACTGTCCAATATGAATTAAATGAACTATGTTTTTGCAGCTGAAATTCTTATACTTCGATATTTTTATTTTGCAAAATAAGAATTTGGCTTCTTAGTAAATTTCCGGCATTTTATTGGTAGTTTTCTGTTAGTATTCTTTTTTCTCGCATAAAAATGTACCTATACTTAGTCACATAATACAAAAATTTTAAATGAGTGTTGGGTTTAATGTGGCTCGTTTAATATTTTTAAAAAGTAAAACAAAAATTCTATAATAAGCTGAAGAGTAACTGCTATAAATTGTTCGGTGAAACTTATTTTATTTATGTGAGCGACTTCTGTTTAGAAACACCTTCGTACTCAATACTCGATGATTTTTGTTTTCTCGTTTTCTAGACACTTTTTAGTCTAACATTTTCAATGGCAATATTTTTCAAAGGCAATTCAAATTATAAAATCTGTAGTTATAAAAAAAGCTGCTTAAAATGTCGAGATAGTTAAAATGTCTTAAACTGAAATCCGTACATAATTCATTCTGAAATGAATTATTTGATAAAAATAAGGCTCAATTATTGTTGGTATGCTTAATCTTACCAAAAATCTACAAAAATATGAAAAATATATTTAGCAACGATATTGATAGTGGATGTGTTTCACTTTACCTTTTTAAGCAAAATATTAGCTGTGTTGTTTTCACCTCTCGTGACTTACAAAAATGGATAATAGTCGATAAAAAGGGCAGCATTAAATGAGAGCTGTATCCAGTGGCGGATTAAATAAGAGCTGTATCCAGTGCAGATTAAGCGTTGAGGGCGCCATAGGCAAGCATCTCATCGGTGCCCCTATATTGAAAAATATCTCATAGGTTCTTTAGTTGGATCACGAGTACGATCTCACGAGTACGGTTTGATTATTTTAATTAAGATGTGCCGAACCTTAAATTTTGAAAACCAAATCTAGAAAACAGAAAACTGAGGTTTTTAGTCCGTCAAAATCTTTACCATCCGCTGATGAATTTCGATCATTAGGTGAATCTCCCTTACAATAATAAAAATCAAAAACACCAACGCCTTATTTTTTCACACAGTTCTAAATTCCCCTTATAACTCGATCTAGTGAATCTCGGTTTAGAATTTACAATAATTGGAACTCGGGGATTTCTTCACCTCTCTAGAACTCAATCTAAAATCATCGTTTTAAAAACCTAATTCTAGCATGTTTTTGAAACTTTTGAGTTCTTTGGCAGTAATTTTTGACAGACATTTAATTCCATTCGAAACAAAATACAAATAATTTTTGACATTGACGAAATCGTCGGTGTCGTCCCATGTGTTACATATTGACACTGGATAAAAACACTGATTTGTGTTATGAATTCTTGAAGTTTGCAGTTTTACCTATTTTCAATTGCTACATATTTTTTTTTTCACACACTATCAGAATTGGTCGTATAGGCTTATAGCAAGCACCATCTTACGACCAATGGTTTGCCAACACAGGACTGTGTTATACCACTGGCTCATCACTTAGTGTGGTGTTAGTTGTTAGTAAGCACATAACGAAACTAAAACAAATAACACAACACACATAAATAATTAACATAAAATATAGACAAAAAAACATTACAAAATCAACATAAAACATTAAGAAAGTGGAACACTGGTTTTCAAAATTATTTTAAGTTGATTTTTACTTAAATTAAAATCAAAAAGTTTTGAGTTCCAGTTTATAAGTTTACCCATACGTGTCAAAGGCTCATGCATTCCATAATTTGTACGGTGAATATGGATCTTAATCAGATCCTTACTACGGAGATTATAACCTCCCCCTCGAGAGCAAAACAAAATTTTACAGAGAAGGTCAGGAGCATCAGTGACTCCAGTTATAATTTGATGGAAAAATACAATATCATTATTATTTCTTCTCTGTTGTAGTGTTTGCATATTAAGGATTGACAAACGATTTTCGTATGGAAGGGTATTTAGGGGATCAATCCACTGAACACCTTTTAACAAAAAACGGGTAAAATTCCGTTGCACGGAATATCTTCTATATATATAAAAGAACAGCTTATTTTTGTGTATTTCGCTAACCGACCAAGCCGCTTGACCGATTTTCTTATTTATTTTTCCAAACGTAAGACGAATACGGGTAGACGGTTTAAAAGAAAAAAAAAATGTAAACTTTTCAAAGCACAAATGGTGCAAATGTTAAAAAATAAAACGTTTTTACTACAACAAAACTGATCAATAAACGAATGCTCAGTTTTACTTTGAAATAATATCAAATCAAAAATAATTATTTTAATTAAAAATGTAGAACATACAGTGTATGTAATGTATGTTGTAATCATCGCTTCAATGTCATGTTTGTATGAATTGTTCCATAGAACACAACCTTCATCGGCTGATTCCACCCCTTCATTGTTGGAAAAATATTTTCACGGAGCCATTAATCCGAGCCGAGCGGCCTAAATCTGGTACGTAAGTAAGTTATTCAAATTCAAACTCATTAAGATTGGCCTAAGCCATATCGGATGTGTTGAATAGTGTACTGTCGTGATGAAGCAAAACTGTCTTCTTCACAAAATTAGGAAGTTTTACCCTGATATCATCATCCAAACGCTGCAAAAAATTGCACAATACTCGGAATTGATTGTACTTCCATTCTCAAGATAATCGATGAAAATTACGGGTCGTGCATACCAAAAAAAAATGATGCAATGACCTTGCGTATTGGAGCAAATTTCTTTGCTTTCCTTAGAGCTGATTCGATCCATTTAGTCCACCGTTTTGACTGTTTATTTTTGTCTCAGGTGTGAAGTGATGGACACATATTTCGGTCATGGTTATGAAATGACACATTAATTCGGCTTTATTTCTATGAGACATTGGTAAACTTTGAAACATCCTTCCCGCGCTATTTAAGTAACATAGTCAGCTATCGCAGCATCCATAAATAATATTTTTTTTAAATTCAAATGTCTGTTAAATGGAGTACATCAACAACAAAACAACAATCAACCAAAACTTTACAATGACTCCCGAAAATTTCCGGTGCTTTCAAATCGCCAGTTTGCTCAATTTTTCCAGGAAGTCCAAATGATCAAATGATACAAGAAAACCATCACCATCAACCATCGCCCTCTATCCATTATTTAAAACCAAACTAGCCTGCAATGCCTGGTTACCCTGGTGATCCCATAACCATTTTTATTACTTTTTTCCTTGGCTAATTGAGATCCCATCATATAGATACAAGTAAATAATATTTACTGATAGATGAAATTATTACCCCAATCAGGCTAGGAATTGAGTTTTTAGTGGTAGGCTGATGATGATGATAATCAGAACTATCAAATATGTAAAATTCAGTGAAAAGATTATCTCCTGATTTCGATTAGAAATTTCGGAAAAATGTTTGCAAATAACAAACAATTTTTTGGTCAACCAATTTTTGCAAATATCTCGGCTACCAGGGATTTGAAAAGCTTTAAGCTAATGTCGACGATTAGAGTTCGAGTGGTCTTTTTTTTTATATTTTTTATATATCGTATCGACGGGTTTCGGAAATTTTTTTTTTGCTTTCCTAAATGTTCTTTCATACCGCCAAACATGACTCAAAAACAAAAAAAAAAAAAAAATGGAATGCGAGTACAACGTCCCGCGGGTCGGCTAGTATAACACATGTATAGAGTAAAGGCAAGTATTGAATTCGTAAAAAAAAGTTTAGATTTTGATCAAATATGACATTATGATGCTAGAGAAGTCGGCAAAAAATGTGTGCAGCGATTCCGCCCGTCTGTCGGTCTGTCTGTAAAAGCACCTGCAGCCTTAACCACTGGTCCGATTGACTTCAAACTTGAAAATTAGACGTTTGAGCGAATTTGCGTGGGTTTTTTTTTTAGGTTTTTTAAAGAACAGTACCTATAAGTACGGCAGCCTTACAATATTTTAGCCAAAAATCAAAAGTTTTTCAATTTTCTCACGAATGGCTCATACAATTGTTACTTATGTATTTTATGTTAAAAAAAAAAACATTTGTTTATGGTACCGTTTTTTTGTTATGATTTTCTCGAAAAACAAAAGTCTGATCAGCGTACTTTGTTTTCGTAAGTACGTACGTATTTAAAAAAAATGTTTTAATATGTAAAAAAAAAGGTTTAATTGAAATCAGTTTTCTCAGTCTGATCAAGACTTAATGAATACCTCATACATACATAAACGTGTATATCATTTTCATATAATTTTGTGAACTTTTCAGCTGAGAATGGAGGTGGATAGAAAGGACATACATAGAAAATTAAAATTAATTTTAATACATTGAAACAATCATCTTAGCCAAGAAAATAAAATGTTCACATTCCTGAACATCAACAAATAATTTTTTTATAATACTTGAAGTGTTTTCTTAGTTGGTATGTACGTACGCAGGAATTGCTACCCCTACATTAGGCAGGTTAATATGTATGTAGTTTTACATGCCCAGCTTTAAGATCATCAGGGCTTTTGTATAACATCACCTAAATCATCACTGCTTGCATACACAACAAAAGAACCACCGATTTCTCAAACCTTCTAAGCATCCAGATGATCAGAGTTTCCATTAGGACCCAATGACTTATACTTTTTTAGTTTGGCTCATTTCTTAAAGTTTGTAAGAATAATCTCTTTAAGTGTTTTATAATTTCTGCTTGTTCAGTTCACTTACTCAACTGGTATTTTGCTGTTAGTTTAAGCAACTTGTTTTTGGCAGTGGGGACTAGTTTAATATTCAAACTGCGGCAACACTGAAGATGATACAAATCACTGAATTAGTTCACAAGTGGAAAGAGGAAAGTTCACAAGTGTTTGAAGGGAAACCATCCCAATGAGCCATGAAC
>CAKKXW010000001.1:43597027-43613917 GCA_920937365.1 Sphaerophoria rueppellii
CAAAATCGATCATCCTGAATCCGTTGTCGGAATTGGTGTCGTACAGGCTTTGCTTTCCGACTGTTCCACCAAAGATGTCCTCTTTTTCCAGCTTTGCGTTAAAATCGCCGAGGACAATTTTAACGTAATAACTAGGAAATTGCTCGTGCGTTTTGTCAAGGAGCTCGTAGAACTCGTCTTTGGTGTCGTGCTTTTTCTATTCTGTGGGCGCATGAGCACGTATTAGGCTAATGTTGCCTTGATTCGGATTGTCGTGATGCGTTCGCTCACGCATTTGAAGCTCAAGACTTTTAGCCTGAGTCTGCTTCCCACGACGAACCCGCATCCAAAGAGTAGCTATTGTTGCTCTCGGTATCAATCACCATAGTAGATGTCGCAGTTTCTCATCCTCCTTTTGTCCGATCCATTATATCGCATTTTCTGGATAGCGATAATGTCTACTTTGTAGCAGTTGAGGGTCTCCGCTAACTGTTCGGCAGCACGCGGTCTATTAAGGGACCTAGCATTCCACGTGCATATCCGAAATTCGTTGTCCTTTGTACATTTGCTTGGGTCGTCATCAGTGTATCCGTCCGTTTCCGAGGCCTGTTGTTGCTTCGCAAATATGTTATTTTCTACGTGGTCGGGAAGTCACCCCGACGTACAACCCCATACCATGGAGTACCAGGCACTTGATGTGACTCCAAGTGCAAGAGCTGGAAAAAACGCTATTTTTACGATCTGGGCCTTAAATAATTCGAAGTAGCCCGTAAAGGTGTTCACCAAGTAGTTTAGTTTAGGAGTGCCTTGGTATGAACACTCCTTCGTTGTGGGGTAATTAGTAGTAACAGCCTACTCCGCTTCGACCTGTCGACCATGGTAAGCCTTTCTGCGAAAACAAGTTTCGCGATCGCATAGCTCTAAGCTTCATAGTAGTAGTTACCGTAAGCCACTCTTCCACGTCAAGGCGTACCCCATGGAGGGGAACCTACTTAAATACTACTCCCAATACTTTAAGGCACTGCAGTCTTTCATCAGAATGAAGGCTGAAGCTTCCATCCCCGTTATATGGTCGATCAATTCTCGTCAGCTCTTTGGACAACATCCACATCTGCGTATTCATTAAGACAGGTCCTTAAATAAGGAATATAAGAAAATACAAAAACAAATACACAAACAAAAAAATTAAAACGTTAATTTTTAAGTCAACAATAAAGAAGAAAAAAATGTTTAATTATTTAGTATCCGTTACTAGATTTGCGCGTCTTCATTTTTGATTCACACTAATAAAAAAAATAAACAACAAAGCAATTAAGCAATCCCGCGTATTTCACAATCCTAATAAAATCAATTAAGCGAACGACGAACGTATCTGACAATGTCTGGAAATTATGTGCGTTTGATGATAGTAGAGCATGAAGCGATGGAAAATGGATAAAAATCGATGACTCTGGTTTTTATACTGAAATGAAGTGTACTTTAAAAACCATGTAGTGACTTTAATTTTGGGAGATCCCAAAACAATGTGGTCTACTATTTGTTTCCTTTTCAAGCAATACAGACGGTTTTTAGGAAGTTTCTTTTTTATTTAATTTTTTATTTAACAAGCAAAAAAATTAATTGAGTTCTACTGTTTGTAGTAGATTTTTTGATCGAAAAAATGTTTGATCGAAAAAAGAATCTATTGATTGATATTGATCATTCAATTAAGTAACGAAAATAAATACAGACATAAAACAATTCAAGTTTTGGTCATTTGGTTTTTTACTCAAAATTTAATAAAGCAAGTTGCTTGAACAATTTCTTCAGATTGAAGGTCAAAGAAAAACTAATTAGAGTTTTTTTTTTTTCAACAGTGTTGCAATATCTTGAATTAATCTCTACATGTTTTTATTTGATTCAAATCCCATTCTTAATCAAAAGAAATGTGAAATAAATTGTTTATTTAAACAAAGTTCATATCTCCCTCTTTCACTGATAAAAATACAAACCAAAAAATCGCTTCTGTTTATCGTCTTATGAGTGTCATTTAAGTAATTTATGTATGCAGGTTTGTATTGTTGGGGATTTTCGAAATATTTTTTTAAATGAACAGTGACACCTTCGAAAAGTTAAAAAAATTCCGGCGATGGAAAATACTTTTTTTTAATAATTGTAAACAAAAACTTATACTACTTTCAACTTCACTCAATGGGTCGGTTCCAGACCCGACTGCTAAGCCAAACGCTGCTGATTCAGCACTCTTCTTCTACAAAATTCGCAGGCTTGTCTTAGGCCACCTGCTTTAGAAAAACACATTATAAATGTTAATGAGCCACGTAATAATAATTATAAGTGGCTTTCTATCTTTCTATCAATCTGTCTCTCTCCGTTTTAGTAATGTCTCCTTCTGTCCCAGCATATAGTCTCATTCAACAGTGATGTTATGTGTCTGTAGATTTTACATTCAGTGCGAAGTACTGTAGTGTTAATGTCATAATCATTATAGGTCCGTTCTTTTACTTCCTTGGCAGTTTTTGTAAAAACAGTCAAAAATCGAGGAGTAGGGATGAAATTTTATGATTCTCCAAAAAAATAAAAGAACGCTTGACAGCCTTAATCTCGCAAATGTACAAAATTATGTCAAATGTCAACAAAATTCAATGTGCTCCTTACAGAACTTACGAAAACTGTCACAAGATATTTTTGTGGCTAAAATCGGCAGATAGGAGCAATATGTTTCTCCTTCAAAAGTGACAGAACTTACAAAAATTGGGAGTAAAAGAACAGGAAAGTGGAAGGATCTTATATGTTCGTTTAAACTCTTTTCCAGCGATTTGATTTTGCTTCTCTAATGTTTGGAAGCTTGAAGATCATATACATTTAAGAAAGCCTTCGGGCTTTTCAATTCCGAACTTTGACAGTTGATAAAGGCCATCTTGTTGAAGCTACATCTGTCATATCAACAGTCATTTACTCAGCCTGTTTTGACAAATCGCCTTTTTGACTTATGTCACCATAGTTATCTTCCGCGATGAAGTACGTGAACGAACAAAAGGCTTAAGGCCAGCTATATGGCATCGATGTACCTGTCAGAATAATGCATGAAATTGACTTTATCTCACACAATAACTTTGTTTTAATAAAGACTAAAGCACTATGAAGGTTTTTTAAATGAGATCAAGAACACTATATGATTTCCTTCAGAGCTTGAATTGTCGAATTAATCTACAATTCAAGTTGGCGACTTTGTTGCTTTGGGTTGGTTAAAAGTTATCAGCTGTGCATTTTTAAAGGCCAAGAAAAAGTGTTGCTTACAAGTTACAACTAAGGGTGGAATTTTATACAGTGCAACTGCAAACATTTAAGAATAAGGAAGGAGTTGAACTGCAGGAGCCAGGAACATGGCTTTTGAATTTTCAAATATTTCAACGAGAGTGGAAACTGTAGTTTGCTAAGACAGTTTGCATTCTCGTGGTAGGGTTGAAAAAAAAAACCTCTATGCTTGACAATACGAATAATAGCTATAGTTGAATATTTTTGGTAGGAACGTGATAGTTCCATAAGACGACGCGACTTCTGCTTGCCTTTTTACTCTTCTTTGATCACAGAATCTTAATAACAAAATCGTTAATTGTGTAGAAAAGAATAATAATTATAATACAGAACCTATAAGTTTTTTTCAGAAAGTCGTTCGTTGACTTCTTTCTTTGTAATTGACTGGCCTTTCAGCACTAAAGTAGTTTTTGATGTAAGCATATTTTATGTCGCTGCCATTTGCTGTTGCTTTCTATTTCTTTTCATCGGATGCTTCCTAAGTGTCTGCAGAAGCGATCTATAATTAGTTATGACCGAATAACATCAACTTACCTATATGACAAACGATTGTCTAAAGTTGTGTCACTATTTTTATTTAAGAACTTAAATTAACCGTTCTTTAAATAAATCACACCATAAACACGAATTATAAAATAAAACAAAATTCACTCATTCATTTGAATTGCCACTTTTTGGTCACACTGTGTAATCAGAATTAAATTAATAAAAATAAAAAAAGAATTTGATATATTGCGGTGTGTGCACGATCGGCATCATCATCATCACCATCACCATCACCATCGCTACTGCCGCCATCATCCCCCAAATACATATCAGCAGGGAACAAAATTTATTTTATTATTATTATGTAAGCTAAAAAGCTAAATAAAAATTATATTAACCGCACAGCTGAAGCGCTGCTCGTTAAAGTGGTCCATAGTCATGTTTACGTGATTCTTGACTCGGATCTCCGTCTGCGATGACAATAAGGGCGCGTAGTATTTTTCATTTTGCGATGTTATTTTAACTCTGACTGATATCTTAAAAAGAACAGCAACACGAAAAAAAAAACAAAGAAAAATGTATTAAAATTATTGCCTGCTAGATTTGCTATTATGTCCATCCAGCGACACCGTATGTCGCGTCGACGACGTTCGCTCGCGCTTTTGCTGCCATAGCGCCGCTATTGCTCCGCTCATATACGAAAAGTTACACTCGTGACCGGTCCGGAATGTAATGTTTTGCTAGCGCTATTGGTGAAACCTATTGAGAATAAAAAAAAAAAAACAAAATCATAATCAAGATAACAAAAAATAAAATTAAACAAAAAATTAAGTGAACAAAAACTTAATCTATGATGTGTTTCGAAATTTCGTGAAATAGAAAAGAAAAAAAAAACAAATTTATAGAATCCAAATTAGTGCTAGTCAAATTTGAACAATGTTTGAGAGTTCGAAAAATATCAAGTGCGAAATGAATCATCAACATCACCATCATCATCATCATCACAGCAGCATATTTCCGTCAGCTTCTGAGGATGAAGAAGATTTGGCAACAGCCATTGCTATCGAAAAAAATAATATGTTTCACAAACCGAGGAGGTAAACCTTCACCGTGGCCTGATATTTTTTTTTTCGTGTTTTTATTGTTCATAATTTTGTTCGCATAAACAATCCATTTCAACTGACTAAATGTTTAAATCCATCCGTTCTAGTTTTTCTTTAACAGCAATTAACACAAAATAATATTTTGTGTACTACACGCTCGTATAAAATTTTTAATGAGCTTTTAAAAGTTTGTTATTTAATTTCATTTTGATTTACATGAGCAAAATGTTAAAAATGTTTATAGGAAGTTAGCGCCATATCGTAAACATTTCCGAAAGACCACAAAAACTTATAATTGTTGACCTAGTTCTCGTTTGCAGTGTGGTTTATTTATTAATGAACACAAATTAAATTTTAAGTAAAAAATTGCTCAAAATTGTTATCGCCTCACAGTTCATTATCTTATTGTGTAGATTTCTATGAACGTCAAAGTTTTCAAATATCGAAGGATATTACAGAGGTTAAATTGAAATTTGAAGTTTAACTGTTGAAAGGGAAAATAGACACTTTTACTTTTTCTATGTCATTTGTTGCCAAGCAAACATACTTTAAAATATTCTTAGGCTGGATAAATTATTAGTTTAAAAATTCACTAACAAACTTGTTTAGGAGATGAACCAAAATTTGTTAAAAAAATCGAAGAATCATTGCCGTGTAGTATGAACTTGCAGGTTTAATTGTAAATAATTGTAATCTAACTAGAATTTGTGGTAGCTAATGCTTGTTCAATAAAACAACTTTTAAAAGTTTTTTTACTACTTATTTCAAACATAAACCAATTGAAAAGCTTATCCAATTTGTACCTTAATCACGTTTTTTTTTCTAGCATCTTTAATATCAATGTGATTTGAATAACAAATCATAAAGTTTTCTTTTAAAGCAGACAGTTTGTCAAAGGCAATTTGCAAATTTATGACAAGATTAATACAAGTAAAAAGATCTTCTTCATGAAAGATCCGTCAAGTCAGACTTTTGTTGCGTAAAGTTTAAAATATAAGCAATTTGTTGTGATCAAAAATTGTATTCTAGAACATATTAAGTATATAAAATTAAGTTGATGAGTTTGTTTACTAATTTTATGCTCTTGTCGTTTTGTGGTTTTGAATATAAACATTTTAGTGAACATGGTCTTCTTATTAATCTTAATTTAAAATGTATTTTTCCGAATCGTACTCTAACTGAACATGATACATAGTTGAAAAACAGAATTAAGTTGTTCTTGTTCTTGTGCCCATGATTAATATCTCTAAGAAAGTTGTCGGTGGTTAATGGTTTGTCGACTTAGATTTCAGAAACAAAATTTAAGCGAAGTTATGCTACCCAATACTGTGGCAACACTTTCTGAAAGAAATGAAACAGGTTCGCCTTGAAAAATCCAGGCGAGTTATTTGATATTTCAGACAAGTAACAGCGTCCTCAGTCCTGCTGGCTGAATCGTGTTGAAATGGGGTCAAGCCAATTCGATCCAGAAGAAATTTTACCTAGATATTAAGGTCTTAAAGCCATTTCAATGCATCAATTGATATTGGCAATGGTCTGCTAATCGAAACATTGAACTTTACAGTACGACCAAATTTCAACTTTTTTTTATACCTACTAATAAACATTTCTTGGGGTGCGAGTATTACAGTTGAATACCATAAGTTTTTCATCCTTTCATCCTTTTCAAGGATATGTAAAAGAAGGCGTTGAAGCGACAAGTTTCAAGTTTTAAAGCATTAATTTCCTAAGACTCCATGAGAAACGCAGAGTGAACGTAAGCCTAGTTCATACTTGTGATCCATGCTGTGAACCCATGCACATATTTGATTTTATAGCAATGAAGTCATTTGTAGACAAATATTGGAGGAATTTTACAGGCATTTATTTAGTTGGTATCAGACTTGAATCCTTTCAATACGACTTATATTAAACGGTTCTATCCAGGGAAGAAAAATATAAATATAAATTTGTTCCACTATTGAGAAAAACCATCAGTGGACCTATTTCTGAGCTTTTGATATTCGAGATAGTTCTAGGCCCACGAACTTATGTATTTTGTGATCTCTTAGGACCTTCATTATAGTTTGTCTCATTATTTACGAGCTCTCTGTCGACCGACGTGGAATTTGTGACAAACTGTCAGCAAAGAGGTTTATGCCTCAATCTAATGGAATAAATATTAAAATCAACGAATGTCAGAACCGACCGTATTTTGTATACATTTCCGTTAGTGACTTAACATTTGTATATTGAAATCTTTTGAACCTTAATTTTGCAGGCCTTTCTGGCTTATTTGAACTTATCCCTAAAACAAGAGATCAAACCTCTTTTACCTTGATATATGTTACAAGCACTTGCTCGCGACTTCGTTCGCCTCTGCCTCATCCACAGGCCAGAGGTGCGTTTTCGGCTTGTGCATCATGCATGAGAATTTTGTTGCGAAGTTATTTTTGTAGACTCTCTCTAGATCGAAATTGTTCTTAACTCGAAGCCCTCATATATGTATAATTTTCCCCGTTTTAGCTACACTTTTCACTGATGCTTTGCTCTTATTATTCGTAACTTATTAGCGTAACGTTGTATAGCTTAAACCCTTCCTCGATAAATTCAATACAAAAAAAAATGGTTCAATTTTATTTAGCAGTTGCTAGGATAGGCGCAACAATCAGAAAAATTAATAATTTGTTTGTCGTTTTTTAAACATTTCCACTAATTTCTCTTGTTATATAGCCTTAATCCTTCCTTAATTAATGAACTATCAACACAAAATTGTTCGATTTGATTTAGTAGTTCCTGAGATCAGCGCGTTGAAGCAAACAACAGAAGCCTTCAAAAATGAATATTTTTTGCCATTTTTACCACATTTTTTTACTGAAACTTTGCTCCTATTGGTCGTATAGCGTTATATTAGCTGCGTTTTATTATTACGATGATCTGATCCGGATCGAATAGAAAATAAAACAGCTTCTATCATCAATTTGTTTTTGACTTCAAGTTTGGCAGCTGTTTGTAAGTTTTCTCATTCTCTGACAATTAAATCGGAGTTGCCCTACGATAATTTTATTGAACGATTATTATGTTGTTTTTTTAGGGGAAAAGTTTTTGCTATGTAATTGAAAAATATTGCATTACCGGATAGATGAATTTGTGAAAGTGGCAGCACAGTTGTTATTGAAAATATACGCCAACGTTTCAACTTGTGTGCGGAAGAAGAACTAATTTTTGCATCACAAAAATTGATCCAAGTGAAAAGCAGGATTTCAATTTGTTCTTGTCACACATATAAATCAATGATCTGGTCTGGATCATTTTGATAATAAAACGCAGCTATTATATACCTTGAAGCCCTCAACGATAAATGGACCATTCAACATTAAAAGAATTGTTTAATTTGGTTAAGCAATTCCTGAGATAAGCACGTTAAACCACAGAAAAATTAACATTTCTTGTAGTTTCTTCCACATTTTCCACTGATTCTTTGCTCTTATTGGTCACAGCCTAAAGCCTTCCTCAATTAATGGACTATCCAACACAAAAAGAATTATACCATTCGAACCAGTAGTTCCAGAGATTACCGCGTTCAAACGAATAAACTCTTCAGCTTTATATATTAGTATAGAGTATAGATTATATATTAGTATACTTAGATTCAACTCTAGTCAAACCATTCCTATTCATAGTTTACATACTTATCAGGGTCGGAAGTTAGAAACAGGTCAAAAGCGTTTTCTGCTTGACCATCAACGTCCGACATTTGATTCGGTTCACTGCACAGCTGAGAAATATGATCAAAAACCATAAAAATCTCAGCGGATAATGTCTTGCCTGAATAGAGAAGTTAAGAAAAATGTCAGTGTGAGGATTCCAGGACACAGTTTCTTGTAAGGAGCCGAATATAGCATCAAATTCAAGAAAAACCGATATTCTGTGCAGATTTAGGCTCCAATTCTGCAATTGAAGAGAATAACTCAATTTAATTGAATTTTTTTCGATTTAAATTACAATTTCGTTTTAATAATGCGACATGCTAGTACATTGTTTCTGTTTTTATAAAGAAAAACAAATTTCATGGCAATTATTATTTATAACTTGCCCGTCAAAGAAATTTACTATTTCACAAATGTTTTGATTTGAACGTCTCAGTGACTTGCAATATAAATTGTTATCAGAGTTGCTTTAAAATTCAAAATTTATGGCATTTTTATTTAAAATCGTAAATAAAACAATTTTGTTCAATTTTTTATACTTTAATTTAGTTAAATAATAAACGAGGTAGAAAATTGTATATTCTCGTCATTAGGTACTGCAAGAAAAGCGTTAGCAAATCGTAACCAGCACTATTAACTATTTCAGTATGAACAAAGTTACATCTAATTGTAACAGCTGTTGCGGGAAAGTAACAAATAATTTTATTTTATTTTGTAAGTAAACGTGCTCAAACACTTTCTTTTTTTAAAATTTTTTTCAATGTGAAAGTTCGTCCCAACTCCTTAAAGGCGGTAAAACGATGAGTTTCGAATAATAGAAAATTGAACTAGTTCCAAAGATAAAACCTAAATGTAAAATTTTGCAAATACGACATTTCAAATAAGAAAATAAAAACAGACACCTTCACACTTTATCTGCCTCATTAATGTTTGTTGATGAAAATTGATGAAAAATTACCTCAAGTGTGTAATACCACGCCGGATGTAATTAATGTTCATGTTCTTAAAATACGTTAGTGTGAAATTTTGAAAAAGGTATTTATGTATATTTTTTTTATGAACTGCAATAAAACAATGTTTTTAAAACGAATACATTTTGTATGTGTTCTCTTTTTGTTTTTAATGTCCGTCTGCATTTAAATGACTAATTGTTTATGTTATGAAAATGGACATTTTTGTTTTTGTCATATTTTGGCAAAAAATGTAGACATTTTATTTTTGCCGTTTCTTTTAAAATACAAACATTCAGGCTTTGTCATTAATTATACTATATAGAAATAAGCAAAAAAATATTGCTTAAGGTCACAAGAAAATCTGATGACTAATACCTATTTATTCATTATTTTTTGTTTTAGAATATATCATTTTTAGGGAACAATATTTTTTTGACAGTCATACCGATTCAAAAACAGCCTTAGCGACTCTTCTGCATTTTGTGCTTGTGGTTTTCTTTCTATTGCTTCAACAATAAGTGCTAGGTAGACTGAGAATATGACTCTGACCTTAAAAGTGCCACCCCAATATCCCCTAAATGAAAACATATATGAATTTGTCTTGTCCAATGTGTGTAATTCATTGACCGTGGGTGTGTTAATGTAAAAATAGCACTTTAACCTCGACGGATGTTGTTTTATTTGAAAGACAATTTCAATCACATGAATATTTGCGGAACTCAAAAATGTGTTGTGTGAATTTGTGAAATGGTTTTTTTTTATTATTATTGTAGATCGTTTCGATGCCTGTAATTTTTAATATGTAAACATTTTGCGTTGGACAAATAAATTCTTTGGGAAAAACACAATATTGGCTTAATTTAAATTTTAATTTAAAAATATGCCAAAGGGCACTGGCACATGAAGTTTCTACACTGGATGTGTTGTTGTAGGTTGTCAATTTTGGGACTATTTCAACCGAGAAAATGAAGTGGAAATAATTTTAAGTTGTTACTTCTTTTTTCCAAAATGACCAGCTATGGCTATCACTTTTAACTTTAACTACTACGAACTCTACGTTCGTCCTAGTTTTGAAAATTAAGGAACAGATAAGCGGGTGGAAATAGGAAATAATTTGATTCGTTTCTGGCTCAAGAGGACAGAGCCTTAACTTTGGAAGGTCTCTACGAACGATAAAAAAAAATCAATTTAAATTTCGTAAAGTTAAAAAAAAAAAATAGTAAAGCATGCATTTCAGAAGTGAAGTTTTTACGATTCTGTAGAGTAATTAATTTTTCTATTTAATTTCAGTTTCATATTAAAGTCAAGCATGACTATGACTATGCTTGAGTAAATTTGGCAATTCATAGATTGAGCTTATGATTTTAGTTTTTTTTTTTATTTCAACTTCTTAAGTTATTCAATAGATTTTTCCATTGTTGAAACATCAATCATTTTGCTACTTAGAAAAATCATCTACTAAATCCTAAATAAAATATAATTCTTATTGGAAGTTTGAATTTTTATAGCCATGGAGAAGATCTTATTGTGACACCATTTGCCCAAATTTTAGCCAGTTTGCGTTCAGTGCGGAATAACCTTTTAAGTCTGACAAATGTCCAAGCGACAAACAAGTAAGTTATCCTTTGAAAAATTTTAAGTGTTTAATTTTTCTAAAAAAAAAATTGTTTATCCTTTTTCCATTATGTTCAACCTACTGTTATTTGTCTGTCCATAAATATTAATTCCATCTATTAATTAACCAAAGATCCAGGCGGCCTACACCTCCTTCAAATGCCAATCGAGTGCAATTAGTCCAAGGAGATGAGCAATACAATCGCTTGGCCACCGATACTATTGAAGAGCTCGATTGGTGCCTGGACCAGTTGGATACAATTCAAACTCATAGAAGTGTGTCGGATATGGCATCGCTTAAGGTACACAATTTTTTGGATTTAGTTAATTAATTCGAAATCTTTTCTGATGCGGATATGATTTTAAAGAGATTTTGCATTTAAACAAAAAATGTTCAATTTATGTTATTTTTATGTTGCAGTTCAAACGCATGCTTAACAAAGAACTCTCGCACTTCAGTGAATCCAGTAGATCGGGAAATCAAATATCAGAATATATTTGTTCAACATTTTTGGGTAAGCGATTTTACAATATGCCATTTACAAAACAAACAATTGTTCTCAATCTCAATTAAAAACATGCAAAATAGATTTTACACAGTTGGAAAGACAATTTTAGCCTTAAAAACAATTTTTTAAACTTAAATGTAAATAATTCAATTAACAATTAAACATTGGACAAAGTTATAGTTAAAATTTTGCCCGAATTTTGTATTTTATTAAAACTTTGTTATGTTTGTAAATTATTAAAAAAAAAAAAATAGGAATCGATATGTCCCTCTTCTAGCATTATTTGGAAGAAGAATTATTTTGCTTCGTTCTCCATGATTCTCAGCTTTGCGGGTCTCATAAAATTTCTGTTTTTGAAAAATGGTGTTGCCTTATTCGGGGCTTAAAGAAAAATCGAAAAATGTACCAGATTTCGTTCTACTTCATTCTCATAACTTTGAAAGACAAAAAGAATTATATTCTCACTAAAAATTGTAGGAATTTTTTTCCCTTGCAAATATGCGTTCAAATGTAGATTGGGTCATTCGACCCAAACCAACGAGATTTGACACTTTGACAGTCGATTAAACGACAAGAGTGGCGAGCTAAAAAAAAAAAAGTAAGAAAAAGGAAACACTATGGAGGGACGGACAACGACGGACGTGTGGAATAACACTAGGTACTCTGAATAAACGGAGTGTACAAAAATGTATTCGCATTTTTCAAAATACAAGAACAATAGAAATTTATCCAAGATTAACATAAATCTTCTAAAATTAATTAATAAGAAAAAGAAAAAAAAATAATTTTTTCCTCTAGGGGCCGACACATAGAATCCGTCAATCCGTCAGCGTCAATGCATACGTTGCTGCCAACGTATTTGCTGGATGGAACCGTCCCATAGAATACGTTGTAAACTTTGACAGTCTCATTTGCTTGGTGTAAAAATTATTCCCAAAACCGCAAATCTGAACAATAAATTTTACTTTAAAATATCAAAATCGTGAAAAATTATTTTCTTGTACATAATTTTGAGAATTCATTGATTTTCCTTGTTGCTTTCGGAACACATTGAATTGACTGCTCGTCAAATTCAGTTGTCAACGCATCAACGGACGCAAAAAGTAGAAAGTTAAGCAACTCTATCCGTCGTATCCGTCACATGCGTTGCTTATGGGACGAGTTTCATAAAAACATGTATATTCTATTGTGCTGTCAGTTGAAAACGTCAACGCTGACGCACTGACGGATTCTATGGGTCGACCCCTTCTGAGTCATTACGAAAAACTTGTTCATTTTGAAATTTTAACAAGTAGAGAGGAAAAATATAAACGAAAACACAATTTCGATTAAGTGTGAAGTCAGAAGCATTCATTGATGTTCTGAGTTCATCTGCATTGAATCTGTCCGTTGAACGTATTTCCAAGAAGCATTCTTGAACCTCACCATGACTGTCCATTTATCCAAGATAAATGTAGGGCATCAACAACGTATAAGTGACAACCAGTATTCAATGTCACATTGCAGACGTCATGTGAGCATGTTGATCATCAAAATGAATCAATCATATAGCGCCAGCTATATTGACGCCGATCGTGTGCGCTGTGATCTGTCATGCTATCAGGAATGATTCCAACGATCGGTTGTTGGGAGTTCACTTGAATGGCAGTGAAATTTGTCGCATTATGGTATAGTTCGACAACGGTTACTGATCGAAAATCCTGCCCGGTCGGATCTCTGGTTCGAAATGTAATGTGCATCTCATGTACCTGTGCACTTGAATGCGTTACCATCAGGTCAGTTCAGACTGGATTAGATCCGAGGTATTATGCAATTAATGGATGAAACACAAACACGCTTTAGCTTTGGCTTCGTCTGACGTTTACGTTTTCATGTTTTGTACGTTATGCTACGAAATGTGACTCCATTTGTATGACAGCTCAACAGCTGTTAAAGTAAGTCAACAAACCAAATTTATTTGTTATTAATGGACCTAAAGCGCTCGAAAGACTTGTTATCTCAAAGCTGTCTTATAGGCAGACACGCAACACGACTTGGTGTAGCCTCAAATGACTTCTGCAGGAGCTGTATGGACGAGGAGAAGAGGAAACAATCTCTCACCTTCTCTGCACTTGCCCTGATCTTTCACTAAGACGCAAACTTCATCTGGGAGAGTTCTTTTATGATGATCCCAGTGAACTAGCTAATGAGGATATCAAATATCTTCTTCGCTTTATAAAAAGCTCAAAATGTTTCGACTAGTAAGAAGTAATTCTCTAGATTCATGTGGTATAACAATGGGTCTTTTCTTTTGGCTGTGTGGATTCTGTATCCACAGCCACTTTAACCTAACCTGAAGGGATTATGATGGGAGAAATATCATTCAAAGCAAATTCGAAGGGGGTGTATCGTAACGGAAGACGAAGCTTAAGCATGTTTGTGATTCAACCATAATTTTTCGTGCTTGTATTGTAATCGGTATTCTTCACTCCATTGCGCTAGAAGTCCTGATGCACCTTACGAAGCCACTGATATTGTTGGAAGCGGTTGATTGGGACAATACAGACACAACTATTAGTGAGAACCAATGAGAAAGTCACCAGGAGTAAGAGCTTACTTTTAGTCCAGGTTGTCGTTCAATGAAAAGTCTCGTCCATCTATTGTTCGGATTGGAATACCTGAATGCATTTAACAAGGCTCATTTAATCTTTATCTTAACAAATAATTAAATTATAAATATTCTATACTTCTCTTACGTTTTGTTTTATCCCAGAAAGACAGCTGATCGCTGTTACGCGAATAATTATTTACGCATGTTCCTTGAAATGAAAAAGAATTAATTGAAAAATTAAATCTTCCCTTCGAAAGAATTGTGTCCCTGCTCGATCAGCTGAATATCAAAGCTTCGGAGTCTTATTTCGGACAATTCAGAATCACTCGGAATGCTTAGACAAGGGCTTGACCGAACAGATAGGTACCTATATTCAGAGTAATTTGATACAATGAAATCTTTCGGCTTAATGCTAAGTGCAAGGAGTAGGTAAAGTTTAAAGTTTAAACTTGTCTCTGGCATGCTGAGGCTTCTAAAATCTCTCTGGAATGCACGCAAATTACAAAGTAAATATTAGTAAAATACTGCTATTCTACATTCTCTTGTCTTGTACGTTACAGGTAGCATAACTACCTTCAAATCTTTGGTTCATTGGTTTATCTCAAAAATATTCTTTAAGTTATCTGACCATTACGAAAAATGTAATTATGTTTTGCAAAATATTTATACTTTTTTTTTATAATTTTTGCAGACAAACAACAAGAGTTTGATTTACCATCGTTGCGTGTGGAAGAAAACACTGACCAACATGTGGTACCGTATCCACGCGCCCGTTCGCCGCGCGGCCCGCCAATGTCTCAAATATCAGGTGTTAAAAGACCCCTATCGCACACAAACTCATTTACTGGTGAACGATTGCCAACGTTTGGTGTTGAAACACCACACGAAAATGATTTGGGCACGCATCTGGGCGACCTGGATACGTGGGGTATCGATATCTTTAAGATCGGTGAACTGAGTGTCCATAGGCCGCTAACCTGTGTCGCTTATACAATATTTCAGGTAAAATTTGACTGCTTGGTATTTTACTTCAAAGCTATATAACTCTTTCCATTACATTTACAGAGTAGAGAATTACTGACCAGTCTTATGATACCACCGAAAACTTTTCTCAATTTCATGACTACTTTGGAGGACCATTACGTTAAAGACAATCCATTTCATAATTCATTACATGCAGCTGATGTTACCCAAAGTACAAATGTGCTGCTAAATACTCCGGCCCTGGAGGGTGTATTTACGCCCCTTGAAATAGGCGGTGCTCTATTTGCGGCATGCATTCATGATGTGGATCATCCGGGCCTAACAAATCAATTTTTAGTTAATTCAAGTATGTGCTCATGAATTTATTTTTAATTTCAATTTACTTAAAGTGCAATTTGTTAACTTTCAAAAAAAGGTTCTGAACTAGCGTTAATGTACAATGACGAATCTGTTTTGGAAAATCATCATTTAGCGGTTGCCTTTAAACTACTGCAAAACACAGGCTGCGATATATTTTGCAATATGCAAAAGTGAGTCCTTTTTCTTAGAAACTGTAAAAAAAAACACCGAAAACTAAATATGTGTGTTCTATATAGGAAACAACGTCAAACACTACGGAAAATGGTTATTGACATTGTCTTATCAACGGATATGTCTAAACATATGAGTCTTTTGGCCGACCTGAAGACAATGGTTGAAACTAAGAAAGTTGCCGGATCAGGGGTTCTTCTTCTGGACAACTACACTGACCGTATACAGGTAATTCTTGACTTTTTCCTTCAAGTTCATATTCCAAAGTTTACATTTTTTTTTCGTTAGGTCTTGGAAAATCTGGTGCATTGTGCTGATTTAAGCAATCCGACAAAACCGCTTTCACTCTACAAACGCTGGGTGGAACTGCTAATGGAAGAATTCTTTTTGCAAGGTGACAAAGAACGCGAAAATGGAATGGATATAAGTCCAATGTGCGATCGACATAATGCAACAATTGAAAAATCACAAGTCGGATTTATTGATTATATTGTACATCCATTGTGGGAGACATGGGCCGATTTGGTTCATCCAGACGCACAGGATATCTTAGATACTCTTGAAGAGAACAGAGACTATTATCAAAGTGCAATTCCGCCATCGCCACCGCCTTCGCTTGACGAAGGTGATGATAAAATTCGTTTTCAAGTGAGTATTTTTGTATTTCTAATATATATTGACAATAGTAATGGACCTTATGTGAAATATTCAAAAATGTCGGCTTCAGTTTTCTTTTTCCATTTTCCTTGGCTTATGTTTTTATGGTAAAACTGCATAAAAATGGCAGATAAAAATTCAGGATAGAAGGATTGGGATAGAAAGAACAAAATTTAAATTATAAAGAAACTAAATTCTGTCCAAATTAATAAGTTTTAAATAATTTTGTCTCCTGTTTATTTTTTAAAATTTAATTTCATTAAATCAATATAATATTCGCGAATTCAACGAACTTTTTACCTAAAACATGATGATGAGTCATATGAACGTTATAAGTCATTTAATGTGTATGAATATGTGTGTAAGGACAAGTAATTGCTGATATGATAACTTCTTTTATTATTTTGGGAATGAAAACGTCTATCCAGAATAGGGTTAGTATCAAACCCAAAGAAAAATCATGGTTTGGTTCTGTAACTG
>CAKKXW010000001.1:43623008-43636761 GCA_920937365.1 Sphaerophoria rueppellii
TAATGCCCCTTGACTGATAATTGGAAGTAAAAAAAAATACTGGTCATAAGACTGACGGAAACCCAGTGATCATAAAAACTAAACTAAAAACCAGTACGTTTTTGAACTGTGTAAGGACAAGTAATTGCTGATATGATAACTTCTTTTATTATTTTGGGAATGAAAACGTCTATCCAGAATAGGGTTAGTATCAAACCCAAAGAAAAATCATGGTTTGGTTCTGTAACTGTAAAGAGGTGATCAGGGCAAAAGAAGTAAGTTTCCTCCAACTAAGGAAAACCGGAATAAGTTTTAACATGTAAGAACGGCCTAAAATGTCCATATTCGACGGACCAAGTTTTTGCATGACCAAAAATCAAATCAAAAATACTAGTGACCCAAAGGCAGTCAGAATACTGGTCATAAAAAAAAATGAAGGTTAATAGTCAGTTCCCCGTAATGCCTACTCGCGTACTAGCCCGATTTTGGAATAACTCTCAACTATAGAGAATCGTTCTATAGCCGTGCTATGCGAATGTAGAACTCTCTTCCACACTCTGTTTTTCTTAATAACTGTAATGTTTAGGAATTCAAGACCAATGTACACCGACATTTCCTTTCCAACCCCTCCTTTTATTCCCAATGCGCTAAATGCGTCTCAAGCATAAGAAACCCCTTGAGTGGCTGCAAATTATTATTTTAAAAACCGCTTAATCAAATCCGCCCCTCCGGGTAAAATTCGAACATTTCCCGACCTTGACTCTTTTGGCTAGGTTCATATAACCGTACAGCCCATTTAAAGTTTCTATTTTTGTTTCGTTCTGCGCATCTACGTCACGGATTCTCAACGAGTTTGACGTTTATTATTCAGTATGTAAAATATTTTCCGTAATTTGTCTGTTCAGTTTTCGCATTCGGAAGTACATTCGACAACAAAAGAAAAGCTTTCTCATCGCATTCAATTTTCAATCCTTGTTTCTCGGCAACTTCAAGTAAATGCTGGATGTACTTTGGGCACATGTAAATTCCTTCACCTTCTCCATTTACATCTTAGATTTGCTTTAAGGCTGAACTACATCGAAGCACAAAGTGTAAAAAGCATTCGTATTCGTATTGAGAACTTTGTGCACAGTGAAAGCTCGATCATGGTCAAGCTTTTCTTCACGCTCACTTAAAAAAAATGAGAGGGAGATATTCAAATATGCATTTGTAAAAGCAGTACAGAACAAAACTTCCACTGTTTTGTACTTTTTGGCACTTTATGTTCCGATGTAGTTCAGGTTTTAGACAAGCCTCCTTCGTCCAAATGATTGACCCAAGAGCTTTCGTCTGGTACTATTTGTTCCAGGTTTTCCAAACCATCGTAGCAAATGGGAGAATTTCTTCTGACTGTGAGCAAAAGTATAAGCACTTTACGATGAAAAATAGACGAATATTTACCGCTCAGCATCCCTACTTAACTTGCGAGTAGGACGCTGGCTTAAATGTCGTGTCAGAAGGTCCATCATAGCAGCACAGATAATAAACTTATACAGTTGTCTCATCCCTGCAAACAAAAATGAATAATTTTTGCCCATTACGGAAAAAGCCCTAACAACAAGGAGCTTTCTGGAGCTTTTTTTTGCCAAAGTATTCATTTATAGGAGATAAGATGAGCCAAATAGATTTTGTATCCATTAAGTCAATGTGTTAAAGCTTTTGGAAAAAAGCTTTTTTTTGGTAGCTTTCAGTTTCATATATCATTTTCGCCATAAGTGTGAGACATCTGCATAAATTTATTATTATGTGATAGCCTTTCTATATGGAACAGCTAGTACTACCAAGATTGGTTTTCTGCTTGGTTTGACAGATCTTCTGTCAAACCAGGCAGAGAACACACAATACAAACTTATGTAAAAAAAACTGCTTCTGTGAAAAATTCTAAAGATGGCACCACCATCGTTTTCCATCTTGAGACTACTCCCCAAATAGATATACAAAGGTGATAGCAGTATGCTTCTTTGATCTTCATCTCATCGAAACAGAACACAGAGCTTTTGATTTTCTGTAACCTCTTGCGCTTCTTTCATAATTTTTAATGAAGGGTATCATGATTCCTGTTGTATGGTCGATTTTCTGGGCACAGGTTTGAAGAGTTCTGATTACAGGGAGAGGAACATTCTTCTTTGTAAGCAATTTGTAAGCTCTGGAACTAGCAGAAAATAGCGTTGATCTTTTTATGACTATTCGATTTTATTTATTTGACCAGGAGTGAATATTGAAAGATGAAATAAAAACTTTAAGAGCACGAGCAGGATTTCAACCCACGCGTTCTGCGTAGCAGCAAACGCACATACTACTACGTCTAACTCCAAGGAAACCGGCGAGTTCCTCACCTCTGTTCAATTTGGGCTCTACGGGCCTGAAGTTAAAATCTTCCTTTGTAACAGAGTGTCTCACGTTTAGCTGTATGTAAATTTTTGTACTCTTCGTTATACCAGGGCTGGCCGTGTGAAACTCAGCTCTTGAGAAGCGAAAGTGTAATGCTGTTAAGTAATGTTGCTTAGGTGAGGTTCTCTGGACCTTTGAATGGAATCAACCTTGTACCTTTCCGGCTCTTAGGTCTACAGGATCCTTAAAACTATCTAGGATGCACGCTGAAAAGTGTGTCCATGTAGCTAGCTATGTGGTTTGCTAGTTAAGCTCGACAGAAAAATGGTTCTTTTAACAAAGCTGGGGCTTCAAAAAAAAAAGTTTTCTTGAAATAATTCAAACATAGTCTTTCTTCCTTGGTTGTTGGTGTAGCTCATAAGGTTGATGTTATTGAAATTATGTGAATTAATAATGCTCTTATAGGACTTAAAAGCAGTAATGATTCGTTGCCCTAATACATCCCTTTATTCTTCCATTGCAAAGTTCGCCTACACTATTTCAATCACCCGAATAATCTGTTATTTTTTGTCGTTTCATAATTCCAGGTTACCCTCGAAGAATCTGATCAAGAAAATCTAGCTGAACTCGAAGAAGGTGACGAAAGTGAAGGTGGAATTGAAATAAAACCGTCGGGGAGTCAAAATCAATCCCAACACATTGGAATGTGACGGAGAGTAGCAGGACTTTGTAAAAAAATTACTGAAAAGGCGCAAAATTTGTTACTTATACGTTAGTATGTCACTTTTTATTGTGTAGAAAATTTACAAGAAAAAATCTAAAAAAAAAATCAAACCAAAAAAAAAAATAATAGCGCAAAACAAACAAATCTAAAAATAACTAGACATCATTGAAAACAAAAACACACAAAAATTAACTGACAAACATTTCGTCGAAACAGGCAAACAAATTCTTACAGGATAAAGTTTAAATAAATACAATTATTAATAGTTTAACTTAATAAATTAATGTTTATAGTTGGATTTATAATTTTGTATTTGGTTTGTGAATTTTTTTCTATGTATGTATTTCTTTTTTTTTCTTACTTAAGTTAAAAAACAAAATTTAATTGGAGAAAGAAAAATCCCACAAAAAAAAAACATGCAGACCGATTTACAAATATTCATTTACATTTATATTGTCCTAGGAAAAAAGTGAAACAAAATAACAAAATGCATATAACATAAAAAAAAATCCTGAGTTTTGAATTTGTGTCCGCTCCAGAAATAAAAATTTTGTTCATTTTATAGCATTAAATACTACAAGTATGTATATGTAAAAATATATGTATATTTAAAGAAGAAATTAAAACTAACCAAAGTGTGAATTTGATGAAGTTCTAGAAAACCAAAGTAAAGAAGAAATAATATACACAATATACTACATGCATAGGTACTGGTGTTATATTCAATTGAAAATAAAAATTTAAAGGTAGCTAGTCATTTCAAATGTTATTTCAATAAATAAATAAAAAAAACAACAATGTTGTAACTTAAAAGTTAAAACTACTATATAAATAATTTGTGTTATAGAAAACCCCCACGTCAAAAAAAAAAAAAAACAAAAAATACATTTTTGATTTATGACGGTAAAGCACAATAAAATTATTATTGTTGGACTCGAATTTGAAACATAAAACATAATAAATAGTTTTAACAAAAGGTACATATGTGTTATATATAAAAACAAGAAAAAAACTAGTTTGTAAAACTCTAAGCAATGCTCGCTGCATCTACTCTCCTTCTCTTCTTCCTTCATATAAGCAAATATATAACATACAAAAAAAAAATAAATAAAGATAAATATTAAAGTCTTCGAAAATAAAAAAGAATGTTGTGATCTAACATGTTTTAAGATTTTTTATAAAACACTAATAGTCCTTAAAGTCTTAATATAAAAACATTAAATTAAGATGAAAAAAAGTAAAATTGTCTACAAAAATAAAAATTATTTGGAGAGAGTTATTGGATGTTTTCCTTTTACTAATCAAAAAATTGACTTTTTTGTGAATTAGTCCTCATAAATGCTTGGCTGCTTTTCAGAAGAAAAAAATTATTTCTTTTTTCAATCTTTTTTGTATAACAAAATTTTAATATTCATTGTTTTTTTTTTTGTCTTATTCGTCAATAAAAAAGGGAAAGATCCAATTTCTTTTTTGAAGTATGTAAAAATAAAAATGTAAATAAAAAAGAAAAGAGTGAAATTCTACATTATATTTTGGTTCATAATTGTCTTCTGTTCAAATAAAATCATAAAAATTTGTTAAACAAAAAAATAATAGATGTAACAATATAACAACAACCATATTAATTAACTGTATTCATAATAAGATACAAAACAAATTATATTATTTATTTATTCTATATTTTATTATAAGGGCAGGATCCCTCCTTTTGCTATTTATGTAGTACATTATATAATAATAACAAAAAAAAAAAACAAACATTGCAATACGCATTAGATTATACATACATATATATACATATAACATAGAAAAATTGTTACAAAATATTAAACAACAAACAAAGATTTAAGAAAAAAACTGTGTCATTGTGTCGAAACAAATTTATTTGTTGTCCCAATAGAAAAACAAAAGCAGCTGCTAATGCCCTGAAAAAGTCTGGAATAGTAACCGACAAATGAGAATGTTGTTTGCTACCATTTTTTGTGGTGTCAAATCGTAAATTTTAAGATGAAAAAGAAAATACGTTTAAACAAAAAAAAACCCTAGAAGGCAAAACTGATTTATACAATAAATTGATAAAATTATAAATTTTATTTCAAGAAAAAATGCAAAGGCATTTATTATTTTGTTTTTTTCTTCTGTAATTTACAACCAATATAAAAGACCCAACACAAGAAAAACAAAAATACAACATTTGAATAAAAATAAAAAATAATTGCTTACATACATTTATCGTAAATCGTGTAATTTAGATTCAAAATAAAAATATAAAAAATAAATGTTATGTAACTATTGAAAAAAACAAAAAAAAAACAAAAAATAGTCATATTCATACATTATACGCAACTAAATAATCTTATTGCCTCTTTTTGCCAATATCTAAACGTGAATCTTTTTAAAATTTTTGTTTCTCATTTTTTTTTTAGTGATCTAAATTAGTATATTTCTGATATCAACAAAAAAAAAATATAAAATTTACTATAAAGAACTACGATAGAAATGAAAATCACAAATTTAAAGGAAAAAAGAACTCAAAGAGCAATAGAAATAGACAAACCGACATTTTTTGCTTGTACATATTTCTGAATACAAAATTTAGGTACATTTAAAAAATATATATATTTAAATTACATTAATGTATAGCAGGAAAAAGATAAATAAAACTGTTGAGGTTGGCTCTATAAACTCTATAAATGTAAAACAAATAAAACACTATTATTTCAGTTTCTCGAATGAGCGAACCAAAACTTTTACAGACACTGTCATGTAGCTGTAAACTTTATTGGACATTTCAAAAATAATAATTACAAAAAAAAAAAAGAAACCAACAACATAAAATTCAGATATACACATAGGAAACAAATACATACTATTATTACATGTAATAATAAACAAATTTTCAAAATGAAATATTGTACTAGAAATCTTATTTTTAAAAAAGGAAAATTACTAAACAATTTTAGTTAATAGAAATGTAAAAAAAAAAAAGAAAAAAAAAAACAAATGAAGGAACATTTTAAGTATAATTACTAAAAATAATTGGCATAGCACGTGACGCTGGCGTGACGTGTGTGTTGTATTTATTTTCAATGTGTAATAATTAAATTATACAAACAAAATATGAAAATCTGAAAAAAAAATGAAAACAACAACAACAAACAGAAACATATTAATTTTAAATAAATCTAAATTATAACAAGAATATTTTTTGTCTTTATTTTATTTTCAACTCTTATTTCAATTTGAAGTAAAAAAAAAAAAAAAAAACAGTTCCAGATGAATTCAAATCCTGAAAAAAATTAAAGTGTTTAAAAAGGAGACGATGAAATCTCCGAAAAATTAAAATTTTAAAGCTCATGGTGAAACATTTCGATTGCAGTAGCAACGCCACAGTTCTGGAGTAAAGAAATCGCCACCAGGTGACAGTGGCGTATTATCCTAAAGACAAACTAGGCATGTGTCTATGGGCGCGAGGCAACAAAGGGGCGTTGAGTGCAGTGATTTTTACAAGTGGCAAATAATGCTGGTTCATAGGTTTCTCTTTCTAAGGATGTGGTTGTTAAAGTAGCAAAATTATGAACTTGAACCCCAATTGCCACTTATGTTAAAATAAACATCAATGTCAACTCGGTTTGAGAACTCGGTAATCGATTTAGCTTTCTTCTAATTTTTGTAGATGTTTTTGAGTTTTGATTTGACAAATTTAAAACCTTATTTTCTGCTCTTTAAGTATTTCTTAGACCGAGTTGCAACTCGGTTTGTATTAGAATAGACTCGCGTTAACTTGTTTAACAAAATTTAAGATCCGTCAGATCATTATTTAAAATATTTCAAACCGAAATCGTAAGATCTTTCGGACAATAATTATTGATCTCATGTACCAATACTTATTCTCTTTTTCTTTGGCGTGGTACAGGAGTTTCGGTCAAACTATAATGCGAGTCATTTTTAATATAGGATAGGGGAGCCGATTAGATGTTTGCCTATGGTGCCATCAACGTAGACGTTCATTTTCTCTTAAATCAAACTCAACGAAACTTAAGCACACAAGCTTAAACATACCTAATTTGTATACAGTAATCCCCGCTTATTTGCACCTCGCTTAGTTTAACATCCCGCTTAATTGATCGGAAAAAATGGCCTTGAAAACTTCCCGTATTTGTAGCAAAGCTTTTTAGACGGTTAATTGAACCCCGCTTAGTAGAACTACTCACTTAATTGATCTTAAAAATATGCAGCATAAAATACATGGACATTTTTCGGATAATTAGACGGACAAAAAAATTAAAAGGTGTGTTCAGCGACACTGTTCTGCACAGTTTGGAACGGTTTAAAACAGAAAAGTACCGCGTTTTGGTGTTCATTGACTCATTTCAGTTCAGAACTGTTTTGATTTGGTGTTCATTGAGTTTTTTTTAAGGAACAGTTTGGAACAGTTTAAAAATTAATTGAGGGGCGCGACAGCTCTTGAAGAGCCAAGGCCTAGGCGGCTTACTCTCATCAATAATTCTCTAGGTGCGTGTGAAGAATTGAGGGGACCTACAATTTAACACCGATTCCGAACGGCAAAGTTGAGAAGCGCTTTTTCATGACAGATGATACACCTATTTTGGAACAGTTTAATATAGGATTTTCTGTTCCATCTTTTTAGGTAGAACACTTTTTGTGTTCTTAACTGTTCCAAACTGTTCTGACATTTCTCATGAAGCTGTGATGTAGTGTGCAGTGCTGTGTTGTACTGTGCTGTGCTGTGCTGCGCTGTCCTGTTCTGCTTTGTTTCTCGCTGAACAAAGCTTTAATGAAACAAATCTAAAAATGAATTCTCTTAAGGTAGCCCTAAACGACAAACATGTTTTCCGAACATGCTCGTTTTCGTTTCATGCGAAAATCATTTCGTGTTGATTCTTGAAAGTTTGAGAATGTGTCAAAAAGAGAAACAAGTCATTGCGCGTATGGTTCACTCATATAAAAATGAGATTTGTTCGCGATCATCTCCCTAAATGGCAAACAACGAAACAGACGAACACGAGAAAATCGGAAATTTTCGCCAACATCGAACAGTTCGCAAGCCATGTTTGTTGTTTGCACTGTTCGCTGTACATAAAACAAATGAAAGCTAGCTTTTGTTTGAGTGCTTTTACACGTTGACTCATGTTTCATGATTCTTCTTCGAACTCGAATTCTCTTTTGAAATTTTATCATCTGATTCGAATACTGTTTATAGAGTGATTTTCTGGGATCAATATTTTATTTTTTAGTTGACCAACTCATGCAATTATACGGGTTTCGCTTTATTGAACAGATCTATCAATTAAGCGGGTTTTCGTTAATTGAACCACCCAGATAATTGACCGAAAAATCTGACAAAATGGTCAGTGCAATTAAGCGGGGAATACTGTAGTAATCTTAAGGACTAAGCACAGATAATTAACTTATACAGATGTCTCATCCCTGCAGAAAAAAATGAATCATTTTTTGCTCTTAACAGACAAAGCCTTAACAGACAAGGAGCTTTCGGGAGCTTTTTTCTTTGCCTAAATATTCATTTATAGGAGATGAGGTGAGCCAAAATAGATTTTGTATGCATTAAGTGAATGTGTTAAAGCTTTTTGAAAAAGCTTTTTTTTTGGTAGCTTTCGGTTTCATATATCATTTCTCGCCATAAGGGTGAGACATCTGTATAAATTTATTATCTGTGGACTAAGTATAATGAGCGGACGCTAGTTCCATAATCAACGGATGTGTACGGAAGTATCTTTCAAAATAAAATATATGTTTTTTTTCCAATAATTTGTGAATTTCGGTGTCCATGCAACAAACAAGCAATTTCAAGAAATTAATTACCTAAAATCAACAAAAAAGCGAATTCCTCTTCAGAATAACCAATAAAACCGGTAAGATGTCAAATATTCGCCCGTAAAAAGCGAAGAGGAGTGGAAATTTACGAAACGGAGCAATCCGCTATTCAGGACACAATATACGAATTCCTTGTATTCGCTCAGTTATGGACTGCTCCGTCCGCTCCGTTCCGTTATTTATAGTTAACCGTTTATACCTATATTGTTAAGCTGAAGAGTTTGTTTTTTTGAACTCACTTATCTCACGAACTACCGGTTCGAATTGAAAAATGTTTGGTTGGTTGGAACGTTTGTTTATCGAGGAAAGCCTTCAGCTATATAACATCAGATTGCAACGAATAGAAGCGAGGCATCAGAGAAAAATCTGATGCCTCGCTTGTATGAATGAAACAATACTATTCGAATGTATGAAACAATATTATTCCTCTTTAAATGAACTAGAAAAAAAAAAATCCACAACAGTTTATGACTATGTTTTAAAATTACCTCACTATAACCTTTCTTACGGTAGTCAAATGTGGTCGAAAATAATGCATTATTGCCAAGTACTAGCTGTATCTACGCGCGTTGCTACACCACCAAATAAAATAAAATTAAAGAAGATATTACAAAAAACTGTCAGTATGACATGTTAACAAACATGTTAAATTTGAACCTCCTTAAATTAAAAATTAACACTTTCGAATTTCAAAAGCTGGGTCGACTAGTAATAATAAAAGAGCTACACGACAAATCCAAAAACCAAGGCCTAAGTGGCTTATACTTTACATCATCTATATCAATTCCTTGTAATTCAGGACTTTTATGTCGATTCTAAGGGGCAGAGTTGAAAAGCACTTTTCTCTGACAAATTTTATGACGTTAAGATTTTATTTTAATGGCAGATATACCATTATTGTTGGGGGCGATATCAATCCACAAGAGATCCAAGGTCGTACCACGATTAATGAGAGACCGTTTTATATTACAAAACATTTTATGAAGAATATATGTTTCCTGTGATAAAAAAAAATCATACAGAAGGGTTGGAAAATTGGAAAAAATCAAACATATTAGCATTGTTTTTTTCACTACTCAGTAGCCAGCACAGCAGACTTTCTCTTGGAAAACAACAACAATTTGGATTGCCAAAGGCCAGTAAAAAAATGACAATGGTGCCGATGGAACTTTCAATTATTGAAATGAAGACAGCGCTGATGGAAGAAGAATTATTTTGCTACGCGATTCTATGATCTGAGCTATTTACTCTCTTGCTTAGAAGTATTGGCTATTTGTTTTATCCGAGATGTAACCCTCCATTTTTTCGAAGTTTTATTTAACTATTGCCATATCAATTGAATTTGACAGATAGAATGAGTTGGAACGTTTTATTCGCACTTGTATATCGTTGTGAGTGCTGACTACTGAGCATTGAAAAAAATAACGCAGCTATTATATAGACCAACAACTTTATTTTTTGCTTGGAATATGCCTATAGGAAAGGCTTGATGGAAAATTTTGGAAAAACAAGAAAAAAATTGACAACCGCAAATAAATTTCATGCACAGAATTTGTCTTGGACGTAAACAATTGAACGAAAACTCAGAAAATTCTAGGGAAACGAGAAATTTTAATATCGAAAAATGAATTGTACGCAATCGCTCCAAAATTGTTTTCGAATGAAAATTTCTTTGTAATAAACTCGGAAAATGTAATAGAAAGAGTGAATCATTGTTTTTGGTGTATTGTGAACTCTCCGTCCCCATGCCAAATTTGGGGAAGGTTCTTGATGGAAAATTCGTCTTACGTTTGAAAATCTTCATAGCTCTGAAACTCGAAAAATCTGTAGGAATGTCGGATAAGAGGTAAATGGGTAGGGGTGAGGGGGTAGCGTTGAGTGGGGAAGATGGTAGAGGGTAAATGGTAATGGGTAGAGGGTAGAGGGAAGCATATAGCGGGTAAACGGTAGCTGTTATCGGATAGACGGTATCGGGTAGCCAGTACCGGGTATCAGATAATGGATAGGTAATGAGTAAAGAGTAGCGGGTAGCAGATAGTTGGCAGAGGGTAGCGGGAAGAGAAATGTGAGAAGCAGACAGAGGTTAGCATGTATAGGGTAGTGGGTAGGCAGAATCGGGTAGCAGATAGCGTGTTGAAGGCAGCGGGTAGAGAGTAGTGGGTAGTGATTAGCAGCCAGAGCGTAGCGGGTAGAAGGAAACGGTCGAAGCGAGATGCGGGAAGTGAGAAGTGGGTAGATGGTAGTGCGAACAGGGTAGTGGGGAGAAGTTACCGGATAGCGCGCAAAGGGTAGCAGGTTAAGGGGTAAAGGGGTAAAGGGCAGCGGGAAGACCGTAGCAGGAAAAAGTTAACGAGTAGCGGGTAGCAGGTAGTGGATATTGGGAAGCGGGTAGAGAGCAGCTGGCAGAAGGAAGAGGGTAGGTTGAAGTGCCTAGAGGGTAGCGGTTAGCGGGTAGAAGGTTGAAGGTACCGGGTAAGATATAGAACAGTTCGGAATAAAACATTATATTTATATATTTTTTTGTCCTTGTTTCTGCTTATCGTTAAAATGAATCGTTTAAATAAATGTTTGCGTTTTCTTTTCTTTCAAACAACAGGCAGATTTAACCCCCTGGTACAGACAGAACTTCAATATTGAAATGTTCAACCTATAAAGTTAAAGTTGTGACGTGCGTGGGGAACTTTTGACAAAACGTCTATTTCTAAAACATATTTTTTTAAGTGATGCTGTCTATTTATTAGTTAAATGTTTCCATGAGTCCTTTATCAAGAACAGAAGCATTACCTCATACAGAAGCAACCATAGATCCATCCATAATATTCAGAAATACTGACCTTTTATATTAAGTCTCAAACCACCTACAATATTACTATCCAACGTCAAAGACATAATGGTGGTAAAGGCTCTTTGACCACCCAACGCATATTTTTAAAACTATCAGGGTTAGGGCTTCACGATACGAAACAACACCGATATTTTTCGATTGTATCGGTATCGTATCGAATTACAAATTATTTTATCGTATCGTATCGATATCGGCGATAATTTTAAGACAAATTTATCGTATCGTTATCGAATTCGATACGATACCGATACGATACTCGATAAAATATCGAAATAAGAAAAAATTGTTTATTACTATTAAAGCGAGGCAAAAAGTGAAGCGCAAGCTATTCACAATTTATTTTATTTGATTATAGACTATCCGAACCCCCAATTTTAAATTGACATTTGTTGAAAGCTCACAATTCCATCACTGTTCTAAGAGAAAAATATAGAACGGTGCACCTTTTCGCTTAATTTTTTTTCTGGTTTATATTCCAACCCCTAACAGACTTTATTTTTATAGGTGCAATTAGTTATATATGACTATAGATGAAGACAACCTTTCAACCACTTATTAAATGAAATGATAATCAACCGGTTACTGACATGTCTCGAAAACAAATGACGCGTTTCGTTCCAGTATCGATGTTCATCGGGTTCTTACAAAAGACGATCGGCAACAAAAGCACTAGCGAACGCGTAAAAAAACAATCAAATACTGCAAGTAAACTACTATTAGTAAATGCTATTGAAAGAAAATTCGAATTTTGCGCACGCAGTGTCGAAAATAGAATTCTTTCAGTCGATACGATATATTCTATAATTATCGGCCAGTGCTCATCGGCGATTCGATAATATCGACAATTTTATAAACACATTTATCGTATCGATATCGGTATCGCAGGTACTGGATATCGTGTCGATTATCGTATCGACCTTCGATACGATACGATACGATACCGATATTTTTATCGAATATCGTGAAGCCCTAATCAGTGTAGATATATGAAGCTTATTCTAGTAATAGTTTGTAAAAATCAGGATCTGGGAAAATCCTATAGAAAGCCATTTTATTGTAGAAATCGAAATTGAACATGTTGAAACCTCAATTTTTCAAAAAAAAAATCTTACAACTAAACCAACAAACCAACCCCACAATAGGTTTGATAAAAATTCTTGTATAAGTTATACAGAAAATCGTAAGTTGCTGTCGTACCTTTCTAAGACGCAGCGCTTAGTCGTTGACTACCGACACAAAAAAAATTCACAACACAAATGTGGGATTGTGGCATTGGACTAAAAGTCATTTTAAATAATAACAATTTATGATTGTAAAAAGTCCACTAAAACCATAACAAACAATTTTTTTTTTTTTTGTTTTTTTCCACCATTTTTGAAAATCGTAAGATCTTAAAACTGTTTGGTGAGTGTGGAAACTACTCAAAGAAAATTTATGATTCATCAATGACAAGGTTCGTTTATAGCTTAGGTACACCTCAACTAACCTTTGAAAACAATTATTTCTAAGATTGTTGCAGTGAACAGAGCTGGTTTGTAACTATTTTGCATTATTATAAAAATGTCCTTGTCTTTTAAAATTGCTGTCGCCAACAAACTGTATAACTCTCTTCACTCTCAAGTAATAGAAAAAAAAAAAACACATTTTCTTAATTCCCTAATTCTTACCCATTATGACAGTTGCGACCTTAATGGTCGTTATGGCACAATGCGGGGTAATAAACCGGAAACAAACTTTGAGATTCACCACTGCATTAAATTTCGCACAACAATAAAAACAGACATCGATTTCTTTTTTTTTAGAGAGAAACACAAGAGCATTATTGTCTTTTATTCCATTGCTGACATCCAAACACTTTTGTCTTACCTTTATTTATTTTTTTCTAATTTTTTTTTAACCATTCTTCTGTTTATTCATTTACCTTTGTTAGCATTCGTTGCAAGAGACAGCAAAGTAAAACATAAAACCAAAAGATATTA
>CAKKXW010000001.1:43640513-43657882 GCA_920937365.1 Sphaerophoria rueppellii
ACCAATAATTTTTGTTAACTGTCGAGTCGTTTAGAATTTTATTTGCTTCCTCTATTGTTTTGAAAATAACAATCACGTCTGACAAAGCCAAGAATAGAAGTTTTATTCATTACCAACGAGATGAAATTTATAGAATAAGAAAATGTTTGTATTAATTTGTTTATCAACAGCAAGAGGATAAATTTTGAACTGAAGCCTTTGTTCTTCCGCAGGTTATTTACTTTCAATTGTTATGTGTTACCACCTCTGAGGTTGTTCATTTAGTGCTTACTCAATCGTGAATGATTAAATCTCTGCGAACTTAACTGCTCAATGTCAAAGTTATTTGAGTAAAAGTGAAATTGATTCAAACGTCGAAGAGCTTGAAGGCATGTAAGATACCTACATGTGTTTTATTTTCAATGCCACCGAGTAAGAATCGAAGTTTAGAATTGTATTGCATTTAAGGAGGTGAACAGGTATTTGGTTCTATTTTTTGTTAGTTGTATTTTGTGTCAAGGTTTAATTTGTTCAAGAATTTGAATAAAATTAAGAGACAACATTATATTAGAACAATCAATAAACGACCTAACAAGCTTGACCAAAAACACCATCAGTTCTTTGATTAGAGACACTGTTCCATGTCAAGTCGGCTCGTCATAATACTGTGTTATATACTAAGCAAAAATATCTATACCTATGTGAACTAAATTTAAATTTTTTCATTTCCGGTAGGTGAAGATTTCACCATTTTTAAAGAATTCAGAAGGAAGTTAAAATGTCGATTCAACGTTTGAAGGAAAAAAATACTGATTATGACTATGAATAGTAAAATCAGATTATAACAAGCTTGCCTAGAGGTGTTTTCAGTTAGTTTCAAACCTTGAAAGTGGTTTGTTTATTAATGTTAATTTCAATTGATTGTCTTGTTCAGAAAATTTGCTCTTCTTATCTTCTTTAGTGGAGTCAATGAAGCTCAAAAAGGGCGTTTTCAGAAAGTCTTCAGAAACGGATCGGATTTTTTTTTTAATTTTTAATTTTTTAATTTAAAATCAGACACATTTCACTCAGGAGAAATAATTATTTAAATTATTTAAACAATTTTTATCTACCTATATCTATATCTATACTAATATATAAAGCTGAAGAGTTTGTTCGTTTGAACGCGGTAATCTCTGGAACTACTGGTAATTCTTTTTGTGTAGGATAGTCCATTAATTGAGGAAGGCTTTAGGCTACTTACTTTAAACTGGGACTAATAGGAGCGAAGAATCAGTGGAAAATGTGGAATAAACGGCAAAAAAAAAGTTAATTTTTCTGCGTTTTAACACGCTTATCTCGGGAATTGCTTAATCAAATTGAACAATTCTTTTAATTTCCATTTATAGTAGAAGGCTTGAAACTATAAAATATTACGGTGAGATCAGTTGGAAAAATTGTTTATTTTTGAAGGTGTCTGTTGTTTGCTTGAACGTGCTGATCTCAGGCACTACTAAATCAAATCGAACTTCTTTTACTCAACACAAAAAGATGTTGAAAAGTTCATTAATTCAGGAAGGACTTAGGCTATATAACAGTAGAAATAAGTGGAAAATGTTTAAAAAACGGCAACATTTAATTTTTCTGATTGTTTGAACGCGCTTATCATACCAACTGCTAAATAAAATCGGACATTTCTTTTTGTACTGAATAGTCCATTTATCGAGGAATGGTTTGAGCTACACAATGTTACGCTTATAAGTTACGAATGATTAGAGCAAAGCAACAGTGAAAAGTATATAGTTAAAACGGGAAAAATTATGCATATATGAAGTCTTCGAGTTAAGAAAAATTTCGATTTAGAGAGAGTCTACTATTTGAAAATAACTTCGCAACAAAATTCCTATGCAGGCATGCACAAGTCGAAGACGCATCACCTCTGGTGGATGAGGTAGAGGCGGACGAAGTCGCGGGCAATTGCAAGTTGTTTATAAAGGGTGATCCACGAGCTTTTTTTGGTACTCGGAGTGTGTAGGTTGCATTAAAACATAAAAAAACATATGGACCCCCGTCCATTGCCCTCCGTTTAGCCGGAAGAGGCAACGAAAACAGTCTATTTAAGAAAAATATATTAAAAATTAATGGTTATGTCCACAATACCTTCTTGCAAAGTTAAAAAGTGCTTCTTTTATTCTGCATTTAAATAAATAAATAAAACTGTTTTCAGGAAATGTTTTCGAAAAATTCATCTTCAAAGTCAAAATATCGAAATGTTCATCTTTTTTTTCGAACTTCGAACTAAGTATTATATAAATTGTATGTATTTAAATACTGTTTTTTTTTTCACAAGTAAACGCGGTTACACTTCGCAGTGGGATACAAAAAATGCAGAATGAAAGAAGCAATGCAATAAGGTATAGCACGGCATTGTGCACAAAACAGTTGATTTTTAATATTTTTTTTTAAATAGGCTTTTTTTTGTTTTAAAATCGCCCCTCCTGGCTAAACGGATTTCTTGTCTTGATGCAACCTACATACTCCGGTTAGTAAAATAATAAAATAATGGTTCGTGGATCACCCTTTTTAAACAATATAAATAATTATTTCCCCCAAATTAAATTTTTCTGATTTTAAACAATACGAAAAATAAGACAATATTCGCTAAAAAAAAAGTTGGTGTAGGTACACTTGCTGCCTTAAAACAAAAACCAACCACCTTTTTAGTTTAATCAATGAAATCCACTGAAATTTCGGCAATCGGCATGGTAGATATAACAGGAAGTTCATCTTTCTTGGTTAATTCCTCTTGGGAAGAACCTACAATACTTCCAAAAATATTATTTTTCACGGAAAACTGCTTCTTAACTCAGTCGTTTGGAATCGCCATAGTTGTATCCTTAATATTTTATGCGCACTCAAGGAGTTATTGAAGAGTGTAAGTCACTATATATAAGTGAAAGTAACTGAGATATTAGTCTTGTTGATATTATTATTCAAATTCACTGTAAGATCTGAAAACAAAAGTGACAAGATGCCATTTAAGAAAATGATGAGAAGAATTCTTTTACAAAGTTCTTAAAAATTTTGTAAACGAGATTAAAATATAAATTTACAAATGCAGAAATAAGACCTCTTTAAACTGTTAATGTCAATGTTAATGTCAAACCTTAAGCTGGTAGAAAATAATAGAAAAGAAAATTGGATATACTTCTTGTTTTTTTTAGTTTAAGACCTCAGACAATATTTAAATTTGCATTCGTACTTAGTATTGTGAGCAACTCTTCAAGCCACGCGCTCCAATTAGTTTCAAATCAATTTATTGCTTTTTCTCTCACATGAAATTTTCTTATTTACATTTTAGCTGGTTAACAGAAAAGCGACGAAATGTTTTGATAAATTCCTTAAAACTGGCTACTCAAAGAAGTATATTTAATTTTTCATTAATTTTTCGGCTTCGAAAAAAACTAAATAAAACACAAAAATATACATTTTCAATGAAATTTTTTATTTCATAATAAAGTTCGGACTTTGTCATTAAGTGTGAAAAACTATAGGGGTATTCACGATCCGCACAGGAGTAAAAATTTTAAAAGCAAACATGTGACAGAGAATGACAGCTTCCAAATTGTCAACTTCACCAGACAAATTGAACACCATTGTATATATCTGTTGCAATAGTTCTAGGGTGTTGCGAAAGTGCAAAAGTGTAGCAAAATTGTAGTTTGTATATTTTGTTGTTTTCGTGCAAGAAAATGTTACACTTTTACACTTTTACAACGAAACAAGACCATTTGCACCGAATCGTGAATACCCATTAGAGATATCATGCAAATGGTTTTCGCAGTAGGCGATTCTTTTGAGGTAACTTTTAACCACTTGTTTGTCATATATCTGGCGCCGTAAGTAATTAAGTAATTTTGGTTCTTAATGCTTTAAGAGTTCAAGGACTATTCTCGTAAGCGCGGTCTTTTGCGTAGCCCTACAGAAAAAAGTCTAACATTGTTGCAGGAAACTCCTCACACAATTAAGCCATTATTGGTCGAAGGCTTCTTGCCTCGTATTTTTGGATCCAAGTCATGATTTTCAATCGCCGGCCAAAAAAAAAACGGCAATCATTCGACCATATCCTTCCGAACTCTCTATTATTTAGAAAATAGACATAAAAACACATTTTCACTGATGCTTTGCTCTTATTATTCGTAACTTATAAGCGTAACGTTGTATAGCTAAAACCCTTCCTCGATAAATGGACTATTCAATACAAAAAAAATTGTTCAATTTTATTTGGCAGTTGACAGGATAAGCGCGTTCAAACAATCAAAAAATTAAATATTTTCCACTGATTCCTATAGTTATTTAGCCTTAGTCCTTCCTTAATTAATGAACTATTCAACACAAAAAGAATTGTTCGATTTGATTAAGTAGTTCCTGAGATCAGCATGTTCAAGCAAACAACATAAGCCTTCAAAAATGAATAATAATTTATCACTGTCGCTCCGCTCCTATTGGTCACACCGTAATATTATATAGCTTCAAGCCTTCTACGGTAAATGGGCCATTCAACATTAAATTAATTGTTCAATTTGATTAAGCCGTTCCTGAGATAAGCGCGTTAAAACCCAGAAAAATTGACATTTTTTGCCGATTTTTCTACAGTTTTCACTGATTCTTCGCGTCTATTGGTCACAGCTTAATGTTAAGAAGCCTAAGGCCAATTAATGGACTATCCAACACAAAAATAAATGTATAATTGGATTTTATTTATTATTTGGATTTGTTGACAAAGATGTGTCAGTCGTTATGATCTGTAATAAATTCAAACATAGAATATTTGGATAACTTCTGGATATCAAAGGGATGTAGAATCCTCAATAATTGCAACAAAAAGGTGATTATTCCAAAAACATAAAAAAAAACAGATTCTTTTTCAACAGAAAGATATTCAAGAAATCAGTGAACAGCAAACTTCTGCTTGAAAAGAAAATGCTTCTTAACATTAATGCCAATTTGTTCTTTTAATTACTTCAAAAATCCAAAATAAATGAACTAGATTCAACCAAAATTGAGTTACTTTAAATTGGTTAAATAACTTTTATGATGTTAAATTTATTTTTATTCGTTTGCGAAGTGAAATTTTGTTCCAAATTGTATTAAGTCAATTGAGCCTTAAAACAAATATTTGCTTAACCATGTTGCACAGTTTATATACAAAATGTTTTATAACAATTTGTATAGCACAAATGGTAATAGCCATGCAACAATTTGCTGCATTTCCTCTTACCAAATACAAATTATTATTAAATACTTTTTTGTCTTTTTATTACCATTCCAGACCTACATCGAACTTGCTACAAGCAAACAAGTTTGAATGCTGAATACGCTCATCAACCAAAATAAGTGAAAGCCAACCAAGTTCGGCAACTTAACCGCCAAATAGCCGAACAGCCGCGCCGGTACAACGCAACTAACGGCTCAGTGAGAAAGTGACACTTTCATTTTTCAAGTACCTATCACAGCCAGCGGATCATTCGTTCATCATTTGTTTACATATTTAAATTATTACAAAACTCATGCAAGAGATGAATCAAATATCTATCGTGCATCATCGAGCGGCGCGTCTTCTAATTAAATAAGTCTTGGATGATAACTGACTTGAGAGATCCAAATAAGTGACTTTTATTTGCTTGAACAATTAGCACATATCAACGATCTATTTGTTTATGTTTTTTTTTTCGTTGAAAATGAAAGTGAATTATGTAAGATTTCCGAATGCCAACAGCTGATATACACTCGGGCGTATACTTATCATTTTGTATTCCATACGGAATAAATTGCATTGGATCGTTTCGTAGTTGGATTTAAAACGAAATATGTACATGATCTGATTCCTTGCTTTGGAACAAAAAAAAAAACAAAACTCATTGTCTTAAGATGCATGGAGCAATTATCGTGGTGTTGATCGCGTGCTTTGTGTTACAAACACTAACCGCAGGTAAGTTGATGGAAATGGTTTGAAGTTAAATGTAAAGGAATTGAAGAGGCATAAAACGGAAACAAATTTATTAAAAACTGTGAAGTGTTTTTTCTATAAAAAATTATACGAAATGTTTATGCAAGCAGCGCAATATTCATACCGTTCAAAGTGTATACCTATTTCCTTAATTTTGTTGTGTTTTTGTGCGATTTTGAATTTTATTTCTTTTTGAGCCAGTGAACGGATGTTAGTCACTCGAGCATTATTTCCTCTTGTCTTGAAAAAGGAAATAATGCTCGAGTGCAAGCCATTTGGGCCTTGGCTCTCCAAGAGATATTGCAGAAAGTGTGATAAAAATTAGTATTCAGGAGGACATTCCCAACAGTGTTAACTAAGTGATCAACATAACCTAGTCAGTAGCCATATATGTCGTTAGACCTTCCTTAGATACTTCATACAATAGTCGTAACACTATCTATCTATAACGTGGAGGACATTTGTTCTGGGTGCCTTTTCTTGTTAAAAGTATTAAGTAGATGTTTTCCTCATTAATTGTTTAACCCATTCTCTTTGATTCACAAATGCACCACAGTCATCACTGCCACGGTCACTGTTTCAATGTCATAGAAAATAGATATAATGATGAAAGATGTTGGTTCTGGTTCGACTTGTAAAGCTTGTAGGTTACCATACCAACCTCGTTGTTAACGCCCGATCAAAAGGATTAAAAGTACATCTGACTAGACCTTCAAGGACCTTGTTGTTATGCAGATATTGTTATCATGCAGTTTAGATTGTCTTTTTTCCGAAAGATCGGGTTTGCAATCCTAAAATTTCCAGCCTTCTCATATTCCAAATCAAATCAAGTCTTCAGCTTTAGCGACTTTGTTGACTGTTGACTTTCAATATTTCTATTTTTATTTCGTTGAGATCGCAAAGGTAATATTTGAACCTGCTTGTCTTTAATATTAGTGATAAATGCAGCACGTCGTCGTTCCAATGATCGGGGCCGGATCAATGGTGGTCGCTACATTTTTACTCTTCTGGCTAAGTCCGTGTCAATGCACAACTCTTCATCAGTGCACACGGGGCCATAAAACCCAAAGTACTATCCTCTCGAAATAGCCTTAGGCACATTCATCCGATTTTGTCAATGTCCATGCTTCTACACAATACAGCAATACTGGGATGATGAGGGTTTTACATAGTTTTTCCTTAATTGATCGAGAGAGGGCTTTCTGAGCCCAAAAAACAGCCATTACTTACTTATTTAAGGTGGCGCTACAGTCCGTTGTGGACTTGGGCCTCAATAAACAGTCTCCACCAACCAGCTCGGTTCCTAACCCTTGGTCCACTTGAGTGCGCCACCAGAATCGCAGTCTTCCTCTCCTCCTACGTCCCTTGGAAATCACTTTCCGGGCCGGAGCATTGGTGTGCATCCGCTAGGGTGGCTAGGTCTATGTCGTTGTCAACCCGTAAAAGTTCGCTGTTATGTCTTCTTCGCCATTCCCCTTCAATGCACACGGGGCCAAAGATGACCCGAAGAACTTTCCTCTCGAAACAGCCTAAGGCACCTTCATCCGATTTTGTCAACTTCCATGCTTCTGTACCATGAAGCAGGACTGGGTGATGAGGGTGTTTTCCAATTTTACCTTAGTTCCTCGAGAGAGGGCTTTTCCACACAATTGCTTTCTTAGCCCAAAGAAACAGCGAATATCAAGAGTTATTCTTCGTCTGATCTCGGCGCTGGTGTTATTGCCCGTGTTTATAGCGGAGCCTAGGTAGACAAACTCCTCTCCTACCTCGAAGTTGTATGCGTCTATTGTGACGTTCTATCCAGCCGTCGGTGTTGAGTGTCCTCCTCGAAGACAGCATATACTTCGTGTTTCCCTCATTTACCGCTAAACCCATTTTTGCCACTTCTATCTCAATTCTCACAAAGGCACCATTGACATCACACTGTGTTCTTCCCATTGTGTCAATATCATCGGCGTACGAGAGAAGTTGAACAGATTTTTGGAAGATAGTGCCTCTGGTGTTGCAGAAACAGCGATTAGCAAGATTTATTCTTCGTCTGTTCTCGGCGTTGCGCTGGTGTTACTGCCCGTGTTAAAAGCGGCGCCTAGGTAGACAGATTCCTCTATTACGTCGAAGTTATAAACGTCTTTTGTGACGTTCTGTCCCGACTGTCGATGGTGGGTGTCCTTCTTCGAAGACATCATATACTTTGTTTTGCCCTCATTTACCTCTAAACCAATTTTTGCTGCTTCTGTCTTAATCCTCTCAAAGGCGCCCTTGAAATCACGTTGTGCTCTTTCGATTATGTCAATATCTTCTCAAGTACGATGTTAAAGAAGAGTTTGAAATCAAATGATTCCGTTAGCTCGTTGCCAACGTTGTGTGAGTTCTTGAACTTCTCATGATTCCTCATGATATCTTAGTTCAGCTCCAGAGCTCCTTTGTGGTTATGTTTATATGCATGGATCGCGGCACTCAGCATTCCATTTGACAACTTTTTTGCAATGTTTGCTTTGATTCCATGTCGATACTATGTTCAACAGGAACAAATATACATAATTCTACGATGTTAGTATTCTGGGGATGAAACAAAACTGTAATGATTGTAACTCAAATTTTCAGATTATAATTTCAAATGGCGGAAACCACAAAACGAAGCCTTGGACGAAATCAACGACAAGGAACTTCTAAAAGCTGTCCAAGATTCAGTCAAAGAATGGGAACTAAATCGAAAAAAGCATCAAAGGTACATATTATTTCATTTGATTCCAATTCAGCCCTTAATGATTGTTCTCTTACAAAAATTAGATCAAAGAGAGCTACTAAGAGAGTCTGCTACACAGATGTTGGTTGTTTTGATGATTCTGGACCCTTCAGTTATTTAGAAATGTTGCCATCATCACCGGAAGAAATAAATACTAGCTTTTATTTCTATTCCACTAAAAATAGGTAATTCTAATAACATTCCTCAACGACAAGTAAACAATTTTTTTTTTTGGTGCAGGAGTGAACAACCTCTGATGGAAATTCCATTTGTAAACATGACCTCAATGTTTGCAAAACAAAATGAAACAACTCAAAATGTAACCAGTGAAACAACTACTCCCCTCACAAGAGCATCCTTCACGCTTGACGACCTGCGCGGCCTTGAAGAACTCTCTATTCGCGTCATAGTCCATGGATTTGGATCAGCATGTCCACACGTTTGGATTTACGAAATGAAAACTGCTTTGATGGCTGTCGAAGACTGTATTGTGATTTGTGTTGACTGGGCGAGTGGTTCGACATTCCCGAATTACGTTAAAGCCGCTGCAAATACTCGACTTGTTGGCAAACAAGTTGCCATGCTGATCAACAATCTCAAGGAACACAATGGCTTAGATCTGGGCAAGACTCATCTAATTGGATTTAGTTTGGGTGCTCATGTCTCTGGATTTGCCGGAGCTGAATTGCCTGGTCTGAGTCGTATAACTGGGCTGGATCCAGCTGGACCACTGTTCGAAGCGCAACATCCGAAAGTTCGATTGGATAGTTCGGACGCTAATTTTGTTGACGTCATTCATTCGAATGGGGAGAATTTGATTTTGGGTGGATTGGGGTCGTGGCAGCCCATGGGCCATGTGGACTTTTATCCGAATGGAGGGAGGGTCCAAAATGGCTGCTCGAATTTGTTTGTCGGTGCTGTAACGGATTTTATTTGGTGTAAGTTTTCTTAATCTTCAAACAATCGAACTGATTTTGTATGACTTATGTTTTATATTGATGTTGAAGCCCAAAATGTTGAAGATGAAGAAGGTCGTTCACTTTGTAATCATCGCCGAGCGTACAAGTTTTTCATCGACTCAGTGGCGCCAAGGTGTCAATTTCCGGCTTTCCCGTGCAACAGCTATGACAACTTCTTGAGTGGAAACTGTTTCCCGTGTTCGAAGTACGAAACGAATGCCACTAGCAATGGGGCGAAATGTGGCAACATGGGCTATTATGCAGACCGATCGACTGGACGAGGTCAGTTGTACTTGGTGACTCGTGAAGAGGAACCATTTTGTGCACATCAATTTCAGATTCAGATCTTCAATTCCTTTAACGATCTGCCTCTGAGAACTATTGGTCGCATTGAGGCAACTCTGGAAGGTGAAGGTAGCCTCAACGAGACTTTCCGTATATCTGAGTAAGAAGTCAACATTGTAGGTTAGTGTTTTTAATAATTGCTTGCTTTTCAGAAAAGAAGATACGGAATTCTTCGCTGGTGATATTGTCTCAAAAATAATTGTCCCCCATCCAGCTTTGGGTTTCCCAACAAGCCTTAGTCTTCAATACAAGTCATACAGTGGCTGGCTGTCGAAGGGACTACCCCATTGGGATATTGACAAGATCGTCCTCACTGATAGCTTCGGAAGAAGTCATTCCTATTGCAAGCCGCAAGTCAAACTGACTTCAGGAACACCGGTGCACTTCAATCTGCTTTCAGGTAACTGTGAAATACCCAATGAAGAGGATTATGGAACCGAAGTGACAACCGAAAGACCTTCAACTGAAGGACCATTTGACAGTGATGCTATTGACGCAATTAAACGCAGAAAGGATGATGATATCCTCAAAGTTCTAACAGGATTTACTAGAATCGAAAAACACAACGAAACAACAGAGGGTCCCTGGCATTCAATATTCGAGGGGAACTCTCTAGACAAAGAAGCTACCGAAACCAGTCGAAGTTTATCGGAAATATTCGAACCGATATTGAAAGATCCCCGCTCAGCAGTAAGCAGTGGGAGAAAAATGCAAGAAAACATTCCCGACGAGATTGTCGAACCCCTTCTTCGTTCGACCACACCTCGTCAACGTGTCAAGACATCTACCGACGGCTCGAGATCAAATAAGGACAGCGGATTCAATACCCCTGAAACACTCACTGTTCAACTATTACCATTCAAGCTGGGAGAACTGCTGGAACGTGCAGAGCGCTACGCCAGAGAAACTCTTCTCCCCCTCATATCAATTCAAGCACCTAAGTTCTTCAATTTGGGCTTCAAGGAAGAAGAAGGTAGAGACGAACGTAAGCCACGGTATATTCCTCGCATTGAAGAGGAGAAATTCCGACGAGAGCTCAACAGAACGGCACAAAGCCACAGAGTTAGAAAGAAACTTCAAAATCAAGTTTATAATTTAGTACCTGCCGAAACGGAAACACATCGAAATATTTTTGATTTCTTACGTCCTTTACAGATAAATAAAGAAACCACATCACAATCATCAAACGAAGTATCATATTATGCCAACGACTTGACTGAATCAAGAGCCCTGAAACCACTCGATGAAGTGCGGGAAGTTGTGCGGATTGATCTTCCAACTTATAAACCTACAACAGTGAGAAAATTATCAGATCGAAGAACAACAAATTAGTATTCTTAATTCATAGACATTAAATATAGAATTTGTATCTTCATGTTGATAATCATATTCAAGAAAATGTTTTCTAGTCCAGCAACCAACATTTGTATGTAGCATCGATTTTTTTATCCAAATTCTACACAAACAATAATCATCGTATTTAATTACATAGATTTCGTATAATGACAGTAAATTCCTTAATTTTAAATTTAATTTATATTTTTATAGTATCTACTGCATGATACTTGAAATTGCAACAAAACTTTATTTAGAAAATAAAACAAATGTTGAAACTTTTATCAAAAAAATAAAATAAAATAAAACTGAGACAAGTTTGAAGAGTTTTATGCTTTCAGCAGACGCCAGCTTTCATTTTACAAATATCTGGAAATAGGAGAGTAAGCGAAGTTGATTAAAAAGATGGCTCAGGCTTTGGGTATATTCATAATTAAACGTCAAGACCTAACTTTAATTTATTTCGATCAAGATGTATGCGAAGTTTAATCTCGAATTTAGTTCTCGTAGAAACCGCCACGTCAAGGCTTACCTCCACGGGGTAGGCCTTCACGTGGCGGAGCGGCTTACGGTAACTACTACTATGAAGCTTAGAGCTATGCGATTGCGAAACTTGATTTCGCAGAAGGGCCTCCCATGGTCGACAGGTCGAAGCGGAGTAGGTTGTTACTACCAATTACCCCACAACGAAGGAGTGTTCCCACCAAGGCAATCCCACCGAGGAACGGCAGCAAATGAATTTCCCCTTTGGAATCAACGGTGAGGTCTCCAGTTCCAGTTAAGCCGAACTACTTGGTGAACACCTTTACGGGCTACTTCGACTTATTTGAAGCCCAGGCCGTAAAAGGAGCGGTTTTTCCGGCTCTTGCACTTGGAGACTCATCAAGTGCCTGGTACTCCAGGTTGGGGGTTGTGCGCCGGGTGACTTCCCGACTACGAAGAAAATAACATAGTTGCGAAGCAACAACAGACCTCGGCAAGGGACGCATACACTGATGACGACCCAAGCAAATATACAAAGGACAACAAATTTCGGATATGCACGTGGAATGCTAGGTCCCTTAATAGACCGCGTGCTGCTGAACAGTTAACGGAGACCCTCAACTGCTACAAAGCAGACATTATCGCTATCCAGGAAATGCAATATTAGGTATATGCATCTGGCAAAAGGAGGATGAGAAACTGCGACATCTATTACGGTGATTGATACCGAGAGCAACAACAGCTACTCTTTGGATGCGGGTTCGTCGTGGGAAGCAGACTCAGGCTAAAAGTCTTGAGCTTCAAATGGGTGAGCGAACGCATAACGACAATCCGAATCAAGGCTAAATTCGGCAACATTAGCCTAATACGTGCGCATGCGCCCACAGAATAGAAAAAGCACGACACCAAAGACGAGTCCTACGAGCAATTCCTAGTTATGACATTAAAATTGTCCTCGGCGATTTTAACGCAAAGCTGGGAAAAGAGGACATCTTTGGTGGAACAGTCGGAAAGCACAGCCTGCACGACACCACTTCCGATAACGGATTCAGGTTGATCGGTTTTGCTGCTGGCGAAATGTTGTGGTAGCAAGCACCTGGTTCCCTCATCTCAACATCCATAAAGGTACATGGAGATCTCCTGATCAATCAACCGTCAACCAGATTGATCACATTGCGATCGACGCAAGGCACTTGTCCAGCATTTTAGATGAACTTTCCGAGGAGCTTACATCGACTCGGATCACAACCTCGTCGTCGTCGTAGCCAAGGTAGTGCTACGAATATCCCGACAACGGCCAAAACAAGGAAATGCTGCAAGAAAATTCGACGTCGGACGGCTACAATCGCAAGAGATCTTCAGATCCTTCTCTGAGCGAGTGTCAAGTAACCTCTTAAGGAGTCCTATGCCGCCAACATCAAGGATCAAAGACCAGTGGCAACATTGCCAGAGAGCAGTTAGAGATACCGCCTCTAATGTGCTGGGTCTCACACAGCCAACAAAATGAAACCCCTAGTTTGACGAAGAATACAGACAGGCCCATGCAGCCAAGCACGAAGCGACGCTGCATAGAAAGACAAGAGCTGCTCGTGAGCTCTACGAGCAAAAGAGGAGAGAAGAACGCCGGGTTATCAGGAGAAAAAAAGAGAGAGCATGAGAAGCGTCAGACCGAGGATGTTGAGAGAGCCAACAGCAGGAATGAAGTTCGGAGGTTTTCCCGAAAGGTTAAACAGCTGGCTCAAGGTCATCGAGCAAGAACCGATATGCCTGCAGAGATAAACAAGGGAACATCATAGTAGAATCGCAGTCAATGCTGGGGATTTGGAATGACCACTTCTGTAGACTGTGTAACGGCGACGACGAACAAATCACCGCAGTCAGACACGAGCCTTTCATCGGACAAGTTAAATCCAACAAAGCCGCTGGAGCAGATGGACTAGCTGCTGAGCTGTTCAAAGCAGCAGGCGACGAGCTAGATAGGAGCATGCACCAAATCGTTTGTAAGATATATTCAGAGGAATGCAAGCTCGATGAATGGAACCTCAGCATTGTTTGCCCAAACCTGAAAAAGGGAGATCCTCTAAACTGCGACAAGGCGATGCACTGTCGTGCGATTTCTTTAATATCGTTCTTGAGAAGATAGTGCAGAACTTCACCGTTAACACTAGAGGCACTATCTTCCAAAAATCTTTTCAACTTCTCGCGTACGCCGATGATATTGATATAATGGGAAGAACACAGCGTGATATCAATGGCGCCTTTATGAGAATTGAGACAGAAGCGGCAAAAATGGGTTTAGCGGTAAATGAGGGAAAAACGAAGTATATGCTGTCTTTGAGGAAGGACACCCAACACCGACGGCTCGGGAAGAACGTCACAATAGTTGCATATAACTTCGAGGTAGTGGAGAAGTTTGTCTACCTAGGCTCCGCTTAAAACACGGGCAATAACACCAGCGCCGAGATCAGACGAAGAATAACTCTTGCAAATCGCTGTTTCTTTGGGTTAAGAAAGCAATTGAGTGGAAAAGCCCTCTCCCGAGCAACCAAGGTAAAATTGTCCAACACACTCATCATCCGAGTCCTGCGGTATGGTGCAGAAGCATGGAAGTTGACAAAATCGGATGAATGTACCTTAGGCTGTTTCGAGAAGAAAGTTCTTTTGGTCATCTTTGGCCCCGTGTGCATTGAAGGGGAATGACGAAGAAGATACAACAGCGAATCTTACGGGTTGTACAACGGCGTGGACCTAGCCACACGGTTCAAGGTCCAGAGACTGAAATGGCTCGGTCATTTAGAGCGGATGGACACCATGCGGTCCGGAAAGCCTTCGACACTATTCCCGAGGGACGTAGGAGGAGAGGAAGACCGCGACTCAGGAGGCGCACTCAAGTGGAAGAGGACCTCAATCAACTTGGAGTGCAAAACTGTAGACACCTAACAAGGGACTGAGCTGGCTGGCGGAGACTGTTGATTGAGGCCCAGTTCCACAACGGACTGTAGCCCTACCTCAAGTTAGTAAATAAGCAACTACTGATATACAGGTGATATTCTTTAAGCAAACTCTTTATAAATCAAAGGTGTGTAATTACACAAGCATTCCTACTCACAGAATGATTTTTTTCTTTCAATAAAGAATTAGGTACAATGTTTTTTTTTTATTATTTCTTTCCAACGATGAGATCTACATTGTTTACAGGCTTATTCGAACAATTTTACAACCAAATATAAATCAACAACAACAGACAATCACAAACTCCAACTCACTGAAACACTGGATCCGCACCTGTTCATGAAAAATGTATGAACACTCTTGAATAGGTTCATACTCATACCTACATAAGTCTCATTTTTTAGTCTAAACCGGTAAATAACATTCGATGACAAAATGTAAGCATATTCCAAACAGCTGATAGGCAACAAAAAAGTCAAAAAAGAAAACAAAGTTTTGTGCTTCATCACTGTTTTCTTTCATTTTTTACAATCCACTTTGTTGTTTCGAAAAAAGTTTATTTATATGAATTTTTCATATGTTCTGAGTTGTAGATGTGCCTACAACGAAAATCCCAGCAAGCATTTAAAAACACTACTTTTTTCTAAATAATACCAATGCCTTTATTTGTTTGTTATATTTTTTAATTAACAAAATATTGTGCCAAAATCGAAATAAAAATCAGTTTGCTATACAAACCACCACAGTTGATTCGATCTTTTTAAGTTTAAAACAATTTCTTTCTTATCAAATTTTATTCTTTCTAGAATAATAAATTTATATGAATTTTCATACACAATAATAAGAAGTCTTTACAGAAAAAAAAATATTTAAATAAATCAAAATACCTACATAAATATTTACAAAATGAAAATAAACAAAAAAAAATAGTTAACAATATTCCAAAGATTAGAAAATGGGTTATAATTGTTTTTTAATAATTAAAACATAAGTTGTTATGTTTTAAAATTAATATTACAAAAAATATTCGTTTGGTACTAAATACATGACGTGAGAATTCTCATACATAGGACCATGTATCGCCATTGAATAAAAATCTGCTTACAAAAAAGTTTCATAACTTAAATTATTCAAAAACAATTCATTTTTGAAAATTAAATTATTGAGTACAAACAACCAAAAAAAAAATAAATAAATATAAGAAAACAAAATGTTGTAACACTTAAAAAATTACCAAAAATCGCCAAATATATAAATAAATTATAACAAATAAAAAGAAAAAGAAATATTTTGTTCACAAAAAAATAATAAATAAACAATTTGTTTCAGGGGCTGCCAATATCGAAACCAACCAAGCTGTCAGATCGAGAACTGCGCGTTAGCGGTTTGTGCAGCTTAAAATCATAAAATGAATGCTGCCATTGCCAGCAAGTCCGACAAAAATACCGAAAGCAGGCCAATTCCCTGCAAAAGTACGGTCCATGTTGAACACCACACAGGGCGCACAAGGTGTCTTCCAGATAGGGATCTACTTGAATGGTTTTCGTGAAGACAGCTGTTTTAATCTTGATAAAACCGGCCGACACAGCTTTCATGTAAGAACGGCTATTATTGAAGGTCACTCGACCCGATCCGATCGGGTACTTATATTTGTCCGTATCGATTCCTGCATAGACGACTCCATCAAACATGTCATTCATGATTTTGGCAAGACCCTCGGCAGTCAGTTTGCCATGGAGTGCTCCAACGAATACAGTTTTGCTGGGATTCAATTTCTGATGAGTCGATGTGACGTAGTTCGAGTCCGATATGGTCCACGGTATGATCTCCACCTGTTTTGTTCGAATGCGACCGGATGAAATGTGGAAGTAATAGTTGCCAGCGGTCTCGGGGCAAAAACTGGAGTTTGTGCAAGCGGCCAGTAAGTCTCTCACTTTTGTCTCGGCTTCGAAAATGATATAAGCATACCCTTTGGGCTGAACAGCATGTTTGTCGCGCCTGGGCCATTCAACTCGTATCCTACCGAACGGTTCGAATAATTTGTTGAGGGTCTGCTCACTCATGTCCCATGGAATGCCGCCAATGAATACCTTCTGCGAGTACGTTGTTATTCTGTAATTCCGCTGCGGAGGCAGTATTCCATTCCACAAGTACGGGATGCTACGGTTGGTCATACCGTCGATGTCTTCTTGAAGCCGCATCTCTGGATCGAAGTTGTATTTCATTTCATTTGAAACGTTACCATTGTTGCAAATGGCCAACGACGATGTAGGCATTGTCATAGAAGGTGACCTTGGAATTTTGTGTAAACCGCGTGGTGGGGATATTGGAGACAAGTCTTGAAGATCGCTTCTAATCGAATGCGATAATGGTGGTTGTGGGTGCTTCCGTTGCACATGTTGTCTTTTGGTACGCCAACGGTTCTGGTCTGTCCCAAATGTGTTTTAAGGTTCCAGTGGAAGATACTGTTACGGATGTAGCAGCAACCGGTAAACGTTGTTACCATTGCAAAGTTTACTTTACTTTATGTTGAAGCTAGGTCTCTACGCCGAAGTTCTTCTGTAGCTGCCATACTGGTTGG
>CAKKXW010000001.1:43662735-43676647 GCA_920937365.1 Sphaerophoria rueppellii
TCCCCGGAACTTAGCATTCTTTCCTTTTCCGACCCTAGTATCCCATTCCTAGTTTCCTTCCTCTTCCAAATCTGACTTGTCAGATTTTCCCAAGGCTCCCCTCCTCTTGCCTCGCAACAACATATCCGGGAAAACCCGGACGGATGGAAACCCTAACGTGAGCCCAAATATGTAATGCTAAAATGTTTCCATCTGTTGAATAAAAATCATTTTAAAGTTCGAAAATAGATAATTGTAATTTATTTTTATTAAAATTAAGTGATCTCTGTTTTTGTTATTTAACATAAATTCTTTGTTTTGAAGCTCACAAACAGGCAGCAAAATTTCACGAGTGTCAAAATTAGCCTGAAAACTCATAAAAAAAGTCTGACAAAGTAATTTAACTTAAATAAAAAAAATTATACCTAAAAGCAAATTCGCATACGCTGGCAAAATGTCCTTGAAAACAATAAAATTGCATTTTCTTCTAAATTTGTTCTTTTTTTTTTTTAATTATTGAAAAGAAAGTAAACAAAACATGGACTGGACAAACTGTGTGAATCAATCTAAAGAGGTGTAACAATTTTCGATTCGATAAAAGTTTTTGTTCTTGATATTTTTTTTTATATGGATAACAATTTCTTCTTTTTTTTCTTGAATAGAGGAGAGTGTAATTCTTTTAAAAGCCAAACAAAACAGGGGTAATCTGACTATCCTTCCTGACCGAAGTCTTCTGTGAACTTTTGTAATTTCTTGAGGTCGTCTTCGTTAACAGTTGGTTTGGTGCGAGAAAGTGATTTAAGCATGTCACGCTGAAAACGAAAACGAATATTGCCAATTGAATGCTATGAAGCCAAAAAGTATAGGAATTTACCATTGTGACGGGAGGTTCGAATAATTTGTCGCTGTCGACATCCATCCAAGCCATTTCAAATGCGCCTTGGTCGCCTGGCGAGCAAGGTGTCAGCAAATCGTCAACAATTCGGTTTTTATCGAGGGGTGATGGACCTCGAACCCTCTGCAAGAAGACAAAATCATATGTTCATTCAAATCTAGTGACTTCGATGTTTATCAGCCGATGGCCTCAGTCGCCAGTGCAGCTATGTGTCTGTAGTTTGTTACATTCATGTGCGAAGCACTGTGAAATGTCAATGTCGATGTTTGTTATTTACCTTAAAGTGAGTGGCTTGTTGAACTTTACGAACCGGTTCCATAAGTGCATCACGCACCACAATCGATATATCGGCTCCGGAATACCTTTAACATCAAATCAAATTAAATAACCAGGTCTGTTGAGAACTGAAAGGTACTTACCCATCTGTTTTGCTAGCAAGGACTTTCAAATCGTCTTCGGAGAGCACATGAGCCGTATTACCCAAATGAATCTTAAACATCACCAAACGAGCATGATCCTCGGGCAGCGGAATGTAGATACGCTTCTCAAAACGTCTCCGAATAGCCGAGTCCAATACCCACGGAATATTTGTAGCTCCAAGAACAAGAATTCCATCAGTATCATTGCCAACACCTTGCATTTGAACCAGAAACTCTGTCTTGATTCTTCGCACGCTGTCGTTCTCATTATCCGATCTGGCGGAACACATCGAATCGACTTCATCAATAAATATAATGCTTGGCTTATGCTGGCGGGCTAATTCAAACAGATTCTTGACTAATTTCTCAGATTCGCCGAGCCATTTGGACATCAAATCCGAACTGGATACGGAAAAGAAGGTCGAATTGTTTGCTTCGGTGGCAACGGCTTTTGCCAAATACGATTTACCAGTACCGGGTGGACCGAAGAGTAGAATTCCCTTCCATGGTATTCTTTTGCCGGTGAATAAGTGTGGAAATTTGATCGGCAGAATGACTGCTTCTTTGAGGGCTTCCTTGGCTGCTTCGAGACCAGCCACATCGGACCATTTGACTTGGGGCTTTTCGATGACGATTGCACCTTCAAGCTTGCTTTGGAGTTTCTTTTTCTCGGGATCTTCTCCATCGGAATCACTGTCGCTTTTCTTATCCTTGTCGTCCCTTTAAAGTAAAAATAAAGTTAATTCAGTTGGTCAAAGGTATTTTGACTGAAATCGATAAATGGCTTAAAATAAAGGCTGGAACACGAGGCGAATGGAAACTTAGCCTAAGAACGGTTCAATTCTCTAATAAACAGACGACCTGGCAGACGATTCAGTCCAAATCGATACAATCGCGGTCAAATTGCAACAAATTTGCTCCCTCTCCCGAAAATAAGCAACAATTTGAATGACTCACCACTTTGTTTAGCATAAAAAGATGAAACTTGCAACGAACGAGCGACAAACTAGACGTTTTAAAGTGTTTAGCCCCTGTCTTCATGACAATAAATGATGAATGAACAAACAAACTTACTTGGAAGCAGAGTCGCCCTCCTTTAGAGGCTTCTTCTTGCCTTTCTTGAGATATTCCTTCAGTTTTTCAGCACGATCCAAATACTGCAAGCACTTTGCCCGGATCGAATCCTTTGCCTTTTCTCCTTGAGCTTCATCTAAAGAATAAATCCACAGTTTGGCATTTGCGTTCTCTTCTTGGATATACAAAAACAAAAAACAACTCACATTTGATTGCATGCAAGAAATATTCAACTCCATGCTCGTAGAGGCGTAAAGCTTCAGCATAATTCTTATTGCGATCTTCTTCTGTCGCTTTGGTCACCAAATCAATGGCCTTTTGTAGTGTCGTCCCAGCAGCCATTTATCTGGTTTACCTAAAGTTGAAATCATAATTCACAAAACAAATTCACAATAATCAAGAAGACTGAATAAATTGACATTAGAAAGATATTCAATCGCTGGCTGAGCATTCCGTGAATGCGAATGACTCAAATTATGGGCAGTGTGCTCTTTTTTTTTAATGCTGTGCTGTGATGTCATAGAATCAAGTTTAATTGAAAATACCACAAACAAAAATATACATTCAATTGATTTTTTTGCCTATTTGTGGAGTTTCAGAAAAACGTATTCATAGGTATTATTGGGATATTCATTTTCGTATTTTTCAAAAGACAAAATTTAACAATCTTGCGAAAATATTTCAACTCTGGTTTTTCTTGTCCAAAACAAAAGATTTTCCAGAGGCAGCCAGACAAGACAGACAGACGAAACATTAGTCGGTGATTAATTGCTGCACATTTAAACGATTGAATGGCCGGAGAATGTGATGGATTAAGTTTTCGTTTATTTATTTACCTTAATTGTTTAGTTGGATGTATTTTTAAAACGTAAAAAAATTAAAAACGAAAAACTACCACGAACTTTATTTTCAATTAAAAGCGTTTTAAGTTTTTTAACACTACTTTTGCCTTGGCGAAATCGAAAATGACGATTTTGACGTTTGTCTTTATGTGCGATGGCTGTGTTCAGTGAAGACAATCATCACAGTTGTTCTCATGTCTTAAAAGGTCTTTTTCTAGTTTGAGAGGCTGTGGGAAAATCAATTGCATTTTAATCCCATAAGTATGCAACAAGGTATTGCTCACGTCATTCTGAAGTGATAGAACTGTTAAGATTTAGAAGCGAGTCGAATATGAACTTTCCAATATTCTGCGATTTGACAGCTTATTTTTCATTGTTTTTAATTAATTGTTTTTAAAATTGTGTTTAATCAATTAAAAATAAATAAACGGTGCAGCATTGGATTCAGGTATTTGTATGTTTATGCAGAAAGAGAGGAATCCTCAGCGTTGAAAGTGTCTTCTCACTTTCTCTTGTTACTAAGCAAAAAGATTTATTAAACTATAAAGACTTTCAAAAGAAATCTGTCAAAAAAAAACCTTTGAATATCAATCAGCCAAAAAAATTATGACACTTCTAATTCGCCTTCGAATATGAAAGTAGGTCGAAATCAAAACGAAGCAGTCGGAAGCGAAATGAATAATAGTGACAATCAAATTCGTTAATAAAACGATTCGCACAGACACAGAAACTCGAATACAGTTTTAGGCGTTTTTCTTTTTTAGCTCTAAGCAGGGTGTGGAGTAGAGCCTGAGCTCATCGAGCTCGGTCTGAGCAGAGTAAGCTCAGACCTTTCCGAGTTAATAAAGAAACAAACCTGAGCACGGAATCGCCACATATGTATAAACAAAAATTGACAAGCTGACAAAAATAATTTTGTATACCTTCATTCGGAAAACAACTTGCTTCGCCCGACATTTCCACCGTTTTATTTTATTTTCGCGTCATCTCACTCATGATATAGACAAAATAAATGAAGTTGGCCGCGTGACACTTTTTACTCCATCTACTCCATCAATATTAAACGAGCTCGTAGATCGCGCTCTGACCACGGTCTGATCTAAAAAATAAACAAAAGTTGAGCGCTCAGATATGTCTGAGCTAAAAAAGAAATACGGGTTTTTTTTGACAGCTCCGTACCCTGCTCAGAGCTAAAAAAGAAATACGCCTTTTGAAAAGTGATAGCTGTTATGTGCTCAAATTGGAATTTTTGCATTCTCAATAATTATGGACTTTTACTTTGGCCTTGTGCGAATTGGATGAACTGTGGTTAAAATGAATGAATTTTTAACCACTACTGTCATATTTTAACCTGCTTCGCAGCTAGTCTAATTTTTAACAAATTTTATTTAATGCGAAGTGTCAAAATTTCACCAAACGTCAAGTTTTAACCACTTTGAAACTCACGGCCTTTTAGGCCGTGTGCGAATTGGATGAATTTTTAACCACTACATTCATATTTTAAGGCCGTGTCCGAATTCGATGAATTGTGGTTAAAAATGGATGAATTTTTAACCACTACTGTCATATTTTAACCTGCTCCCCAGCTAGTCTAATTTTTAACACATTTAATTCAATGCGAAGTGTCAAAATTTAACCAAACGTCAAGTTTTAACCACTTTTTAACCCAATTCGGACACGGCCTTACCTGCTCCGCAGGTATTCTAATTTTTAACACATTTTATTTATGGCGTTTTTAATTGGCAATCTGGAATCTGAAAAAAAAAAGCATTCTAGTTTTGAAATCAGAAGGGAATTCTCTTCTTTTCAGAATCAGAACTGTCATTTTTGCCCAATTGAACGCATTAAGAATGCTTTTTTTGACTTCCAGAGTGCCAATTAAAAACGCCATTAATGCGAAGTGTCAAAATTTAACATGTTACATGTTGGATAACAGAATTTTGTGACTTATATAAACTTAAGAGAGGTCATGTCATTAGTTCAAGAGTTCAAACTGGTTCAAAGCTTACCCTCAATTGTTTAAACCTTCAAACTGAGCTGGAATTCATTTTGTTTGGTAAATCGAGTATTTTTATTTACAAATTATTAAGCAATTAAGCGTCAGAAAAAATTCTATTAGTTTAAAAAAGAACAAGAAATTGAATCGTAGTACTCGGGCTGACAATTTTTGATTTCCTGCTGTGTTAATTGATTTTTAACTGCAAACTTTTGTATTTTAGAGTTTTTCAGTTCCAAGTAAAATAAATTTGATCTTTTCTTTGTATAATAAACACACATTCAAGGGGTTTCTTATAACCTTATTATGCCATAGACTCAGTGAGTGCTTAATCGGCACTTCCCTGATTGGAGAGGAGGTGCTGATGTACATTGGTCTTAAATTCCTGAACACTGCAATGATCGGGAAAGACAGAGTGTGTTAGAGAGTTCCACATTCGCGTAGTACGGCTAAGGAACGATTCTCTATACTTGAGCGTGCGACCTAAATTGGGCTCGAGGGTAAACTGATGGGCATTCCTAGAAGCACGGGTATTACGGTGGAATTGTTTAAGGAGTGGAATGCAACTGGCTAGAGCAATTACCATAGAAGTAACAATAAAACACTGAGAGACAAGAACCGTTACGACCGACGCACAATGGGGCAAAATGACGAAAATCTGGCATTAAATCAACCAAAAGAGCTAGACATTTGAATTTTGGCACAAATTTCAATGATACCAATGGTAACACATAGTCAAAATTTGGAATGGCCACGCCCATTTCTAGGGTTACCACCCGTACATAATCTTAAAGCATTAAACATTTCTCTACAAAACTTCAAATTGTGTAAATAAAACTTTTTTGTCTATTATCATAAATAAGTTTAGTATAATTACGATCATAGAAAAAATAAAATTTAGAGTTGCCACTATGCTTATATGAACTGTGTCCAGAACTACCATCAAAACCCCATTTGGAGAACAAGCATACGTTTTGTAGTTCTTCGGTGGTTAGTAGTTTTATAACGTCTTTTTCAACTGTTATCAAACGATCTACCGTTAAGTTAAGCAAACCTTGTAGGTCTGTACTCACAGAAGTCTCGGAATGATTGATATGTTCAGGACTCGGATAACACCTTTTTTTTTACTCTTGAACTATTTTGTATGATGGAAATACTGAAGGTGCTTTTGACCTTATTATTTCATATTGATAGCGGGATAAATTTGCTTCAATAATTAAAGCTAAGGCTTCTTCACCTGTCATTGAAGTAGGTTCAAAAGAAATTTTTAAGGCTTTCCGGCACGTTTTGACTTTGCTAGGACTCGTTGTCACTTCATGAATTAGCTTTGCAGTTCCTGACTGCCCAGATGCTCTCAAACTCATTTCAGTCGCAAATGTAAGCTGAGAAAGAGAAGTTGATCTCCTCAACTCCGCTGTTTTTTGGCGCTTTGTTCTATCCGATCCTTCTTCAAAAGAAATAGACGGACGACCACGTTTAGCTTTTAATGGACATTCATATTTAAAAAAAATGGGCGTGTCAAGCCAAATTCTGTTGCTTTTTAAAAATCGTTTTTTCCCAACGCACTTTGAATTTTGATTTAAAATCGTTAATTTTTTTATTTATATCGTTTTCAAAAGTACCCGAGCATCGCGTCCTCTTCACCACTTCTTCCCTGGCAACCTGACGTCTTCATTATATTGAACAGGTCAAGTCTCGTAATCGATAATGTTTTGGATGTTGTTCGGCCTAAGAAGTATTAGTATTTCGATAATTTTTACCAAAAAAGTTTAAAGTAGTAAGTGACGTCACCAACAAAAAATTAACACTACACACGGAGGAGCAAATTGTAGCAAGAAAACTTTTCATATTCTGAAAGTACACAACACAATGAACCAAATGACATATAAAACTTATTGGCGTTTTACGGCGAACACAACTAATCGACTAATTCTTTCAGAAAAATTGAACACAAACACACTTTTTTTAGTTTTTTTTTTCATTTTTGACTACGAATTTAAATAACATAAAGAACTTTTTTTCAAAAAATGAAAATCCATAATAACGCACCTGAGCTTACTGATTCCATTTCAAAAAGATTCAACTTAAAAAACGTAATAAAAAAAAAATTAAACACAATTTATTAAAACAAGGCAATTTGACAAAAAGAGGTCTAAACTCGATGCAAAACCCGGACTTTCTCCTCATTTTAGATGATCTCTTAATTACCACGTGTTGCAAATCAATTATCTATCTCTCTGTTTTGATTCTCTATTATATTTCGAAGAGAAATAGATCACTTATTTACGCCAAAGCTCAACTTTATCAATTGATTAAATGCCAGCTTTTTGGAGTTTTGCCCCATTGTGCGACGGTGTTCCAATGAGGTGAAGGAGTTAGTGATGTCTCTGTCACCAATCATTCTTACTGCTCTTTTTTGTATACTATCCAAGAGGCTTAAGTATGTAGCTTTAGCACCAGCCTAAAGATTTGAATTGTACTCAAGCTTTGGACGGATATAAGTCTTGTAGAAAATAGATTCAACGATACCAGACAGCATTGAGTTTTCAAAGCATAAAACTCTACACGGTTTTTAATTCCCCATTGTACAATGCTGTTTAAGTCAGAGTTTAATGAGCTTATCATATTTTGCCGTTGCAGTTCCACATCCGGAGAGGAGGGATCTGAATCTGGGAAGAAACAGACAGGAGATCATTAATAAAAATGATAAAGAGGGTTGGAGACAAAACGGAGCCCTGGGGCACACCAGCATTTATTTTGTGAGCTTCAGACTTGAACCCGTCCAGTACAACTTGTATTGAACGGTTCGAAAGAAAGTTTCTAATCCAACGAAGAAGGGATTCATTGATACCAAAGGCACGCATTTTCGATAAAAGAGCAAGATGCCAGACTTTATTAATTGCCTTTGAAATATCAAGTGCAACAATCTTATTTTCTCAAAAACGATGTAAAGATTTGTTCCACTGTGGTGAGGTAAATCATCAAATCACCAGTGAACCTGTTGCTGCGAAAGCCGTACTGCCGGTCATTAAAAGCTTTCGCTCTTCGAGATATTTCTTGAGCTGATAGTTTATCAGCGTTTCCATGACCTTATAAAGAAGGGACGTAAGTGCAATCGGACGATCATTGGAGGAAGAAGAAGATTGGCCTTTTTTGGGATTGGCCTGACAAATGCTGTTTTCCAACTGCTCGGAACGGGCCCAGAAGAATAGGATAGATGGAAAAGCTTACGCAAGGGTTTTGCCAGCGTGGAAGAACACCTCTTCAGAATAATAGCGGGTAAAATATTGGGAGAGTGGCATTCGTCGCACCCTATAAAGCTTTTCAGTTTCATTACTGAAAACGTAAAACAAATGTACCCTTGATTTGTTGGAATAAGATCAAGATTATCGTCTGGTGGAAGCATTGCCTATAGTTCTCTTTAGTGACGATAAGTCCAAACTGCTCAGTGTAAGTAAGCTATCTTGATTTGTTAGCAAAATGGTCTGATGTTTTTCGTTTTCGTCTCAAGGCTCTCATGGATCATAAACGAACCACTAACATCATTCTGTGTTCTACCAACATGTCAATGTCGTAATTTTACTTACTTACTTATGGTGGAGCTACAATCCATTGTGGACTTGGGCCGCAACCAACAGTCTCAGCCAGCCAACTTGGTCCCTATAGCTAGATGTCCCCAGTGTTGCACTCCATTTTCATAGAGGTCCACTTCCACTTGGGTGCGCCACACCGTCGTCGATGTGGGTCGCGGTCTTCCTCTACTTCTAAGTCCCTCGGGAATGATGTCGAAGGCTTGCCGGGCCGCAGCATTAGTGTCCATTCGTTCTATATGATCGAGCCATCCGAGTCACTGGACCTTGACCCTTCTGGCTAGGTCGGTGTCGTTTAACAACCCGTAAAGTTCGATGTTGAGTCTCTTTCTCCATTTTCCATCAATGCACAGGTTGCAATAGATAACCCGAAGAACCCGAAGTGTTGCTTCTGATGCACCATACAGAAGGACTGGGATGATGAGGGTGCTTTAATTTACCAAAGTTGATCGAGAGAGGGCTTTTTTACATTTAATTGCTTTCCTAGCCCAAAGAAACATCGATTAGCAAGAATTATTGTTCTTTTGATATCGGCGCTGACTGGTGTTAATGCCCGTGTTAGTAGCGGAGCCTAGGTAGACAAACTTCTCTCCTACCTCCAAGCAGGGGCGTCGTCGGTGTTGGGTGTCCTCGCTTGAAGACAGCATATACTTCGTTTTACTCTCATTTACTGCTAAAAGCCATTTTGCTGCTTCTGCCTCAATTCTCACAATAATGTCAATATCATCGGCTTACCCAAGAAAACTTTTGAAAGATAGGACCTTTGGTCAAGCACGATGTGAAAGAAATTTCATGACAAATGTATCGGCTTCCTGAATCCCTTTTTTGACATCAAAAGATTCCGTAAGCTCGATACCAACCTTGATGATGCCAGCGTGAGTTCTCCATCGTCATTTTTGCACAAGCAAACGAGCTTGGCAGTGATACCAAAACTGAACATATGTAGCTATAGTTTACCAAGTTCGTCTCTGTAGACGCTGTCAAACACAACCTTAAAATCGACAGGGAATATCTTTGTAGGTGATGTGAAGTAGGCTTATTCCTCTGTAGTTGGCGCAGTTAAGAGGATTTCCCTTCTTCAGGATTGGGCAAGAAATGCTGAGGTTCCATTCATCGGGCATGCATTCTTCCGACCATATCTTAGGTTATGTTAGGTTAAAGTGGCAGCGGATAAAGGATCCACACACTTAGGCGAACGAAAAAGGCCCATTGTTATACCACATGAACCTAGAGAATTAATTCTTACAAATCGAATTATTTTGAGCTTTTTATAAAGCGAAGAAGATATTTGATATCCCTGTTAGCACTGGAATTATAATACAAATATGCTCCCAGATGAAGTTTGTGTCTTAGGGAAAGAGCAGGGCATGTGCACAGAAGGTGAGAGATTGTTTCCTCTATTTGTTCGTCCATACAGCTCCTGAAGTAGTCATTTGAGGCTACACCAAGTCGTATTGCATGTCTGCCTATAAAACAGTGTCCCGTGAGGACACCTAATTAGGGAACTAATATGAGATCTGCTTTGAGATAACAAGTGCTTGGAGCGCTTTACGCTTTAGGTCAAGTGACGGCCATTTGAGTTTCGGCTTCGCACGTTAGAAAATTATACCATCTACAGTTTATTATCGTTGAGCCTGTTTCTTTTAGCATAGGTTTACATGAAGCTATCGGTAAACCTATATTTTCCAGGTGAGATGGGTGTGACGGTTCCATTTTTAAGCGAGTTCATCGGTTTTACAATTTCCAGCCATGTCTCTGTGTGCCGGCGCCCAACAAAGGTGAATATTAAATTTCTATACGCCACCCATAAGAGATAGTCGACAATGGAGGGCCGTTTTAGCGAGTTTGTTGACCCACCATCGAGAGATTAAATAGCAGCTTGACTGTCAGAGAAGGTGTGGATATATCAGAAGTTGATATCACATTTTCTCTTAGCCAGGATAGAACCTCTTTGATGGCCAAAATTTCCGCTTGGAAGACGAAAATGAATGCTTTTGTCTTCTCTGGATAAAATGCAAAGCTGGAAGTCTTTGCCAAATTGGTGTTTTGGAATGGTGTTGTCTATGTACATTGGTTTGGTATAGAACCGAATATCAAAATTCAAAATGATGGAATGTCCCACATTTTTGGTCCATCGAGAATAGGCGTTGAGTCTTATAGCTTATAGAGAGTGTCTAGCGCCGCTGAGGGTGTTGATCTCAATGTCCCGCTTATGCAAAGACATGCAGTGTGTTGGACTCTCTGTCGCAGTAAGTGACTTTCTCCAGTGCAGTCCACCATACTGCAACCCCGTACATGAGTATTGGTCGGATAACCGATGCATATAGTCAATTCAATAGGTAATGAGAGTTTGAAAACCCCATTTGCTTCCTATGGCTTTTTTTGCAGGAGAAAAGAGCTACTGTAGCTTTCCCAACTCTCTCATGAATGTTAGGTTTCCAACTTAATTTTTTGCCTAATATCAGACCAAGATATTTGGCTCCATTGGTAAAAATAAGTGGTACACCTGTTATTGAAGGAGGTACAATTTCTGGAATTTTGTATTTTCGTGTAAAAAGGACGAGGTCGGTTTTTTGAGGATTAATATTAAGTTCACAGTGATTAGCCCATATAGTGAGCATATTAAGTGCGTTTTGGAGTAGAGCTCTAAGCATATTAGAATGTTTTCCCGTGATGACGATAGCAACGTAATCAGCATACGCAATCACTCTGTCTTCTCTAGGAATATTAGCTGTTCGTTAACTACTATGTTCCACAGGAGAGGGGACAGACCACCACTTTGCTGAGTGCCTCTGCTGACAGACCTTCTCGTACAAAAATCTCCCATCTTAGAATTGATGATCCTGCTTTTTAGCATTAGATTAATCAACTTACAAAGTGAGTGTTCGACGTTCAGGGTCATCATAGCAGAAGCGGCAGCAAATGTGTCAACGTTGCTGAAAGCGCCCTCCATGTCTAAAAAAACCACAGTGTATTCCTTTTGCTCTAAGGAGTATTCGATAGTTTTTACCAGAGTATGCAAAGCTGTTTCTACCGATTTCCCTTTGCAGTAAGCATGACGAGAAATAGATATAGTCTCTTGTCAATGCTTTTATACGTAAATGGATATCGATCAATCGTTCAAGAGTTTTAAGAAAGAATAATGATAGGCTGATAGGTCTAAGATCTTAAGGGTTGACAAGCGAGCATTTGCCCGCCTTGGAATGAATACTTTTACTTCTTTCCATCGCTGAGGTATATGGACCAGATTTAGACAACTTTTAAAAATAATCTCGATGATGGGCAAAGATATTTCGCTGGTATGTTGTAGCTCAGCTGGTATGATTTGACCTGGATCTGGAGATTTGTAAGGTTCGAAGCTATTCTGAGCCCATTGACCCAGAGAACATATCTCACAAATGATTTTGTCTATGCCCGTATCTAGTATCTACATCGTCGCGTCGTCGTCGCCTGCTTCTTTGAACAGCTAGACCATCTTTTTTGTTTGCCTCGACAAATTGTTGCATCAAGCAATTGTTTATTGAAAAAAAGGCGAGGGACGACGAAAAAGAACAGCGTCAATATTTCATGAACAAAGAATCAAAAATAAATGTTCATTAGGTTGACGAGTTAAGTCTGTTTAGAATTTCCTTTGGAAAGTGAATTTCAGAATAATTATTCCGTTTGCTTAGATGAAAACTAAAAGAATACCAACATGCCCAATATTTGTGGGTTTCTTTACAAAAACAAAAAAAAAAACAGTTTTTTAAGCTTCTTTTGAACTGAGTTGTGTGTTTTTATTGATATACAAAAGTTAAGCCTCTTTCATTTTTCAAAAGGGGTTTAACCATCTAAAATTCTAATAAAAGCAGCGGTACGTCCCCGCATTGAACGTACACTGAACATATTACATCTTGACAAATATTACAGTGGACTAGACACTAACGTTAGCAATTTACACAAAGAAGATCTGCAATATTCTCCTGCATTCAAATTATGCTCCAACAATCAAGATCTCAGCCACAGAGCTTATAAAGCTTCTCAATGTTTTTTGTTAAATTAATTTTCTTCAATGATCAATAATTTCCGTTAACTGCCTGTTACTCAAGGTGATCATAAGTTTTCTTTTGTCTCCGTCAATTAGTAGTTCTTTTGTCCTGGTCCCATAAACATCGCAATTTTAATTCACAAAAAAAAAACATTTAAAAACTTTAAATTTCAGGAATTGTGTAAGTTTTGACTCTTTTTTTTTTTAAATACAAAATGGCTTCGATAAATTTGTATAATAACCCCTGCCAAGACATAAATAAATTAATGCGACAAAATAAATACAACATCGACAGTTATAGTATCCAGAACATGCTTGATATTTTAACCTCAACAAAATATGCGTATAGAGTCGATATTCAGTCGACAGACCAGAACCGTTGGCGTACCAAAAGACAACATGTGCAACGGAAGCACCCACAACCACCATTATCGCATTCGATTAGAAGCGATCTTCAAGACTTGTCTCCAATATCCCCACCACGCGGCTTACACAAAATTCCAAGGTCACCTTCTATGACAATGCCTACATCGTCGTTGGCCATTTGCAACAATGGTAACGTTTCAAATGAAATGAAATACAACTTCGATCCAGAGATGCGGCTTCAAGAAGACATCGACGGTATGACCAACCGTAGCATCCCGTACTTGTGGAATGGAATACTGCCTCCGCAGCGGAATTACAGAATAACAACGTACTCGCAGAAGGTATTCATTGGCGGCATTCCATGGGACATGAGTGAGCAGACTCTCAACAAATTATTCGAACCGTTCGGTAGGATACGAGTTGAATGGCCCAGACGCGACAAACATGCTGTTCAGCCCAAAGGGTATGCTTATATCATTTTCGAAGCCGAGACAAAAGTGAGAGACTTACTGGCCGCTTGCACAAACTCCAGTTTTTGCCCCGAGACCGCTGGCAACCGGTAAGTTGAGCATAGGATGGCTTGCCAAGCTTATTAAACAACTCTCAGACGAGTGAGTACAGGGTACCTTACGGCGGTTACTTATGGAAGACGCTCATGCAACAATAAGACATTAAGGCGACGCCTCCGTCATAAGGTAAGGTGTTCATGCCCTACGATGCCAAC
>CAKKXW010000001.1:43695882-43787176 GCA_920937365.1 Sphaerophoria rueppellii
TTCCATGATCTGAGCTAAATCTACTTCTTCAGGATAAATCGAGGAGCAAATAGAGCAGATAGAGCGAAGACCACTTCACTTGTTATTTCGGATTCTACAGACAAAAACAACCACAAAATTAAAAATAGATTCCCAAGCCAGTCGCGCGTCTACTTCGGACAAGCAAAAAATTATTAAATAAATAAAAAGTTAATAAATAATTTTTGTGTTTTCGTAATTTTTTGTCTTTATAGGATATAAGTGGAGTTGCGTTACAAAAAAACGCTTACAGTGTGAAAAAAAAACGATGTTCAGGTTTGTTTCTTTTTTAAATCGGAGGACATTGAATATGATCTGCTCAGAGCATCGCTTTGACACATCCGTGATCTGATCTATTCTGGTCGGAGGTAAAAAAGAAAAACGCCATATAATAAATGTTTTCATTGACTTGAAGATATCATCAAAGTATTAAACTCGAAATATTAGCTCAGATCGAAATGGTTTTTAAATTTACTTTAAAATGAGTGGGAATTCAATAAAACATCAAGTCAAAGGTCAAACCAGATCGATTCAACAACACTCTCGCTTGAATTGAAATTCATTGGAAGGACAATAGAGAACGCCCGTTGAGAGACTTCTATTTCATAATACGAACCATAAATTTTCTAGTTGTACTTTTTCATGGCCTTCGTGTGCATGAAGGACAATAAACTGAAAAAAATGCAGGTGGCAGAGAACGGACAAGTTTGCACAAAAGTTATCTTCACATATTTTTTTCTTTTCACTCTAAGAAACAAAGAAACAAGACTATCTCGTCTGACATTCTCATTTCCATTCGTTCTTTGTTTATCAGTTTTTATTCTTGTAGGCATTAAAGAGCATTGGTCATGGTTATTCTAGAATCTAGACTCTACAGTCCTTAAAAAAATAAAACCATTCCCTTAACCTCTACTAGGTTATTCAAAACTGACAGAAAAATAACCATTTTTTCGGTTGTTGATGATACTTACTTAGATAATTCGAATAAAGACAAAATTATTTGTTTTTGTGTTATTTAACACTGCAGTTAGGCTGCGTCCGTCAATTCCATTTATGTGTTTGAACAACGATAGCAACTTATGTCGTTTTCCATTGGTCGTCCAGAAGCATTCGGAAGAGTCCAGAAGACTTCTGAAACCATTCCATTGGACTGACTTTGACAGACGGAATGCTTCTGAGAAGAGCAGATCTTTTGAAAACAGAATCGTCCGAAGAATGACACATACACCATAACCCGTTCCATTGGAGGTAGAAGAAGAAACGTAAAAAAAAAGACCAATGGAAAACGAAATAAGTGGGTACCGAGTACCGGCATTATGGAACTGGTATGGTAGCAAGTAGCAAGTTGTGTGTTAATGCGTTTTTTAGAAGTAAAAGTTGGAATGGAATTCAAAAAGTATGAAGCATAGAGAATATATAACAAGTCGCAACTTCGGGAGTTCGCCAACATTTGTATCAAAAATCATAATAAATCTTAAAAAGAACACAAAAAAAGTCTAAATAGTATGCGTCACCTTAAAAATCATACAATCGTGCCTTTAGTCTCGTATTTGCTGTGGTGATATTTTCGACAGCTAATTTTGACCTTATTTGACATATGCGGTGTGAAAAGTTGCAAAACAAAAAAACAAACATATGAGTTATTTTAATAATTTTAAAAGTGAAGCCTGCTATTGACTTTCCCAAAATACTGCCGACGACGCTAGTGTTATGTCCTGGTGGGTTCACGACTATCTCAAATTAAAATTATCATCCGTACAATGAAATCAAAACTAATCCATAGACCAACGCCAAATTGAAAGCGATATGGCTAAAAGATGTCAAAGGCATGGCCGATCGAATCATCGATGTCCGCAACAAGCTTAAGGATAATCTTGTCAAGTGTGGATCAACTCGCTAGGATCACGTTACCAACCAAATTCGTATGTTATCCTATTCGGGAATGACACCCGAACAATCGAGCGTTTGACAAAAGAATTCAGTGTTTACCTGACCAAAGACGGACGAATTTCTATGGCATGGAATGCACGAAGTAACAAAGTAACGGATTAAAAGTTTAATCTCTAGAAGATTAAGAAATGAGCTTTGATTTTTGACCCAAATTGGAGACAACTTACTTCACTGCCCGGAAGAAACTGTCTGTAGTAAATATTCCTCAACCTTGGATTGGACGCAAGAAATCGATGAACACCTGTGCCTCAAACATAATTACATATTCTCTATGGTATGAAGTATGAATATGACAATGACTAGACTAGACTATGCTACTTCTTGCAATATGTTTGTAGACGAACAGTTGTTAGGATTTTAATTCAAATATTCAAAAGGATATAAGAAGGATGTTTGAAGTTGGAAGAAAAATACTGGTTTTGTCTGGTTGGTGCAGTTTGCAGTGCAGGATTTTGTTGTTGTTTGTTTTGGTATGACGTATGTGCATGATTTGGGAAATTATTTGGAGACTTTTTGTAAGAGGGGAAGTATTTTTCGAACTTTTAAGAAAATCACTCTCATTTCTCATATCAGTGCGACTGGGGACTTGGGGTTGATGATGAACAATACGATGATAAACTCAGGGGAAAACAGTTTGTACCAACTATGGTTTCTATCAGCCCTTGACACGTATGAGTAGGCTTTCAAACTGCAACTCAGACTTATTTGATTTACATATAAGTAAGAATAAATTAAAGTCTTTGCTCAAGACCAGTGTTATACACTTTTAAATGTTTCTCTGTTTACTTAATGTTTGTAATTATTAGTTATGTATTAATCTTGTTTTGTTAACTATCTTGTTGTTTCATCCATGTTAGTGTTTGTTATGTAATGTTTGCTTACTAACAACTAACACTGCACCAAGTGTCATCACCGGTGGCGGTGGTATAACATAGTCTACTATGTTGGCAAACCATTGGTCGTAAGACTGTGCTTGCTATAATCTCTCTTCAACCAATTCTGATAATGTACAAAACAGTTCATATTTATTCATATGTCAAACTAAAATCAGATTAAGAATTCAAACAATACATCATATATGTACGTATTACCTATAAAAAAATTGTTTAAACTCGAAGCAAATTATTTTTAATTTGAATCAATAAAATGAATGATTATCCCCATTCCAACAGAGATGCCAATTATGAGTGGGTGGCTTTGTGAAAACAAAATTAATAGCTATTGCGAAAAGCCGTACAACGGTGCTACTGACTGTTACTATAATGTACTGAACTAAGATAAACGTTAAACGCCTCTGTGTGGGTCCATTGTTTCGTGCATGCATTTCTTGAAATGGCTTGTTGAGAGTTTTACCACCACAGCAAACAATACCTTCTCACCAACAACCAAGAGAAAATGGATTTAACTCGGATGCAACATTGTACACTGCATTAAATCAATTTTTCCATCATTTCTTTCGATATTTTTCTTATGTCATGTTTTTTCAAATGAAGATTTAGATGTTCAAAATACAACATTTCTAGTTTTTTTTTTTTTTTTTTAAAGACTTTATTTCATTTTCAAAATACTTAAAGCTAATTAATTACAAATTATAAAGCAATTAAGATAATTAAGATTTTAAAAACGAAACAGTTAAGTACATTCTAATGTTCGAAAACAAGCGGCGAAAGTACTATAATTATTAATTAAAATTAAAAAAAAGTAGGGAGTGACGATTTCACTCCTTGAGGGAGTGAAAATAATGATGGGTAAGCACTCCTTTTTTAGTTTTCGAAAAGGCCATTAGAAAAAAAGAATTTAAGAAAAATTATATATTAATAATTTTCGGTTCGTCGATTTTTATAGTTTTTTAAAATTTAAATACCTTCGGGGCAGAATAATTCAACATAACGCTTTAGATTTTGCTTTAAGAAACACCTGTTAAAATGTATACAAAAGATCAGTTTGACCATTCTGCCCCTGATATGGTTCCCTGCCTGGACTGGAAACTAGCTGGGGCCACGAAGGATAAGCGCAAGAATTGGCGCAAGATGGTCACCGTTGGGCCTGACGGTCAGCGATTAACTTGCAAAAGTGGAGTGAAGTACCTCGGCTCGGTATTTGGTTGGTACAGTTACAGTATCTGTATTTCGACAGACATGGAGAATATTCGAGTCTTCAAGAGGCAGTGTCTTCGGCGCTGCCTCAGTTTGTAACGGACACCGGAATCTTCTTATATAAATTACTATTCTAACGAGGTTCTATACAACGAGGCACGGATCAACAGAATTGACAATTTCGTGATCAAACTTGTTCGGGGTCACATTGCGAGAGCTATGACTTCGACGAATAATTTGATCTTTGGGGCGTTCTATCCGAACGACGAATATTTTGATAGTTCACGCTTGAGCGGCTTCATTCCACCAGAGGCATTCCTCTATTTAGATAGATGCGGTCTGATACAGAACAGATTGGCGGTGCCGCTAATCTACCACGGCAAGCGAAGAGCCGTCAATCGGCGGCTCCTTTACAGTCGAGACGTCCTCGCACAAGACGGAGCAGAGCTCCTTCAGTTCAGTAGGGCTGTGTCTAAACGGGATCGAATCGATAGGATGGAGTTGTATATTTAAAAAAAATATATACAAAAAAAAATAAAAATAAAAATGATTGAGATTTGCTGCTGTGGTTATTCTAGTTCGTAAGTAGTTCTTTGGTAAAATAGGTCGTTTTAGTTAATTTTAAGTTTTATTTTTAAGGACTTAATTTTTAGTAGCATGTAAGAAACAAATGTAAATGATATGGTGTTAGTTTTAAAATTTTTCTAACAATTTAAAATGTAAAAAACAAAAAACGAAAGGTGGAAGCACCTCTAAGTTACTATCGTTGTTCAAAAACACATAAATGGAATTGACGGACGCAGCCTAACTGCAGTGTTAAATAACACAAAAACAAATTATAACGAAATAGTTCATAGGCCAAAAGGCATTTATTTTAAGAAGCTCATGAATTGCTTAGAGAGCCCGGTTGGAGCCAGTAAGTTAAATATAAGATTTAAAGATAATAAGCTAGTTTGAATCCTTTGTCTGGTAATAAGTAGGTTTTAAGTGAAATGAATAAAAATTAATTCTGAAAAAAAAAAAAAATGGTTCCAGCCACTTGAAGTTATTCATATATAAATTTTGAACTCAAATAGCAAAGTACCCCTTACATAAAATTGGTAACATATTTGAGTCTGGAAAAAAGTGATACAGCTTAAAACATACATAAGAAAAATAAAAAAAAAAAAAATAATTTTTCTTGGAAAGAAAATTAATACCAATTTTCACATAAATTACCAATCTTTGAAGCCTTCTTATGAAATTTTAAAGCTTGGTTGGATGTATTTAAAACTGCATAAAAATTTTGATGAAAAGCTAAAATTTTCAAAATTGACTTAATCGCACGAAATCGAGAATTTGCCACATAGTGCGTCGTCGTCGTCAGTGTCTAGAGTTCTGATGCTTATTCCACCATTTACACCGAGGTTGGAAAAGAAGTGTGAAGAAGGTCCTCTTCCTCCTGTGTAGTTTTTGTTGTCGTTGTTTTTCCTGTAGTATTGTTCTTCTGTACATTCTTGTCAACTGACGACCTCTCCCCTCCTAGTGTTGGGGTGGCCAAGCCCGCGCCGCCCGCAGCGCCGGCACCTTATATGTCCGCTGGTGATTTGTTCATTTGTTGTGTCTTGTTCATATTTCTTATTTGTGTTTAGTTCCTCTTAATTGGCCTAAAATCCTCAGCTGATCAGCTTCCCCGCAGCCGCACCACTACAAGATTGGAACCCGTGTGGAGAATTTCTAGTGTATATCAGGTTAGACTTTAGAAAACATTGGGGTGCTCTCAATTTTGATAAATTGTTTTTAGTCATTTGGCTTTAATATCGAACAAAAATTTGAGCGAAAACATCTCACTTCATATACTAGTTGCAACGACCGTACTTTTGCCGTCTAAAGCATTGTAGAGGCCCTATTTTTTTTAGAAACGTTCGAATTTTACCTTACGGTGGAAAAGTTATTATGTTTCCTTTCACTTTTTCAAACTCTCCTTGTCGTTGAAGTGGCAGAAAACCCGCTGTGCTGACCGCTCACCTCACCAAAACTAAACCCTGACAAAAACACATAGAATTTCTTCTTTTCTTATTGAGTTTGAGCTTTTAAAATCAATTTATTTTCATAATTTGAACGCGATACATACACATTTTTAATTTTAGAAAAAAAATAAAAAAAAACAAAAAAATATATTAGATAATTAATAGCAAACGAAACATCTTCAAAATCATGGTTCGACATAAAACGAAAGTTAAGCCCGTTGTTATTGACCAGCTTCCACAACCAGAACCACAAAATAAAAAAGTTAAGTCCAGATTGAATAAGCTTGATATGCTTGGCAAATTATCTCTACGACCAGAGAAGGTTCCAGATTTGCACGTCGAATCTGTGCTACAAAATGTGTTATTTATGTAAGAAGCAAATTCTTAACAACCTCAACAATTTTTAAGACTTCTCGATTTAGAAAACCACCGAATCCTGACTCCACTGGAAAGACCGAAGAGCTTTTTGCACTCCAAAATGATCGAGAACATATCGAAATGCTTCAACTCCAAGAAGATTTGCTTGAACAAGAAAAACGTCAAAATCATATCAATAGAAATCGTATTGAAGAATTGTACGAATTACAGAGTCAATCTCGAGAGCGTTTCATCGAGGCAAATAATTTCTTCAAGGATTGTGACGAAAAAAAGACATTTGCCGAAATCAAAGTATCCGAAGAGAAGCAAACTCATATCAAGCTGAAAAATGCAATAAGTCAATACAAAGAAAAAATCGGAGTTTTGTCTGAATTCCGTGATGAGCTAGAGAAATTCGTTAAAAATTTTGAGCCTTATGAAGTTGTGATCGAAAAAGTTATAGCCTCAACGAATAACAATTGGGCGTCAGCTAAGGACGTCATCTATGGATGTGATGCTTTGAGTGAGTTTGAATAATTTCTCCTGTCTTCGTATTTGCTCTAACTTTCCTCAAATTAGTGATGGCTCAAGTTAAAATTGTTGAGATGCAAAGACAGAAGTTTCAAGAAATTAAAGAATTACGAGTTCAAATGATAAAAATAACGAATGAAGCTATGCTTACGGTCCTAGGTTTAAATAATGAACTCTCTGAATTGGAAAGGGCTTATGCCAAAACAGTTTCGGAATGTTTGAAGATTGAGAAAATAATCGGCAGTACAAAAGATAACCTAAATGACCTCGGATGTACAAGATGGAGAATTCTTAATGAAATCTGGATCATGTACAAATTGCTTTGCAAGCGTAGAGGTACCATTTTTATTTCTTTAACTTCTGTTCTGTTATTTGGACGTGATAGCTTTGTGATAACTTCATATAAATACATGAATGGTGGCTGCAAGTTCGAAAAATTTGGGCTCATTGGGCGCGTTTACTTTGACATGAATAGGCTATCCGGATAACTTTGTTTGTTTTCCAACGCTATCCTACAATTTCTGACAGAACAGCCTTTGCAAATCATTTTCGTACTCTTGCTCCTGAAAAACGAGTTGGATAGGCTATCTGAGGTAGCTTATCTATAAAACGCAACTGAACGCGCCTATTATCATGTTCCATCTGAACGCACAAGCCATAGCCCGATCAGCCTATTCATAAAACTTTGCAAAGTTTTCATCAGTCATCTTATGACGTTATCAATAAAATTATCGCCAGTAAACCGACACAAATCTGATAGAAGTTGCTTAGATTTTTGCTGCATGATTCTTAATATTAAGCAAACTCTAAAATATTTCTTCACATTTATTTTTGCTTTCAGGAATGAGTATGTCATTTGCCAAGAATCAGGTTGAGCAGCAATTGGATTTTATTAGAAATGAAATAGGAATCATTCGAACTGTCATACAAGAATGCTTGAACCCTACCAAAGCACTAAAAACAAAAGTAAAACTTTAGTTTATTTTTTGTTTCAACAATACAATTTTCGTTGCGGTATGAACACGTGTTTTGTTGTCAAACGTGACAAAAAGACCAATAACACCTAAACTTCGGTTTGCAATTCAGTACTGGTCGTATTGTGCATTGTGACTTTGAAGTGGTTCGCTTATAAGAACCTTTTTTATTTTAATCGAAACATTTGTAGGAAATATGTTTTGAATGTAAAATATGTATATGAAAGGGAATATTAAAAAAATTCTCAGTAGAAAAAAATTGTTTTATTTGATCACAAAAAAAAAAAAACCGTTTAAAATGGGCGATAAAAGGGGCGGGTATTAGCAATCAAATTTGTAATTGAAAGAAGCCAATTTATAAATGTATTTATATCTTTGCTTATATATAAAGCTGAAGTTTGTTCGTTTGAACGCGCTTATCTCAAGAACTACTGGTTCGAATGGTAAAAGTTGTGTTGGATAGTCCATTAATCGAGGAAGGCTTAGGATTCTTAACATTAAGCCAATAGGAGCGAAGGATCTGTGGAAAAAAACTTCAAATATATATTCATTTTACTGCGTTTTAACGTTGGTTGGTTTAATGACTTTAATGACAGAAGCAGGCACGTGGACTACCACAGATGAGGAATCTCTTAATCTGTTATTAGACACCCACTTTCCAGGGAGCTCTAGCATACTCAACGACTTATTATCAGAGTCTCAAGCTTCTACAAGCGATTTAGTTGATCTAATAACGCGGGAAAAACTGAAATGGGCCGTAGATAGCTTTGATCCATATAAATCTCCAGGACCAGACGGAATCATTTCGGCCGAACTACAAAAATGCTAAGACATGATCATTCCTCCATTGGAAATCATTCTGACAAGCTGTTTTAGGTTAAGATATATTCCCAAAACCTGGAGAATGGCAAAAGTAGTCTTCATTCCTAAAGCAGGGAAACCCTCCCACGTTAACCCTAAAGATCTTCGACCAATCAGCCTATCATCCTTCCTTCTTAAAACCTTGGAAAGATTGATTGAAATTTACATTAGACATACCTTAAAACCATGTCTCATTTCCACAGCTCAACATGCTTACTCTAAGGGAAAATCAGTAGAAACAGCACTCCATTCGCTGGTACGTAGTATTGAATATTCCCTCAAATACAAAGAATATAACCTAGTAGCTTTCCTAGATATCGAAGGAGCTTTCAACAACGTCAGTTACCAGGCGATCACAACAGCAATGAACAAGCTGAATTTAGAGAAATCACTCATAGATCTTATAAGTCTCATGCTCAAAAGCAGGACTATAACTTCTAGCATGAGAAGCTTTACTACCACCAGATCGGTGAATCGAGGTACCCCCCAAGGTGGGGTCCTTTCGCCTCTTTTATGGAACATGGTAGTAAACGACCTATTAACATCACTGGAAGCAGAGGGTTTCAGGGTGATTGCCTATGCTGACGACGTTGCAATATCCATATCTGGGAAACATCCCCAAGTTCTCTCGGAACTCCTACAAAATGCCTTAAATAGACTAACAAATTGGGCTAAGCAATGTGGCTTGGACGTCAATCCACATAAAACAGAACTAGTACTTTTTTCGAGAAGGTACAAAATTCCTCAGATTAGCCCACCCAAGATTAAAGGAATACCATTAAGCTTTTCCGACCAAGCTAAATATTTAGGCCTCATTTTAGACGAAAAACTAAATTGGAAGGCTAATATTGATGAAAGAGTAAAAAAGGCTACCGTAGCGCTTTTTACTTGTAAAAAGGCCATTGGATCAAAATGGGGCTTCTCCCCAAAAATAACCCACTGGCTATACACTTCGGTAATCAGACCGATACTCATATACGGAGTTGTCGTATGGTGGACCGCACTGGACAAGATGGTAAATCTAAATAAGCTCATCAAAGTCCAGCGGTCACCAGGTATGTGCATCACAGGAGCACTTCGCTCAACACCAACCGCAGCCCTGGAAGTGCTCTTAAACCTAACACCTCTTGACATCTTCTCCAAAATGGTGGCAGCCAACTCATGTGTGAGGCTTAGAGCCACCTCTCAATGGAACAGTAACAATACTGGTCATACTACTATTCTAGACAATTTCAGATCTATCCCAGATCGCCTAGACTATACCACCCCAAAAATGGTATTCGATAAAAGATTCCATGTCTCCATCCCTTCAAGATCTTCCTGGGAAGAAGAGAGACCCCTGGAAGACAATACGATACACTTCTATACAGATGGTTCAAAGACCGATTACGGAGTTGGAAGTGGTATCTATTCGGAACAACTGAATCTCAGTCTATCATATAGACTTCCCAATCAATGTAGTGTTTTCCAGGCAGAAGTAATGGCGATTAAAGAGGCACTATCCTGGCTAAAAGAAAACGTTATATCTTGCAAGGATATACGAATCTTCTCGGACAGCCAAGCCGCTCTCAAATCTCTCGCGTCTGTCTCCACAAACTCTCAAATAGTCCACGATTGTCGATCATCTCTGAATGTGCCGGGCCACAGAGACATTCCGGGAAATTGCAAAGCCAATGAGCTCGCCAAAAACGGAACACTTCTGCCTCATGTTAGACAAAAACATAACATAGGAACACCACTTGCTACATGCAAATACCTTCTCAAACAATATGCTCTAGAATCAGCAAATGCTAGATGGTCACAGGGTACCACCTGCCTAGCAACCAAACAAATATGGCCAAGCATAGACCTGAAACGGTCAAAAGGTCTGATTTCACTGAGCAGACAAAATATAAGCTCTACAACTGGAGTCATAACAGGACACTGCCTCATAGGCAGACATGCCTTGAGGCTTGGGGTCTACGCAAACGACTTCTGTAGAAGCTGCATGGACGAGGAGGAGGAGGAAACAATCCAACACCTTCTGTGCACATGTCCGGCACTCTCCAATAGAAGGAATAAATATCTCGGTAATCCCTTCTTCGATAATACCAGTGAACTGGCAACGATAGACACAAAATGTCTTTCTAACTTCATCAAAAGTACAAAATGGTTTGTTTAATTTCATTACTCTCCCATGAGTAACCTCATTAGTGGTATCACAATGGACCCTTGAGGTCTAAGTGAGTCAATTACATCCAGACAGCCACTCTAACCTAACCTAACCTAACGTTGGTTGGTAGGTTCATGTTTAATTTGGTAGATTTTAATCCTTTCGAATGCAAATGTTTATGAAAATATACAAATTTACTTTTCAAATTAGATTATTTTACACAATCAAATGTAAACGTGGTCTTATTGTACAGTTTATACCTTTGTATATAGACTAGACTAGTACTGTACTACCAAGAATTTAATTTTTGAATTTTGCTGCTCTGCTTGGTTGGACAGCTCAAAAACAAGAACAAGAAAAAATTTCCCCAGTGGACTGATGGCGTTTTAAATTGGCAATCTGGAATCGAAAAAGAAGCATTCTGTTTTTGAAATCAGAAGGGAAATTCTCTTCTTTTCAGAATCAGAACTGTCACTTTTGCCCAATTGAAGGCTTTCAGAATGCTTTTTTTTACTTCCAGATTGCCAATTAAAAACGCCATGAGTGTAGAACAAAATGAAATGACAGGAACGGACACAGTAACTAGGCGTGTGTAGGCTTTATTATATTACAATGATGCGAGTAAGGTCGCTTTTCTAGAAAAACAATAAAATATTGCGCCGAATTGGTATGGTTGGTTAGAGGGGATGAAAAATAAAAATATTATGTGAAGTAAGGATACGATCGAAAGAACTCTAAGAAGTTTTTAGGTAAGACTTTAACGTTTCGCTCATAGAGGAGGTATTACCTAGAGACGCAACTCGTTCTCCTTTTTTAAAAATCACCGTCCAAAAAATTTTGCAATTTACTCTCTTTTCTTGTGTCCGTGAATCTGTGTAACTCCATATCAATGCTAATGTATTGGTTCACCCCATTTGAAATGCATTGAGAAACCTACACATTCGCATTGATGTGGATATTTTATCAAATTTAATTTTTTAGGTCGAAGAGAGCAAAATGCCTTGAGCTGCGACTCTAGGTATACCTCCTCTGTGGTTTTGCTACTGAGTTTGATACTCAGTACCAATGTACTTTGGTATTACACAGTTCGTTGTGATCATTTATGAAAAGAAATAGGGTTTACGGAGCGAATGAAACAATTACATTCTTTGACCGCGTTTTTAAGAAAGCCATGAATGTAATAATAATTCACAATATTTTAAATAAAAAAGCCTTATTTCGGTTACATTGTATTTTTTGAAATATGTCTTCTTTTAACAGAGAAAAATGAACAGATATTTTATTCTTTTATGGGTTTAGCAATGGAATTGCAAGAATTCGGTTACTTTGATTTTGTATTTGAAAGAATATTAACTTGATACAATAAGATTTAAATCTTTTCCTAGTATCTAGAGATGCTTACCAAGTGTTTAAAACTGACAATTATTTATAAAATTTAATAATAAAGTAATGATTAATAATAATAATAAAAAAAGAAAATAATAGAAATATTGATGAAAAATGAATGGCTAAATTGAAAATTTAATTATAAGAAAAAAGAGAAAAGAAAAAAATTACAGAAACTAATTTTGTGCAGCTAAGTATACAAATATTTTCTTCCTAAAAATGGCTGGTGAGGTAATTCTCTGTATATCGATTGGAAGACTATTCCACAATCGAATAGCAGTTACTTAGTGACGTAACTTTGTGCTACATCAAAACCAAAAAAAAAAAAACAAAACAAATCCCAATACCAAACTTATGTAAAAAAAAACAGCACTGTGCCAGGTCTCTAGATGGCAATACAATTGATTGTCAGGTCGCAGGTACTAGCTAGATAGTAATACTATGATACATACACTCAAAGATCATTGCATAAAAGGACTCTACATTATACTCAAGGCCAAAAAAGTATCTTCACAGAAAAGGCTCATAACAAAATTATTATTATGTCCTTGCCGTTCTTATGCAAGCATATCCAAATTCTCCAAAGTAGTTCACAATTTTTAGGTAGATGACTCTAGGATCGATTGCCAGGACGATGGTATAGATTTCCAATCTTGGTAGTACTAGTCATTCTTTCAAAAAAAAAATTTTTGCACGAATTTGATAAACTCTTTACTTTCTTATAACTTCAAAATCTTCAAAAATCTCGAAATCTGTCAAATCAGCTTCCTTTTCAAAAATTTCCTTGTATATAATGACAAACTTAAAAAAAACTAAACTTTAAAAAGTAAAACGAATGATTTCCCCCTTTTAAAGTTAGACGACCACTTAAGCGAAAAAGCATACTGAATCTAAAATTTATTTTTAGAACCTATTTTAAAATGGATTTAGAGTAGGGTTTAAATGTTTGAAAATTTGCGCTTTTATTTTTATATTTTTAAGCACGTATTTCGTTATTTATGAGATTAATTTATATTTTTGGATTACATTCTTCGTTATTTAATTAAATTTTATATTTATTGTTGTTATTGTTCAGTATAAATGAATGTACATAATAAAAAGTCAATCTTATCTTTTCCCAATGTGTCTGTAGTATTTTCTACACATACTTCAAAGGTACATAAAACGGATTGAAAATTATATTTTATCTAAAATAAGGGTGCTTTCATAAATGCATGGTTGCTTTGCTTACATGCGATCAATTGCAATCATTATTAGGCGTTTTTCTTTTTTACATCTGAACAGAGCCTGAACTGCCAAACTAAAAATTGTGTTTCTTTTTTAGTTCAGTGTGTTCAGAGCATCAAAGTTGTGTTACTTTTTTCGTTCAGAGCACTGATTCTGAGTGTTCAGAGTTCGACCGACGCGCTCGGAAAAAAGAGACCGAGCATTGTGAGCAAAATGCCTGAACAAACAAATGTCAAGCATATGAGATGTGGTAAAATGAAAAGAAATGTTTAAAATAATTAAAATGGTGAAGGAAACAAGTAGATATGGCAGAAAATATCAATTTTGTGATAAATAATAGTCTATTATATCATTTATTAATACAATTATACAAATAAAAAAAATCCTGAATATTAAGTGCTCAATTGTATTTCAAAATTACATCAGAACGTTCAGAAAATGTTCAGAGCTAACTTTGTTCAGAGTCTGTTCAGCAAGCTCTGAAGACTCTGAGCTCAGAGCCGTCACACAAAAATACTTGCGCATGCGTTCTATGCTGTATTTATGAACACTTTTTTATGATTTGCATCATATGTCATAAGACTGTCACAATTTGAAGTTTTACTTACTTTCTTTTATACCTGTCTCTTTTATTGAGAAAGAAATTCAGTGTGCATGTGAGTTTTTATAGTTGCACATTTGCGCTTCAAATATTTGCGTTTTGCTTCAATGAACATCTGACATTTATCATTTGCATTTATGAAAAACATGCTTTCGTCAGACTTTCGCAACCATGCATTTATGAAAGCACCCTAAATGTGATGTTTTATAAAACTGAACTTTGGTAGATTTTTCTTTGAATTGGTAGATTTTGGAAAATTTTCTGGTAGAAATTTTTTTCGGAGAACGGCAACCGTGCTCACACTTCTAGTCCAATTTCCTGCTTTGCTAACGAAATTACTCGGCTTTTTATTTTTATATTCGTTTATTAACCCACAGGCGACGAGCTAGATAGGAGCATGCACCAAATCATCTGTAAGATATGGTCAGAGGAATGCATGCCCGATGAATGGAACCTCAGCATTGTTTGCCCGATCCTGAAAAAGGGAGATCCTCTAAACTGCGCCAACTATAGAGGAATAAGTCTACTAAACATCGCCTACAAGATCCTCTCTGCCGTAATATGTGAACGTCTGAAGCCTTTCGTCAACAATCTGATTGGTCCTTATCAATGTGGCTTCAGGCCAGGAAAGTCAACCATCGACCAAATTTTCACGTTGCGGCAGATCCTGGAAAAGACCTATGAACTCCAAATCGATACCCACCACCTTTTCATCGATTTTAAGGCCGCGTATGACAGCATCTACAGAGACGAACTGTACAAAGCTATGTCTAGTTTTGGCGTCCCTGCCAAGCTCGTTCGCTTGTGCAAAATGACGATGGAGAACTCACGCTGCTCCATCAAGGTTGGCAACGAGCTCACGGAATCTTTCGACGTCAAAAAAGGATTCAGACAAGGCGATGCACTGTCATGCGATTTCTTTAACATCGTTCTTGAGAAGATAGTGCAGAACTCCACCGTCAACACCAGAGGCACTATCTTCCAAAAATCTGTTCAACTTCTCGCGTACGCCGATGATATTGATATAATGGGAAGAACACAGCGTGATGTCAATGGCGCCTTTGTGAGAATTGAGACAGAAGCGGCAAAAATATGGAATTCGTGAGGCTATCGAGGACATAGGGCAGCCACTTTGCGATTTGGTTATGGAAAATTTTATGAAAAGGATATAGTCCTGTAAGCGTGGTCGTGGCGGTCATTTGGCTGATTTTGTGTTCCATTATTAACGGCATATATATAAATAATACATAATTATATTAGCCGAACCCGCGATCCTATAGTCTCGCGCCTAATTTATAGCTTTCCTGCAGACATGTCAGATAGTTAGTAAATATATAAATATTTCAAAGGATGCTTTTACTATCCGACCTAAATATATTTTTATCGTTAACTAACAATTTCCAATAGAAAACAATAAAATTCTAAAGTAATTCAAATGTTTGAGCCTGAAGAATTTTTAGATACCCGCCTCGGTAGTTGATAAAAGCGAAATTTATTTAAACAAAAGTTACTTATACCCTTATTTAACTAAAATAAACACAAAATTAATTCATTTCCAATATCAACTTTCTTATATTTTGAAAAAAAAAAACAATGAATTACAAACGTTTTTAATTAATGAAATGACACCGTATCTTTTGTTTTCCATATCAAAGCGAAAAACCAAAAAAAAGCTGAAAACCAAAAACGGCGACGACGAACATCACCGTCAGACAAGAGCCTCGACATCGGACACGATGATAGCCAACAATTCCGGGAACCTGACCTAGAAGAAGTGAAAACCGCAATATCACGTCTGATATCCAACAAAGCCGCTGGAGCAGATGGACTAGCTGCTGAGTTGTTGAAAGCAGCAGGCGATGAGCTAGATAGGAGCATTCAAAAAATCATCTGTAAGATTTGGTCAGGGGAATGCATTGTTTGTCCGATCCTGAAAAGGGAGATCCTCTAAACTGCGCCAACAAAAGAGGAATAAGTCTACTTAACATCGCCTACAAGATTCTCTATGCCGTAATATGTGAAAACGTCTGAAGCCTTTCGGCAGCAATCTAATTGGTCCTTATCAATCAGTCAATCAATTCACGTTACGGCAGATCCTATGAACTCCAAATTGATACCCACCACCTTTTCATCGATTTTAAGGCGTATGTCTCTACAGAGACGAGATGTCTAGTTTTGGCATCCCTGACCGGACAAGGCGATGCACTGTCGTGCGATTTCTTTAACATCGGTCTTGGGAAGATGGTGCAGAACTGCACCGTCAACGCCAGAGGCAGTATCTTCCAAAAATCTGTTCAACTTCTCGCGTACGCCGATGATATTGATATAATGGGAAGAACACAGCGTGATGTCAATGGCGCCTTTGTGAGAATTGAGACAGAAGCGGTAAAAATTGGTTAAGCGGTAAATGAGGGAAAAACGAAGTATATGCTATTTTCGAGGAAGGACACCCAACACCGAGGGCTCGGACAGAACGTCACAATAGACGCATACAACTTCGAGGTAGTAGAATAATTGCCCCCGTTTAGCCAGGAGAGGCGATTTTAAAAATCATCGGCTCTGTCCACATGTCTTGTTAAACCTTCTCACAAGGATAAAAAGTGATCCCTTTATTTTGCATTAAATTAAAACTGCTTCCAGGAATAGTTTTTGAAAAATTCATCTTCAAAACTTTTTTTTTTAACTTTGAACTAATTTTTTTCAACATGTTATGTAATGGGGAACTAATTTTTTTTTTCACAATTAAATGCGGTTACAAGTTCTTAATGAGATCCCAACCAACGTCTTGCCAAACTGTGTGCTTGGGAAGCTTATACTCGCATAGTCTCGATTTTCTGAATAAGGTACAATTTGTTGATGCGTCCAATCCTTCAAACAAATTTTCTTGTAAGACTTCTTCTTCCTTTTTTTGGGCAACTCTTTATAAATTCCATAAAAAAAGAAAAATTGTGTGGTTAAACGCTTTCACACGGTTGGAAGAAGTTGGCCAACTTTTTGATTGAAAATAGGAAGAAAATTGGCTGCCATTTTTTTTTCAGAAAACTGGCCAATATTGGAAGATCTTCCAGTCGTGTATTCTAAGCTTTATCTACACACGTATGTAAGTAGCTAAAGTTTTGTTTTGAATACACTCGGGCGTATACTTATTATTTTTTTTTTCAAACGATAAATTAAAATTTTGACAAAAAACAATTGTGTCAATAGAAAAAATAAAAACCTTTAAACTTTTTATAATATTCATTTCGAGGCTGGATTTTAATATTTGATAGACTTAGACACCACTAATCCAATAACCTTATCCAATTGTTTTGTTTGAAACAAATTCTCAAGAAAACTTCAAATCGCTTAGCTAATTAAATGTTGAAGAACCAGTGCTATACTTCCCCACAGTACACAGAATACAAGGTATTATATTCCCGATTTTCTTCCCCCAAAGTTCGCGCATATGTCACATTTCAGAGACCTAAATGTCAGAACAAAACAAAAATTGTTGTTGTCTTATCGGCATTTCTTTTTGTGCCTTTCGCGCATATGTCACATTTCAGAGACCTAAATGTCAGAACAAAACAAAAATTGTTGTTGTCTTATCGGCATTTCTTTTTGTGCCTTTTCTCACTTCTGTCATCTTGGTCTCTGACAGATGCGCAATATAATACCTTATATTCTGTGTACTGTGATACTTCCCAACCATGAGCTATCTTAATCAACTCACGTTGCAATAAATTTGAATAAACAAACCCTGAGGCTATGCTTTCAAATGCAATTTCCGACAGCCATCAGCTCATTTAGAGAAGAGAGTAAGAATTGCTTTCAAAACTTTATGCATACATCAAAATTTGTCGATGCCGGTTGCAACAGACACCTGTTCACTTAATTTTGAAAAGTTCTTAAAGATTTTCCAAGAATATCCTCATTAAAATTCTTTCTGAGTAAATTACATGATGCAAATTATTCAATTTATGTTTTATATATTTTTTTTCTTTTTTAATTTTGTTCAGCAAATTTAAGAAGAAGAGAAGTTTTTGTGCTGCTATGGACTTTTATTTAAAGGTTAATGCTTGCTGATAAAAAATGATTAACATTTTCCATTTTTAAGCCCCACTATGGGTGAAATTTTCGGATAGCAAAAACAAAACATGAACTTTTTTAGATAGAACGAAAAAATTACAGAAAAAAATTCAAAAATATAATCATCTTGTTTATTGAATTGCCATTGAAAAAGCAATTCAGCATTTACCTTCAATAAAGTAACTCTTCCATTAAATTAATAAAATTGGAATAGTTTTGAACGGGCTGCAGCATTATCATGTAAGGGCAAACAATTTAAAATTCTGAAAATATTCATTCACCTTTCATCATATCTGTGATAATGTCACAATGTCACAATGGTGGTTAAATTGATATTAATTTTCAAAATTTACAAATAGGACCTTTTTTATTTTTATCGAGCAAGACACGAATTTCTTTGTTACAATATTTTTTTCGAATGCACCTGTTTATGAAAATATTAACAAACCTGCCCCCAAATTTACTTTTCAAATAAGATTATTTTAAACAATCCAATGTAAACGTGGTCTTACATTTTCAGTATATTATACGGTTTATACCTTTGTATATAGACTAGACTAGTACTACCAAAAATTGAGTTTTTGAATTTTGCTGCACTGCTTGGTTTGACAGCTCAAAAACAAGAGCAAGACAAAATTTCCTCAGTGGAGAACAATCTCAAAACGTCTAGAATGGCAAAAGTTCCACCTTTAGGGATGAGTGTCCAATGGCTGACAAGAAATCATTGGAAGCATTTATTAGAACAATAAAAGAATATATACGTGGAAATCAACAAAAGTTTGCTAGTGCTTTGACACTTTTGGCAGAATATTTCAGAAAAACTTAACCTGATAATACTCGATCTACACCTGATCGAGAAATTAACGCAAGTTTGAAGTCTTCAAGTTTGTGGAGAAATGGGCCAAATTTTAAAAACCTTAAGATGTTAGATAAGGCATTTTATCCTTTCGAAAGCTTTTTTTTTAATATGCTTATCGATTCAGTCTACCTATTGCAACAAAGAACGCTCGCAACAAAAGTTAATCGGTAGAAAATACATAAGAGGAAGAAATTTTGTTCCTTAAGAAGAGAAGGTTGCAACTTGAGATCTAAAACCTACAAGTCTCTTGACAAAAACATTGGAGGGCACATACAAAGAAGAAGATATATAATACAGATTCAATTCATTAAAATGGATTAGAAGTATTTTTTATCCCAAAACTATTATTTTGTTCTTTAGGATCATAAAATATGCATTCGATTATGTGGTGATCTTGTGTAAAGTCGTTTCGCCCACAAAAATATAAAAGGCCAGAGCCGTCATATTATGTATATATAAATTGTACCTAATGCTACTATTCTATTATCATTTCTAGATCCTGAAAAAAGCAAAAGTGTAATGCGGGTACAACGTCCCGCAGGTCGGCCAGTACATAAAATAAAATAAAAAAATAAAAAAAATTTTTTTTATTTTTTATTTTTTTTTTTTTTTAAGATAGAACACTTATAACCTCGTCTGCTGTTATAGGTATTTCGCGATGAATAGCTAGAGCAGCCAAACCATTCAAACGATCCTGCAAATAAGTAAACATCTAAGGCTTGTCAAACTGTTATTAAAATAGCTATATTTTAAAATAATATCACTTCGTTGGAAATTTTTCTGTTTCTCCGTAGAATGTAATTATAGAATATACATTTGACAATGTCTCTAGGAATTCTGTGAGTAGATACTAATGACGGAGTGCGTTTTTTTAACTCGTTTGGAACTGGTTATATTGAACAATTATCGATCACAATGGGGGGGGGGATATATCCCCCTGATCCCACCCTATCTATGCAACTGGTCTCATCAAAGCGATACCTTGAATAAAACAGATTTTCATCAAATTCCAAAACTGGATTTGCACGAATTTGATAAACTCTTTGCTTTCTTATAACTTCAAAATCTTCGAAAATCTCGAAATCTATCAAACCAGATTCCTTTTCAAACATTTCCTTGTATATAATGACAAACTTAAAAAAAAACTATACTTTAAAAAGTTAAAAGAATGATTTCCCCCTTTTAAAGTTAGACGAACACTTAAGCAAAGAAGTATGCTTTAAATCGTTCAAAAATGAGAAAAATGTCGACCCTGAATCTACAATTAATTTTTAGAACCGTCTCCTATTTTAAAGTGGATTTAGAGTAGGGTTTAAATATTTGAAAATTTGCGCTTTTATTTTTATATTTTTAAGCACGTATTTCGTTATTTATGAGATTAATTTATATTTTTGGATTACATTCTTCGTTATTTAATTAATTATTTTATCTAAAATAAATGTGATGTTTTATAAAATTGAACTTTGGTAGATTTTTCTTTGAATTGGTAGATTTTGGAAAATTTGTGGTAGAATTTTTTTTTCGGAGAACGGCAACCGTGAATTTAATAATAATAAAAGGTCCCGTACCCTCCTTAAACAGTCCAATTTTACGAAAAATTACGAAATTTAACAAAATTCAATTCGTAAAAGAGAGCGCTCACGAGAGAGTAAAATATTTCCTTGGCCAAAGAAATTTCTTTGGGCTGATTTGTGAAAAGTGTCAAATTTGATTGAAAGTAGCAAAAAAAGAAATAAATTCAAATTCAAATTCTCAATCAATCATACAAAAAAAAAACAGTTAAAATATGGGCAAAATTTATTGTTTTCCCGCTCTCTTACTTTTTTGTAGTTTTGTTTTTCTGTGAGAGAATTTTACCCCCACTCCTTCTCATCTTACAAATTTTAGTTCAGAAAGTACGCGAACGGACCTAATAATTACAATTTCTCAACTTGGTTATTCACAATTAATCAAATTCAAAAGGTTCTTCTACGCCAAGTTTTGTAAATAACCCTTTATTGAAAAGTTAATAGATGTTGTCATTTTGTTGTTTTATTTAAGCTTATACAAAGAAAATTCACTTTTAAATTATTAAAGTACTCGTTCGTCATGGAATCGTTTTTCTTATAATCAAATAAAACAATTTTTTTACAGAGAATTTGTTCACATTCTCTTTCATATATCTTATTATTAAAAACACGATTCATACATACAATTTAGATAAAAAAATGTTCTTCCAAGCGAACATCTCGTCGCCACTTCACAGTTACGTAACTCACAATTCGCACTTGTAGCAACATTTTGTTTTTTTTTTTGTTTTTTAGTTTTTACCGTTTTAACTCAACGAAGTTTTAGATTTTGTTTTCTTGCATTCTTTTATAACACTTCGAAGGATTCCTATTTCAGTTTTAATAAAATTCAATTGCTTCTCGATGTCAGTTTTTTTATATCTGGAACTTATTCCTGTAAGCAAAAATGAATATGTGCATATACTTAAGATTGATATTCATGAATGTATAAGAAGCTATCAAGGAATTATCAGGTACCTTTACGCCTGCACAGCACTTTGTACAAGTTGGAGATTTCATTAAGTGTGTTCCATCTTGTCCGTGTGTTCTCAAGTATTTGATCTTTTAAACTGCCGATCATTTTCTCAAGCATCAAACATTCCGAAACTACTTCGGAATAAGTTCTATCCAATTCAGAGAGTTCGTTTTTTAAACCTAAGACCTCTAGCAAAGCTTCATTTGTTATTTTTAGCATTTGAACCCGCAATTCTTCAATTGCTTGATTCTTCTGTTTTATCATCTCTTCAATTTCAACTCGAGCCAGCACTTGTTTGAAAAAAAGTTTGAGCTTAACATGAAGACTGCAAAAAAAAATTTAAACTCACTCAAGGCATCACATCCACCCATGACTTCCTTAACTGTGACCCAGTAATTACCGCTTGAGGCTACTACATCGTTGATCACAGCTTCATAAGGCTCAAAATTGTCCAAGGTTTTCTTAAGCTCTTCACGGAATTCGGACAAAACTTCGATTTTTTCTTTGTATTCACTTATTGCATTTTTAAGCTTGATATGAGTTTGCTTCTCTTCGGCAACTTTGTTCTCGGCGAATGTCCTTCTTTCATCACAGTCCTTGAAAAAAGTATTGGCCTCAATGAAACGCTCACGTAATTGATTCTGTAATTCGTACAGTTCGTCAATACGGCCTCTATTGATAGCATGTTGACGTTTTTCGCGTTCAAGCAAGTCTTTTTGGAGTTGAAACATTTCGGTATTCTCTCGGTCATTAAAGAGTGCAAGAAGCTCAACGGTTTTTCCGGGAGAGTCCGCGCAAGGTGGTCTCCTAAATCGAAAAAGATTTCAAAATTGTTTCGGGTAAAGAATTGGCTTCTTACGTAAATAATTCATTATTCTGCTTAGACTCAAAGTAAAAATCTGTAACCTTCTCTGGTCGTAAACCTAGGCTGCCAAGAACATCGAGCTTCACTTTGATTCTAGTGGGAGGCTTTTCTGTTGGTGCAGCTCGTTTGTGAATATCATTTGATTTTGATTTTCTTATAAGGCGACCCATAATTAATAAATATTAATTTTGAAATTGGTTCGCTTTCTACTAAATAAAATTGATTAAAAGTATGTATGTATGAACGATACGTACAAAATATAAAAACAAACTGATTTAAAAAGCTCAAACTCAATGTGAAAAAAGTAATTCTAAAAAAGTTTTTTTCGGAGTTTGGTTTTGAAAAGGTGAGCGGCGAAATCCTTCATTTGGATAAAGCGATATGTCTCTCAGCGGTGAGGCTTGAAAGAATTCTGCACTGGCTTGTCAAGGAAGGTAGGGATTGCAAGCAGGGTTTGAAGAAATTAAAAGAAATATAATTAATCATTTACAGGAAAATGGCCTAGTATCGGGCAATGGTGTTGCGTGTTGCTAATTTTGTAAAAAAAAAAAATATCAACTCCTAACATCTTTTATAAAGTAAAACAACATACAAGAGAACACCTTATTGATGAACATAAGAAACTTTTCAATGCAAGCTTTTAATTCTATTTTGTCAATATTGAATGCTTCTCGAATCTAATGTGGTTCATCTTCAGCAATACACTGATTTGACAGAAAAAAAGGGGAAAGAAAGAAATATAAATGAAACATTTTAAAGAACTTTAAAAAAAAACTCTAAATTTAACAATTAGAGTGAATACAGACTTAAATTATGTTAATCAAATGTGACGTTTTGTTGCCATTGTCATTTTTCATGGTGTTGTTGCTTCTGTGGATATGAAGGCTTTCATATACATCATGTCGTCGATGTTTTTTGAGCTTAACATCTTCTAAGCTCACATTGAAGTGTTTGTTGGTGAGGACGTGTGCAGCGACCGACGGAGGATTTTTGGGGTCGGTTTAATTTGATGTGGTTCGAGTGTTCGTTAAAGCGGATACCTATGCTTCGCTTTGTCTGGCAGATGTAAACAGCGTTACAATCTCCACATTTAATTTAATATACTCCAGATTTCTAAGTGATTGTGGATTTGTCTTCAGTTGAACTCAGAATTTTTTTTAAGTTTTCCGTTGTTTGAGTAAATGCACTCTATATCTTGTTGTTTTAATTTTGTGTTCATTTTGTTTGTAATCGGTGGGAAATATGTCATTGAAGCTCTTTCTGAGTTAATGTTCTCATGAAAATGTAATGTCTGTATAAATTGGTAAAGCTTTGTGCCAAAAAGCTAGAACGTGTATGTTGAGTTGAGACAAGAAAAAATTGTATTTAAGGGGGGGGGGTATATTCACCCCCGTTTAGCCAGGAGGGTCAATTTTCTGAAAAATTGACTTATTTTATAAAAAACAAATATTAAAAATCAAAGGCTTCGTGTACCACTGAAAACTGACCTGACATTTTTCTTATTGTGCCTGGGGGCCGCGGCCACCTGCCGGTAAAGAGTTCTACCTACTAGGAGCTTCATATGATTAAAAAAAGAAAAATTTCAGGTCAGTTGTCAGTGAAATGAACGAAATGATTAATCCAGGGAAAATCCAATACTTTTCTACTTTATTGAGGCCTCATAAAATTCCAATTACAGAACAAACATTAAAAGAAAGTTTAATGTTTCATAAATTAATAAAACTAAAAGTCGAGATAGGTAAAACTAAAAACAAAGATTTTCTTAGAAAAAAATGGTTCTGGTTTTTTTTTTTATTTCTCAAAATTGGAAAGACATTTTTGCATCCGGTTTTCTATTTTTGACTAAAAATTAACAATGGAATTGAATTTTAAAAACAAAATTAGTACTTAAGTACATAAAATTTTGAAAAAACTTAGTTCAAAAATTATTTTTTTTTTTTTTTTTTTTTTTATTATTAAAGCACCTTAAATTTTATGCAAAAACTTAATGTAGATCTTGAAATTCTTAGTGCTCTCGCATAGTTTTAAGAATTTCCAATCCAAAATTTTCCATTTTTCCATTTCAAAATCAGTGCACCTAAGATTTCATGCAATTTTCCCTTTGAAAACCAAAGAAGCTTCTGAGTTTTTCACCAAAGACTTTCTATTTTCCTTTCAAAACCCATTTTGAAATTTTACAGTTTTCCATTTGAGACCCAACGCACCTACAATTAAATGCAATTTTTTCCTTGAATTTTCCCTTTTCCCATTTGATACAAAAATACGAAACCCGAGAAAAAAACGTTAATGGAACGAAATGGAAACATGTCTTCGTTTTTTCCCCAACGCACAGTGAACAGGGTCAGTAGGATGAACATGAAATGAACTCAAAGAACCAAAAAAATAGGCATTTTCAATCATATATTCTTGCCATTCAAAAACAGAAAAAAATACACGTGTGCTCGTTCTTCTCAGGTTATATCTAACTAGCAGTTGCCCGCGTCTTTCTCCGCCTCTAACTCATCCACCGGCCAGAGGTGCGTCTTCGACTTGTCCTTCATGCCCGTCTGGGAATTTTGTTGCAAAATTATTTTAAAACAGTGGACTCTCTCTAAATCGAAATTGTTCTTAACTCGAAGCTTTCATATATGTATAATTTTCCCCGTTTTAGCTACGCTTTTCGCTGATGCTTTGCTCTTATTATTCTTAACTTATTAGCGTAACATTGTATAGCTTAAACCCGTCCTCAATAAATGGATTTTTCAATACAAAAATAATTGTTCGATTTAGTAGTAGTCCCTGAGATCAGCACGTTCAAGCAGACAACAGAAGCCTTCAAAATGCTTAGCTCCTATTGGTCGCAGCGTAATATTATATAGCTTCAAGCCTTCTACATTAAATGGACCATTCAACATTAAGAGAATTATTCAATTTGATTTAGCAGTTTCTGAGATAAGCGCGTTACTCATTTTCCACTGATTCTTTGCTCCTATTGGTCAAAGCTTGTTAAGTAGCCTAAAGCCTTCTTCGATTAATAGACTATCCAACACAAAAAGAATTATACCATTCGAACCAGTAGTTCCAGAGATTACCGCGTTCAAACGAACAAACTCTTCAGTTGAGAAACACTTTTTCATGACAAATTGATACTCTTCAAAGTTTTGTCACTTCTTCGCAAGAGGCTGTGTGGCTGTGTCCGTGAAAGATGAAATAAAAACTATGGGCACGAGTAGGACTCGAACGCACGACATTCTGCTAAGCAGTCGACGCACCTAACTACTAAGCTACGGACACTACATAAATGCATACATATAAATTTTAGTCTTACTAATAACGCAGAAAATCCGGTTCACCTGGGTGTATACTTACCATTTCCAAACGAATTAATTGATCCATAATAAATGAAAAATATTGCGATTGATGTTATACCAGGAAGTCTGAGGGAGAGGCGGCCAAAGTCGCGGGCAACTGTTAGTATCTTCCATACATTGATAACTAGGACTTGTGTGCAAGTATAGACAGTCAATTTTTATTTTTATTGGTTTTTAGGAAACAAATTGTAAGGAAGATCGAAAGTCGTTGTTTTAATATTTAATTTCGAATATGTTTAATTGATATAATTGATAAGATAAAAAAGATGATAAGAAAACAGTGATAAAAATGGCAATGTAAGTTTTTTTAGCCGACCACTGATGCTTCGTTTCTATTGGTCGCAACATAATGCTGTATAGCTTAAGACCTTCTTCAGTAAATTAACTATTCAAAACAAAAAGAATTTTCAATTTTATAAAGCAGATTCCTCAGATAAATGCGTTCAAACAAATAGACAAATTAATAATTTTTTGCCATTTTTCCACATTTTCCACTGATTCCTCTTAAATGTAAAATAGTCCTAGTAGGCTTTAATGTAGAATAGTCCTTCCTTAATAAATGAACTTTTCAACACAAACAGGATTGTTCGATTTGATTCAGCACTTTTTGGGATCAACTCGTTCAAACAAACAACAGAAGCCTTCAAAAATGAATATTTCACTGATGTTTCGCTCGTATTGGTCGCAGCATCATAATAAATAGCTCCAAACCTTCCACGATAAATGGACCATTCAGCATAAAAAGAATTTTTTAGTTTGACTAAGCAGTTACTGAGATAAGCACAGCGTTTTAAACGCAGAAAAATTAATATTTTTTGCCGTTTTGTTTTTCAAATTTCCCAAAAATTCTTCGCTCCTATTGGTCACAGCGTAATGTTAAGTAGCCTTAAGCTTAATGGACAATTCGGATTAGAAGTTCCTGAGATAAGCGTGTTCAAACGAACAAACTCTTCAGCTTTATATATTGGTATAAGTAAATATACATGCATAAAATGGCTTCTTTTAATTCAGAATTTGATAGCTAATAAATGGTACAAACAATCGTCCACCTTGAACCGTTTTTTTTTTTTTGTGATCAAATAAAACAATTATTTTTTTTCTACTGAGATTTTGTTGGTATAACATTTCATATGTTTTACATTCAAAACATATTTCCTACAAATGTTTCGATTGAATAAAAAAAAAGTTTCTTATAAGCGAATCACTTCAAAGTCACAACTCACAATACGACCAATATTGAATTGCAAACCGAAGTTTAGGTGTTATTGGTCTTTTTGTCACGTTTGACAACAAAACACGTGTTCATACCGCAACGAAAATTGCATTGTTGAAACAAAAAATAAACTTTAAAGTTTTACTTTTGTTTTTAGTGCTTTGGTAGGGTTCAAGCATTCTTGTATGACAGTTCGAATGATTCCTATTTCATTTCTAATAAAATCCAATTGCTGCTCAACCTGATTTCTGGCCAAACTCATTCCTGCAAGCAAAAATAATATTTAAAAATATTTTAGAGTTTGATTATTATTAAGAATCATGCAGCAAAAATCTAAGCAACTTCTATCAGATTTGATCAAAGAAGTCATATTTGTTCTGTGTCGGTTTACTGGCGATAATTTTATTGATAACGTCATAAGATGACTGATGAAAACTTTGCAAACTTTTATGAATAGGCTGATTGTGACTCTTTATCGGTTTTTTTTCGGGCTATGGCCCGTGCGTTCAGATGGAGCATGAAAATAGGCGCCTTCAGTTTCGTCTTATAAATAAGCTACCTCAGAAAGCCTATCCAACTCGTTTTTCAGGAGCAAGTATTAAAAATGATTTGCAAAGGCTGTTCTGTCAGAAATTGTAGGATAGCGTTTTTTGGGTAGATCTACTATTTTTAGTATAAGGAAAACAAATTTATCCGGATAGCCTATTCATGTCAAAGTAAGGGCACCCAATGAGCCCCAGTTTTTCGAACCTCCAGCCACCATTCATGTATTTATATGAAGTTATCATAAAGTAATCACGTCCAAATAACAGAACAGAAGTTAAAGAAATAAAAATGGTACCTCTACGCTTGCAAAGCAATTTGTACATCATCCAGATTTCATTAAGAATTCTCCATTTTGTAAATCCGTTGTCATTTATGTTATCTTTTGTATGGCCGATTATTTTCTCAATCTTCAAACATTCCGAAACTGTTTTGGCATAAGCCCTTTCCAATTCAGAGAGTTCATTATTTAAACCTAGGACCGTAAGCATAGCTTCATTCGTTATTTTTATCATTTGAACTCGTAATTCTTTAATTTCTTGAAGCTTCTGTCTTTGCATCTCAACAATTTCAACTTGAGCCATCACTAATTTGAGGAAAGTTAGAGCAAATACGAAGACAGGAGAAATTATTCAAACTCACTCAAAGCATCACATCCATAGATGACGTCCTTAGCTGACGCCCAATTGTTATTCGTTGAGGCTATAACTTTTTCGATCACAACTTCATAAGGCTCAAAATCTTTAACGAATTTCTCTAGCTCATCACGGAATTCCGACAAAACTCCGATTTTTTCTTTGTATTCACTTATTCCATTTTTAAGCTTGATATGAGTTTGCTTCTCTTCGGATACTTTGATTTCGGCAAATGTCTTTTTTTCGTCACAATCCTTGAAGAAATTATTTGCCTCGATGAAACGCTCTCGAGATTGACTCTGTAATTCGTACAATTCTTCAATACGATTTCTATTGATATGATTTTGACGTTTTTCTTGTTCAAGCAAATCTTCTTGGAGTTGAAGCATTTCGATATGTTCTCGATCATTTTGGAGTGCAAAAAGCTCTTCGGTCTTTCCAGTGGAGTCAGGATTCGGTGGTTTTCTAAATCGAGAAGTCTTAAAAATTGTTGAGATTGTTAAGAATTTGCTTCTTACATAAATAACACATTTTGTAGCACAGATTCGACGTGCAAATCTGGAACCTTCTCTGGTCGTAGAGATAATTTGCCAAGCATATCAAGCTTATTCAATCTGGACTTAACTTTTTTCTGTTGTGGTTCTGGTTGTGGAAGCTGGTCAATAACAACGGGCTTAACTTTCGTCTTATGTCGAACCATGATTTTGAAGATGTTTCGTTTGCTATTAATTATCTAATATATTTTTTTGTTTTTTTTTTTTTTTTCTAAAATTAAAAATGTGTATGTATCGCGTTCAAATTATGAAAATAAATTGATTTTAAAAGCTCAAACTCAATACGAAAAGAAGAAATTCTATGTGTTTTTGTCAGGTTTTAGTTTTGGTGAGGTGAGCGGTCAGCACAGCGGGTTTTCTGCCACTTCAACGACAAGGAGAGTTTGAAAAAGTGAAAGGAAACATAATAACTTTTCCACCGTAAGGTAAAATTCGAACGTTTCTAAAAAAAATAGGGCCTCTACAATGCTTTAGACGGCAAAAGTACGGTCGTTGCAACTAGTATATGAAGTGAGATGTTTTCGCTCAAATTTTTGTTCGATATTAAAGCCAAATGACTAAAAACAATTTATCAAAATTGAGAGCACCCCAATGTTTTCTAAAGTCTAACCTGATATACACTAGAAATTCTCCACACGGGTTCCAATCTTGTAGTGGTGCGGGAGGCTTACACTTAAATCCTTAACTGATCAGCTGTAGACCTTCATTTCTGAAGTCCTCAGCTGATCAGCTGAGGATTTTAGGCCAATTAAGAGGAACTAAACACAAATAAGAAATATGAACAAGACACAACAAATGAACAAATCACCAGCGGACATATAAGGTGCCGGCGCTGCGGGCGGCGCGGGCTTGGCCACCCCAACACTAGGAGGGGAGAGGTCGTCAGTTGACAAGAATGTACAGAAGAACAATACTACAGGAAAAACAACGACAACAAAAACTACACAGGAGGAAGAGGACCTTCTTCACACTTCTTTTCCAACCTCGGTGAAAATGGTGGAATAAGCATCAGAACTCTAGACACTGACGACGACGACGCACTATGTGACAAATTCTCGATTTCGTGCGATTAAGTCAATTTTGAAAATTTTAGCTTTTCATCAAAATTCTTATGCAGTTTCACCGAAAAAAAAACCTTGGTAAAATCAAACAATAATCTTGTTTGTTTTTGCGTCAAGCACGAATATGTTTAATTTGAACATGCTGGCATTGTTATTTTTTTATTTAAATGATACAATGTTCATTGTTCAAAACAATAACGTCATTGTCAATTTCATTGTTAACCAATCACGTTTGTAGTAAAACAAACATGAAAATGGCGTTCACTTATTATAAGCATACTTGACTGACACGTTGTTGATCAACAACGATTTAGTGTTTCTTTAACTATGAGATATTATAGTGTTACAATTTTTGTGCTTGAATTAATACGACTTTGGTCCAGCTCGTTGTTGATCAAAAACGTTTATAGTTGATTGAATATTATTCTGCTTAAATTAAAAAGAGAAATAGGGTGATTTATGTTGAAAGATACCGTTTGTGATATTAGAAAACAATTAAGTCTTCAATGAAAGTGGTTAGAAAAACATTTTCTTTTTCGATATAAGAATACTTACAGTTTTTTTTTCACCTGAGAAATCCAAGGAAATGAAAAACCATCACAATCAATTTTTCTAAAACATATTTTATTGAAATAATATACCAAAAAACTTAAATAATATAACCAAATTTAACGCGTTTAATTGGGAAATACATTAATTTGATGATGATTTGTGAAATATTTAAAGGAAAAACTACTTTTTTTACAAATAAGGAATGCAAGATTTACCAATGTTTTCCCGGCAGAGCGTTTAAAAAGCAGCCAATTAATTAACATCTTCCCTTCTAAGGTCATAGAAATGTTCTCACTCCTCAGTATAACCTCGTTCCGCGGTTCATTGCTAAGTTGAAGCCGTTATTTTCAGCAATAGACCTTTGTTGACATAAACATAACGTTGATGAGACGATAAGCAAAAAATAAAAAAGCACGAAACTATAGTACATATAAGAAACAGCTTACCTTCAGATGTTTAAAACTCTTCATCCGGTTTGAAATTTTAAAAACGTCTTCTTCTTGTGAAAGATATCAATGCTAATTATTCTGCACCTTCTTTTAGAATTGAAGAACCTGCTACCTTCTGATGAATTCACTATGGATCCTCATGGAGATGGAACCAATACTTTTCTGTTTAAGAAATATAGTTAAGAAATGTAGTAGATTCATAACCTTTGTTTTTTTATACTTTTCATATTCGGAACAATTAGCATAAAACAATTATGTCGGACTAGATATAGAGATAGACTTGATTTATTTCATTTTATGAATTTTAACAAAATTGTTTCAGAGTTTCAGAGTGTCGTGTTAATTTATAGTTTAATAATATAATAGAACAAAAACTTACCTTAGAAATTAAACTTCTGGTGCTGGTGTTATTTCGATTTTATTTGTTAAGCAATTAATAAACAAACTCTTATTTACTTTATACACACGTCTTGTTCACCAAAAAAAGCTAAACTAATGAACAACGAACGAATGCATTTAAACTCAAATATGCAAGATTATTGCAGGCCAAACAATACAAATATTCTACTGAACATACACGTGATACTTCAAGTTCGAAAAGTATTCTAATTCAAAATGATTGCGACACTTTAACAATGTGTTGCCTCAACAATTATCGTGATTGATTAAATATGAACATTGTTGATCGAGCATATCCTTGATAATTCATTAACGACCTTTGTGTAGCTTCAAAAATTCTTGTGGTTGGTTAAATACTTTCATTGTTGATTATTATAAGTGATACTTGAATATGATACGTTGTTTATCATTGTCACTTTTCATAAAATTAAGTTGAATTGTTAATTAAACACGTTTGTTGTTGGTCAAGTATACATTCAACAATGATATTCTTGCTGTAGTATAAGAGAATATTCAAATCAACTAGTAACAAGCTTAATTTGAACATTTTAATGTTACTCACCAAAAGAAAAATTGATCACGGCTGCATTGTTGATTTAAACATGCGATCTTATTTGTTTCAATCACAAAGCTTGTTTAATTTCACAACTATCGTCAAATTGTTGATTAACAATGAAGTGTGTTTAAATCAACTAATGTTTTTTCTTTCGGTGTTTAAATACATCCAACCAAGCTTTAAAATTTCATAAGATTATGTTGCTCCCCTACGAAGATAGAAGGCTTCAAAGATTGGTAATTTATGTGAAAATTGGTATTAATTTTCTTTCCAAGAAAAAATATTTTTTTTTTATTTTTCTTATGTATGTTTTAAGCTGTATCACTTTTTTCCGGACTCAAAAATGTTACCAATTTTATGTTGCGATTTGAGGTCAAAATTTATATATGAATAACTTCAAGTGGCCGGAACCATTTTTTTTTTTCAGAATTAATTTTTATTAATTTCACTTAAAACCTACTTATTACCAGACAAAGGATTCAAACTAGCTTATTATCTTTAAATCTTATATTTAACTTACTGGCTCCAACCGGGCTCTCTGAGCAATTCATCAGCTTCTTAAAATTAATGCCTTTTGGCCTATGAACTATTTCGTTTTTTGTTTTTTACATTTTAAATTGTTAGAAAAATTTTAAAACTAACACCATATCATTTACATTTGTTTCTTACATGTTACTAAAAATTAAGTCCTTAAAAATAAAACTTAAAATTAACTAAAACCACCTATTCTACCTAACAACTACTTACGAACTAGAAAAACCACAGCAGCAAATCTCAATTATTTTTATTTTTTTTGTATATATTTTTTTAATTTTTTTTTTACATTTTTTTTGTATTTCGTTTTTTTTTTCGTATTTCATATTTATTGTCCTTGTCAATGTATGTGCCACCATGCCTACCTAAACCCAAATCCCTTAAACTAAAACAAGTATGTAAGCCGGCTCAAAACCCCACCCCGACTACTCATTATCAAGTGCTGACTGAAGCCACCAGAACTGGTCCTCCTGCTCCACCCTATCGATTCGGTCCCGTTCAGACACAGCCCTACTGAACTGAAAAAGCTCTGCTCCGTCTTGTGCGAGGACGTCTCGACTGTAAAGGAGCCGCCGATCGTCGGCTTTCCGCCTGACATGGTAGGATAGCGTCACCGCCAATCTGTTCTGTATCAGACCGCATCTATCTAAATAGAGGAATGCCTCTGGTGGAATGAAGCCGCTCAAGCGTGCACTATCAAAATATTCGTCGTTCGGATAGAACGCCCCAAAGATCAAATTATTCGTCGAAGTCATAGCTCTCGCAATGTGACCCCGAACAATTTTTATCACGAAATTTTCAAACCTCGTTCGAATAGTAATGTGTATATAAGAAGATTCCGGTGTCCGATACAAACCGAGGCAGCGCCGAAAACATTACCTCTCGAACACCCGAATATTCTCCATTTGCGATGGTGCAACGTTGAACCACACTGGACAGCCATAAACGATCATCGGCCGTATGAGGGCCATGTAGCAAATTACCTTCACTGCTGTGAAACAGCAGTTTCGTCAGAGCGAAGGCTCCTCTGGCCTTAGTCAGAGCAGCATCTATATGTCTGTCGAAATACAGATACTGGTCCAACCAAATACCGAGCCGAGGTACTTCACTTCACTTTTGCAAGTTAATCGCTGACCGTGAGGCCCAACGATGACCATCTTGCGCCAATTCTTGCGCTTATCCTTCGTGGCCCCAGCTAGCAAGGTCCGGAACAGAATTGTTTCGCATTTCTGGACATTTGTTTTCAGTTTCCAGTCCAGGCCGGGCACCATATCAGGGGCAGAATGGTCAAACTGATCTTTTGTACACATATTAACAGGTGTTTCTTTAAGCAAAATCTAAAGCGTTTTGTTGAATCATTCTGCCCCGAAGGTATTACAATTTCAAAAAACTATAAAAATCGACGAATCGAAAATTATTAATTTATCATTTTTTCTTAAGTTCTTTTTTTCTAATGGCCTTTTCCAAAACTAAAAAAGGAGTGCTTACCCATCATTATTTTCACTCCCTCAAGGAGTGAAATCGTCACTCCCTACTTTTTTTTGGAGTGAAGGAGTGAACACTAATTCATGAATAATCTTGTATCGTACTAGTTGTCAAATGTCAAAAGTAAATATCAAACGCACAACTCACCAACACAAACAAAACTAAACGCCAAAACACTCCCTTTCCTAAAATGAATTGCAAAACTCTTTGACAGGGAGTACAATCCCAAAAGTAGTTTTGGAAAAGGACATTTGATTCAAATAAAAGAATTGAATACGAAATGTTATTTTCGTATTATTCAAGATAAAAAAAAAAAAAACTAATCCAAATTGATCAATTACTTTTTGAGAAATTTGAATTAAAAAAAAAATATGAAATAACTTTGTTTTTTTTTTTATTAATTTTTCTTATAAGCATAAAAAAAATGAATACAAAAATTATAATAACATATTATCAAAGATATTCCAAGAAAAAAATATGATAATCAGTAGCTTACTTTTCGAAAAAATTAACCTATTTTTTTTTACTCTTACGAAAATGTGTACAAAAATATCTTTGAGTGACTGTTGTACTCATATAGTAAGACTGAAGAGTAATATTTCTTGCATAGCTACCTACTTACAATTGCAATTATAAGCAAGAGCTAAAGAGGTTTTTTTCAACGGATGTAAAAATAAATAAATACTTATATGTATTTGAATAAAATATAATATATAAAATTCTCCTGTCACGGGGTGCGTTAATGAACTCCTCCGAAACGAAACGGCTCGACCGATTCTCATGAAATTTTGTGAGCATATTGAGTAGGTCTGAGAATCGGCTAACATCTATTTTTCAACCCCCTAAATGTAAAGGGTGGTCTACATTTAATTTTTTTTTTCTTTTATTTTCTTGGACAACATTTTTTGTTTTTATTTTTTTATGATACATCATATTAAAATACATACAACCCTATATGATCAACCCTCATTTTTTATTTATCAATTAAAAACTTAAATTTTTTTGGCAAGATTTTTACTTTAATTTTTTTTATTTTGTCATGCGGGGTAGTCGGTAGCAGGTAGTGGGTAGTAGGTATCAATCAATGGTGTAGTGGGTAACGTTCAGAAGTATTGAGTAACGGGAAGTAGGGTAGCGGGTAAAATGGTAGCTGTGTATAACGGGATTGCGTGTAGAGGGTAGTGGGGTAGCGGGTAGTAAGAAGCGATTACCGGTTAAGAGGGTAGCGTGTTTTGGTTAGTGAAAAGCGGGGTAGCGGGTAGTGGGGTAGCGGGTAACATGGTAACCGGGTATAACGGGATAGCGGGTAGACGTTAGTGGAGAAGCGGGGAGAGAGTAGCGGGTGGTATTGAAGCGGGCTACAAAAGTCTAGGTCTTTTTTATATCGATTGAGGCAGTACGAAGTCTGGCAGGTCAGCTAGTAGTATATAAATTAATCTAATATATAAAATTCTTCTGTTACAGTTTTAGTGGTCATACTCCTCCGAAACGGCTTGAACGATTTTGATGAAATTTTGTATGTGTATTCAGTACGTACGGGAATAGGTTCATATTTTGTTTTTATACCGCTAATTGTTAAGGAAGGCTCATTCACATATTTTGTTTTGGCATTTTTTGAGCAGTTTTTTTTTATTATAATTTTTGTATGGTGCGGCATTAAGAAATACATTCAATCCTTAATTTTCATCTTCTTACCACTTACCCCTACTTTTTAGGAACCACTTCTTAATGATCGCAGTAGTGATAGTGACATTGAAGCTTATTATTGTGAAAGGTAGGTTAAATAATAAAAGATAAATAAACATAAGCAAACAATGCCATGCTAATGCGGGGAAGAGGTCGTTAATGGTAGTGGGGTGGTGGGATAGTGGTTAGTGGGTAACGGTAAGCGGGATGACGGTTTGTGGGTAATGGGTAGTGGGAAGCGTGGTGACGGGTTGTGGGTAATGGGTAGTGGGAAGCGGGGTAACGGGTTGTTGGTAATGAATAGTGGGAAGCGGGGTAACGGTGTAGCGGGTATGGATAGACATAGCGGGTACCGGTTACTGGGGTAGCGCAAAGCTACTCGGGAAGTAAACACAGATGTGATTTGTTTACGTTGTTTCAAGGACAGCGCGAGTTGTAACATAGTCTGATTAAATTTGGTAAGACTTTCACGCTAGATGATTGATTTCGTCGAATCAAGATTAACATCCCGTAAGTATAGATCACGGTTATGATCTTTCCGAAACGCTACTACGGATTTAATAACAAAGTTTCGATCGTATGCGGAATTGAATTTTAATACAATGGGTGTGTCTTTGAAATCAGGTTTAGTGCGAGTGCGGAAAATGTTTTTATAGTGGGTGGATTTATATTCGCTTTTTTTATTTATCGATTGAGGCAGTACGAAGTCTGCAGGGTCAGCTAGTTAGTAAATATATTAATATTTCAAAGGATGCTTTTACTATCCGACCTAAATATATTTTTATCGTTAACTAACAATTTCCAATAGAAAACAAAATTCTGAAGTAATTCAAATGTTTGAGCCTGAAGAATTTTAAGATACCCGCCTCGGTAGTTGATAAAAGCGAAATATATAACTTTTATTTAAAAAAAAGTTACTTATGCCCTAAAATTAACACAAAATTTATTCATTTTCAACATCAACTTTCTTATATTTTGAAAAAAAAAAAAAAAAAAACAGTGAATTACAAACGTTTTGAATTAATGAAATGACACCGTATCTTTGTTTTCCATATCAAAGCGAAAAACAAAAACGGCGACGACGAACAAAACACCACCGTCAGACAAGAGCCTCGACATCGGACACGATGATAGCCAACAATTCCGGGAACCTGACCTAGAAGAAGTGAAAACTGCAATATCACGTCTGATATCCAACAAAGCCGCTGGAGCAGATGGACTAGCTGCTGAGTTGTTTAAAGCAGCAGGCGACGAGCTAGATAGGAGCATTCAAAAAATCATCTGTAAGATTTGGTCAGAGGAATGCATGCCCGATGAATGGAACCTCAGCATTGTTTGTCCGATCCTGAAAAGGGAGATCCTCTAAACTGCGCCAACAAAAGAGGAATAAGTCTACTTAACATCGCCTACAAGATTCTCTCTGCCGTAATATGTGAAAACGTCTGAAGCCTTTCGGCAACAATCTTATTGGTCCTTATCAATCAGTCAATCAATTCACGTTACGGCAGATCCTATGAACTCCAAATTGATACCCACCACCTTTTCATTGATTTTAAGGCGTATGACTGATGACAGCATCTATAGAGACGAGATGTCTAGTTTTGGCAACCCTGACCGGACAAGGCGATGCACTGTCATGCGATTTCTTTAACATCGGTCTTGGGAAGATGGTGCAGATCTGCACCGTCAACGCCAAAAGGCAGTATCTTCCAAAAATCTGTTCAACTTCTCGCGTACGCCGATGATATTGATATAATGGGAAGAACACAGCGTGATGTCAATGGCGCCTTTGTGAGAATTGAGACAGAAGCGGCAAAAATGGGTTTAGCGGTAAATGAGGGAAAAACGAGGTATGTGCTATCTTCGAGGAAGGACACCCAACACTAGAGCTGTCAAAGTAACGTTAAAATGAGTACCCGTATGAATACGTTACTTTTGGTATGAATACTCGGTACAAAAATATCGTTACTAGTTACTTTCGTTACTTTCATTGAAAGTAGTATTTTCGTTAAAAATGTATTTAGGTACATATTTGCACAAGAGCACAAGCCAAATGATACATTCTTGTTTAAAATTGTACATAAACACAAAGATAGTTTGTGTATGTGTAAATTTGAATATTAGTTTTCTCAGTGCATTGAGCGGAAAATATGAAGTAAATAGTGAGAGAAATTTAAATAAAAGATATCAAATGTGTTGTAATGTTTAAGTTTTTGTCATTTCATCTTTTTGACATTTTTTCTTTTATTGAGGACAAACCTATACTTCCAAAACATTTATAACAAAAAAATAATTGAGGCAAATTCATAATACTCTAACAAAATTAATATTCATTACTCGAGTTCCCACGAATCACCTACGACATAGTGCGCAGTCACTGCTAGAAAGGAAGTCGTTGTCCGAGAAGTCCATGCATCTGTTGATTGAAAAAGTCCTTAAATCCGGAGTCTTCGACAGTTAAAAAAGGCTGTTTTAATTTCCTTGTAAAAAATATCAGGAAAATATTAAAACAGTTATGAAATTTTTTGGTATGAAACATTACTAAGATATCTCATATAAGGTTGAAGAAATTTCCAAAAAATTGGTTGAGCCGTTTTTGAGAAATCTAGAAAAGAGTTTAACAAACCCAAAGGGTGCTGCAAAAATGGACTTCTTTTCCAATTGTTATTGATTATATTTTAAATAATATCTTGGAATGCAATAGCACTAAGTGTAATGTTTAGTATAATTGTACAAAATTTTAACAAAATTGGTAAAGCCGATATGGAGATATACGGGAATAACCAAAAAATCAGCCGCAAAGTCCCTAGTATTAGAATTTTTTACTTCCCTATAGGGTCAGTAAGGAGTATAGATAAAAATCTGAAAAAATTAAAGGATTTTTTTTTTATTTATTTGGAGACGATTGAGCGAATGTCTTCAGTAATTTTATCTTAAGGACCACCCTAATGTATATGTATAGTCACATATGACACACACAGTTCATAGAAAAACGAAACACATCCAATATACGGATAACGCATTACATACCATTATAGAAACTACAATGAAAACACACACTCACTCCTTATTCACATTACTCAACTATGACACAGTTCACAAAAAACGAAACACACCACATTATCACAGTATACGGAATGACGGTATGAAGCATTACATACCAGCATAGAATGTGGTATTAGTATGAAAAAAACTACCTGAAAAAAAGTAACTAGATCATACCAGTAACGACATTTATTTTGGAGTACCGAAACGTTACTCGGTACAAACTAAAATACCCGTTACTAAGTAACGAATACATATCGTTTGCTACAGCTCTACCCAACACCGAGGGCTCGGACAGAACGTCACAATAGACGCATACAACTTCGAGGTAGTAGTAGTGTCCGTAGCTTAGTGGTTATGTACGTTGGCTGCTAAGCAGAACGTCGTGGGTTCGAATCCTACTCGGGCCCAAAGTTTTTATTTCATCTTTTACGGACACTGCCTCTTGCGAAGAACTGACAAAACTTCCAAGAGTATCATCTGTCATGAAAAAAGTGCTTCTCAACTTTGCCGTTCGGAATCGGCGTAAAATTGTAGGTCCCCTCAATTCTTCACACGTACCTAGAGAATTGTTGATGAGAGTAAGCCACTTAGGCCTTGGCTCTTCAAGAGCTGTCGTGCCACTCAATTTATTTTATTTTATTTTTAACTTTGAGGTAGTAGAATAATTGCCCCCGTTTAGCCAGGAGAGGATTTTAAAAATCATCGGCTCTATCCACATGTCTTGTTAAACCTTCTCACAAGGATAAAAAGTGATCCCTTTATTTTGCATTAAATTAAAACTGCTTCCAGGAATAGTTTTTGAAAAATTCATCTTCAAAGTCAAAAAATCGAAATTTTCAACTTTATTTATTAACTTTGAACTAATTTTTTTCAACATGTTATGTAATGGGGAACTATTTTTTTTTCACAATTAAATGCGGTTACAAGTTCTCAATGAGATCCCAACCAAAGTCTTGCCAAACTGTGTGCTTGGGAAGCTTATACTCGCATAGTCTCGATTTTCTGAATAAAGTACAATTTGTTGATGCGTCCAATCCTTCTAACAAATTTTCTTGTAGGACTTCTTCTTCCTTTTTTTTGTGCAACTCTTTATAAATTCCATTAAAAAAAAAATACTTCTTCAATTCTTCTGAATTACAAATGAAAAATTTTCTTGCAATTAAAAATTGGACGATGTCGCTGGCAAGAACTTCATCCAATAACTAATCTGTCGAAAACCGTCCAATGGCTTGTAAATAAGAAAAACTGCGTGGTTAAACTTTTTGATTGAAAATAGGAAGAAAATTGGCTGCCATTTTTTTTCAGAAAACTGGCCAATATTGGAAGATCTTCCAGTCGTGTATTCTAAGCTTTATCTACACATGTGTGTAAGTAGCTAAAGTTTTGTTTTGAATACTCTCGGGCGTATACTTATTATTTTTTTTTTCAAACGATAAATTAAAATTTTGACAAAAAACAATTGTGTCAATAGAGAAAATAAAAACCTTTAAACTTTTTATTATATGCATTTTGAGGCTAGATTTTAATATGTGATGGACTTAGACACCACTAATCCAATTACCTTTTCCAATTGTTTCGTTTGAAACAAATTCTCAAGAAAACTTCAAATCGCTTAGCTAATTAAATGTTGAAGAACCAGTGCTATACTTCCCAACCATGAGCTATCTTAATCAACTCACGTTGCAATAAATTTGAATAAACGAACCCTGAGGCTATGCTTTCAAATGCAATTTCCGACAGCCATTAGCTCATTTAGAGAAGAGAGCAAGAATTGTGTTAGTGGTATTGCTAATGATATTTAAAGTGAAAACACTCAGCCAGTTTATACCTTAGCTTAAGTATTGAATTCAAGTTTTCATTTTGTTTTAAGAAATTTTCTTATGTTTTCTTACTTCAAAAATTTCAATATTGTTATGAAATTCATGTCGAGAAGAAAAAGACTTTTTTAATTTTTAGGTAATTTTTTCTCTTTTTCAACATTATCATAATCATTTTCATTTTAATAAAGCTTACGTTATCAAAAAACCTTTGCTTAAAATAATTGTCTCCTCGACTTTCATCAACAACATTTCTAAAAATTAAAAAAATTTGGACGCTGCATTAATTGGGAATTAAGGATGTCTGATGGTTATGATTGTTTGGCATGCAAGAGGAGAAATGATGCCGAAGACATGGTTGAGTGTACCAAGTGCAAGAAATGGCTACATTTTAGCTGCGCTGGAGTCGATGCTTCTGTTGAAGAAAAAGATTGGTTTTGCAAGGAATGCAAGGATCTTAGTTCTTCATTGGATAGCGATAGAACCGTAGCGCAGTCTGCAGGAGGCGCAAGCAATGTAACTACGAAGAAGATGTCTAATTCGAGAATTAACGATGCGCGTTCAAACGGATCAGGAAAGGATGGAAAATCGATTGCGTCCTCTTCGAGGAGTCGCAGAAGTGTTCAATTAGAATTGCTGCGTTTAGAGGAACAAAAAAAGATCGACGACAAATTCCTACAAGAACGGGAAAAAAGAGAAAGGGAATTTATTGAAAAAAATGTTGAGTTATTGGCTCGAGAAGCTGTTGCGAAAGAAGATTTGGAGGACGACAACAGTTTGCGATTAAGCCAAACTAGGGATTGGGTGGAGAAGTCCAATATTATATTAGGAAACCCTATACAAGCTAACGATTTGCCAGAGGAAAAGAATTTGCAATGCAAGACAACAATTGCTTATAAAGAGCCTGGTTTGGAACCTGAATTTCTTGACCAGAGGCAAATAGCAGCACGTCAAGTAATGGCTAAGGATCTTCCTACGTTCTCGGGCAGACCTGAAGAATGGCCGCTTTTTATAAGTTCTTTTGAGAATGACACGAAGCTATGTGGATTCTCAAATCAAGAAAATTTGTCTCGTTTACAAAGAGCTTTGAAGGGTAGAGCATTGGAAGCTGTTGGAACTCGTCTCATGATGCCTTCAAATGTTCCAGAGGTTATTGAGACCCTACGAATGCTTTATGGACAGCCAGAGTACATAATCGATAATATTTTGAAAAAAATTAGAATGGAACCAGGTCCTAAAGAAGAACGTTTGGAGTCTCTTGTGACATTCGCTCTCTCCGTCCGTAGTGTGCACTGCATGATCGAAGCTTGTAGTTTGACCCATTATCTGAGTAACAGGACATTACTAAGAGAACTCGTCGATAAACTTCCACCAACTTTAAAGTTAAATTGGGCGATGACAATCAATGGTGATGAAACTCTTACCACGTTTACTGCTTGGCTCTACAACATTGCTCAAGCAGCATGCAAGGTTACTCCGTGTGCAGAAACAAGAGTCGAGAAACGACAATCCCATCTTCATGCACATTCCGAAAATAAGCATAACAAATCGGGATGCTATCTCTGTGATAAGGATCATAAGCTTGTATCATGCAGTCAATTTTCAGATCTATCTGTCAAGAGAAGATGGGACATAGTGAGTAAGCGGAATATCTGTGAAGTTTGTTTGAGTCACCCTAAAGTTTTCAAATGTCGGAAACAAGCAGCGTGTGGTGTGAATGGGTGTCAACTTAAGCATCACCAGCTCTTGCATTCACTTCCAAGAGAATCAAAGAGCCCGGACCAGTTGTTGGCTGTTATGAGCATCAATCTTCGAATGCTAACGACATACTCTTCAGTATTATTCCAGTTGTTTTGCATAGTAAAGGGAGGTCTCTAGAAACCTTTGCTTTTCTGGATAGTGGATCATCGTTAACATTGGTAGAAGAGGATGTAGCAAAAGAATTGGAATTGGAAGGAATATCGAAGCCTTTGTGCCTTAAATGGACTGCAGATACGGTTCGATTTGAAAATGACTCCAGGATTGTTCCCTTAGAGATTTCAAGTTCCAATTTGGGTTCAGAAAAACACTGGCTTAAAGATGTTCGCACGGTTAAGAAGCTAGCATTACCAACGCAATCCATCAATCAAGCTTCATTAACAGAAAAGTATAGTCATCTAAGAGGAATTCCAATTAAATCCTATAGTCAAGCAAAGTGTGGAATTTTAATTGGAATAAACAACCAAAGGCTATTGCTGGCTCAAAAGTTGAGAGAAGGATCTTTTGACGAACCTGTTGCTTTCAAAACTCGTCTTGGCTGGTGTGTTACCGGAAATAACGAAAATGAGAAAAACGAATACGGCGTTTACCATGCATGTGACTGCAATAAAGATCTTCATGAGATGGTGAGACAACACTACGTCTTGGAAGACTGTGGGGTAGAGAAGAACTCCATGAAATCTTCTGATGATATACGAGCTATTCAAATTTTAAACGATACAGTTCACAAAGAAGATGGAAAATTCAAGTCTGGGCTGTTGTGGCGTCTCGACGAGATTGTCCTTCCAAATAGTTATCCTATGGCCCTCAAGAGACATCGGTGCTTGGAAAAAATGGTCGCCACAGATCCAAACCTACTCGAAACTGTCAACAATCAAGTGAATAATCTGATCGAAAAAGGGTATGCAAGGAAGCTCAGTGCAACGGAGTTAGAGGAACAGCATTCAAGAATCTGGTATTTGCCTGCGTTCATGGTTAAGAATCGCAACAAACCTGGTAAGGTTCGGATGGTTTTGGATGGTGCTGCTCGTACTCAGGGTACATCCCTTAACGACATGTTGCTCAAAGGACCAGATGAATTGACAATTTTGACGGATGTGTTACATGGTCTTCGGTTAAAGAAAATAGCCATCTCTGGAGACATTGAAGAAATGTTCCTTCAGATAAGGATTAGAGATGAAGATCAAGATTGTTTGAGATTCCTGTGGAATTATGGGAATGTTAATTCTGAACCCGAAATTTTCAAGATGTTAGTTTTGCCATTTGGACTACGATGCTCTCCGAGTATTGCTCAACACGTCAAGAACAAAAATGCAAAACTCTTTGAACAATCGTACCCAGAAGCTGCCAAAGTGATTGTGAAACACCACTACGTAGATGACATGCTATACAGCGTTGACACAGTTGAAGAGGCAATCCAAATAGCTCAAGATGTAAAGCACGTACATAGTAAAGGTGGTTTTAACATCCGAAAATGGGTTTCCAACTCCGCAGACGTACTTCAAGCTTTGAACCAATCGAATATAGTTACAGGAAAATCGTTTATGGAACATCAAGAACTAAACTCTACAACAAAAGTGCTAGGACTTTGGTGGAATACTTCTGAAGACACGTTCACATATTCCTTGAAGTTGAACAAGGGACATGTTGATGTTTTGAATGGCGTTAGAATTCCGACAAAACGCGAGCTATTGAGAGTGTTGATGTCAGTTTTCGACCCTCTCGGTTTCCTAGCGTTTTACCTGGTCAAGTTGAAAATCTTACTTCAAGATGTATGGAAGCTGTCAATTGGTTGGGATGAACAAATTCCGAAAAATCTGCAAGTATCATGGGAACGATGGCGACAACTTTTACCACAAGTAGAGAATGTGAAAGTTCAGCGATGCTATTCTCTTCGCGGATTTAAAGATTTATCAGTTCAACTGCACGTTTTTGTTGATGCCAGCGAAGATGCAATGGCAACAGTAGCATACTTAAGACTTGACGATGGAAATTATGTTGATTGCGTAATAGTTGGGGCCAGGAGCAAAGTTGCACCAGTGAAACCCATTTCAATACCCCGATTAGAACTTCAAGCTGCTTTAATTGGTTCACGATTCGCAAGAAACATTTTTCGGAGTCATGAAATTAATATTTCACAAACCATAATTTGGACCGATTCACGAAATGTTTCGTCATGGTTGAAAGCTGATCCAAAGAAACTCAAACAATTTGTGATGTTTCGGGTAGGGGAGATTCTCGAACTGACAAGATTGGAAGACTGGAGGTGGGCTGATGAAGCTACAAAGTGGACCAAGCAATCGAATTTTGATGAAGTATGCCAACAGATTGCAAACATTTTCTGGAAACGAGGGTCCTGGATGCAAGGAGTTGTTATAAGTACAACGAAGGCAAAAGATGGTCAAGTGAGAAGAGCAATCGTCAAAACAGCCAATGGAATGTATGAGCGTCCTGTTGTTAAACTGGCAGTGCTTGATATATGCAACTCAAAATCTGGTGAACCAGCAGATGAATCAGATGTTTCACCGGGGGGAGAAATGTTAGTGGTATTGCTAATGATATTTAAAGTGAAAACACTCAGCCAGTTTATACCTTAGCTTAAGTATTGAATTCAAGTTTTCATTTTGTTTTAAGAAATTTTCTTATGTTTTCTTACTTCAAAAATTTCAATATTGTTATGAAATTCATGTCGAGAAGAAAAAGACTTTTTTAATTTTTAGGTAATTTTTTCTCTTTTTCAACATTATCATAATCATTTTCATTTTAATAAAGCTTACGTTATCAAAAAACCTTTGCTTAAAATAATTGTCTCCTCGACTTTCATCAACAACAAATTGCTTTCAAAACTTTATGCATATATCAAAATTTGTCGATACCGGTTGCAACAGACACCTGTTCACTTAATTTTGAAAAGTTCTTAAACATTTTCCAAGAATTTCCTCATTAAAATTCTTTCTGTGTAAATTAAATGATGCAAATTATTCAATTTATGTTTTATATATTTTTTTTTAATTTTGCTAAGCAAATTTAAGAAGTTTTTGTGCTGCCATATTTTCATCGATTTCAAGGCCTCGTAAGACAGTGTCTGTAAAGACCAACTATATAGGAAATGTCTAGTTTTGGCATCCTAGAAAAACACGTCCGACTGTGTAAGATGACAATGGAAAACTCACGCTGTTCCATAATGGTCGAAAAAGCGCCAACGTCAAAACGAGAGGCACAATCTTTCAAAAGTCCGTCCAGCTACTAGTCAACATAGACAGATTTAAATTCGAGGTAGTTAAGGTCTTTGTCTACCTGGGATCCATTATCAACTCAGACAACAACACCAGCGCTGAAATCAAACGAAGAATCACTCTTGCCAATCGCTGCTTCATTGGACTTAGAAGGCAATTGAGTAGTAAGACCCTCTCCCGAGCAACTAAAGTGACACTCTACAAAACCCTCATCATCCCAGTCCTCATGTATGATCATGACAACATCTGATAAAAACGCTTTGGGCTGCTTTGAGAGAAAAATTCGTCGAGTGATTTTTTGGTCCTGTCTGCTTTAATGGAGAATGGAGACGAAGATTCAACCAAGAACTATACGAGCTGAACTTGCAATGACACTCTGTTAAAGTTAAGTAACAAGGCGAACACTACAAAAAAAATATTTATAAAAAAATAAAGCAAGTATACGCCCAAGTGCATTAATCCCTTATTCTTGAAAAAGCAAAGTAGATTTGTCAAAAAAATAAAAAAAAATATCGGAATGAAAATCAAAAAAATCGCCATGTGTAAATACGTATGCCCCAATTCAGCAACACAAAAAAAAAAATTTATTACTGATTTTCGAGAATCGAATTCTTCGAAATGAAGATCAATTTTAATTCGGAAGAGGATTCACTGTTGTAGCCATCTTCCACTTTCGTCACTTTCTTGGTGACAGCAATCTTGGCAAGTTCTCATTGCTTGGTCTCAAAATTAAAATTGCATCGAAATTAGTGAGTTTCCAGATAATTCCAATTGAACTTGAGTTTTGTTGAATACGATCGAATTTAAAGAAAAAAAAAAATACGAAAAAAAAAAACATTAAAGTCGGACATAAGCGAAATCGCAGATTTATTCAAGGTGGATGTGCTTAGGATAAGGCGAAACAGAATTTTATTAGTAAGAAGCTGGAGAGCGCATGCTTTTCTAGCAAACGCTAGACTCAATGCCAGAACTCTCCTAAGCCATCCACTTGCTTGCCTAGCAATAATTACAATTTCTCAACTTGGTTATTCACAATTAATCAAATTTAAAAGGTTCTTCTACGCCAAGTTTTAAAATAACCCTTTATTGAAAAGTTAATAGATGTTGTCATTTTGTTGTTTTATTTAAGCTTATAAAAAGAAAATTCACTTTTAAATTATTAAAGTACTCGTTCGTCATGGAATCGTTTTTCTTATAATCAAATAAAACAATTTTTTTACAGAGAATTTGTTCACATTCTCTTTCATATATCTTATTATTAAAAACACGATTCATACATACAATTTAGATAAAAAAATGTTCTTCCAAGCGAACATCTCGTCGCCACTTCACAGTTACGTAACTCACAATTCGCACTTGTAGCAACATTTTGTTTTTTTTTTGTTTTTTAGTTTTTACCGTTTTAACTCAACGAAGTTTTAGATTTTGTTTTCTTGCATTCTTTTATAACACTTCGAAGGATTCCTATTTCAGTTTTAATAAAATTCAATTGCTTCTCGATGTCAGTTTTTTTATATCTGGAACTTATTCCTGTAAGCAAAAATGAATATGTGCATATACTTAAGATTGATATTCATGAATGTATAAGAAGCTATCAAGGAATTATCAGGTACCTTTACGCCTGCACAGCACTTTGTACAAGTTGGAGATTTCATTAAGTGTGTTCCATCTTGTCCGTGTGTTCTCAAGTATTTGATCTTTTAAACTGCCGATCATTTTCTCAAGCATCAAACATTCCGAAACTACTTCGGAATAAGTTCTATCCAATTCAGAGAGTTCGTTTTTTAAACCTAAGACCTCTAGCAAAGCTTCATTTGTTATTTTTAGCATTTGAACCCGCAATTCTTCAATTGCTTGATTCTTCTGTTTTATCATCTCTTCAATTTCAACTCGAGCCAGCACTTGTTTGAAAAAAAGTTTGAGCTTAACATGAAGACTGCAAAAAAAAATTTAAACTCACTCAAGGCATCACATCCACCCATGACTTCCTTAACTGTGACCCAGTAATTACCGCTTGAGGCTACTACATCGTTGATCACAGCTTCATAAGGCTCAAAATTGTCCAAGGTTTTCTTAAGCTCTTCACGGAATTCGGACAAAACTTCGATTTTTTCTTTGTATTCACTTATTGCATTTTTAAGCTTGATATGAGTTTGCTTCTCTTCGGCAACTTTGTTCTCGGCGAATGTCCTTCTTTCATCACAGTCCTTGAAAAAAGTATTGGCCTCAATGAAACGCTCACGTAATTGATTCTGTAATTCGTACAGTTCGTCAATACGGCCTCTATTGATAGCATGTTGACGTTTTTCGCGTTCAAGCAAGTCTTTTTGGAGTTGAAACATTTCGGTATTCTCTCGGTCATTAAAGAGTGCAAGAAGCTCAACGGTTTTTCCGGGAGAGTCCGCGCAAGGTGGTCTCCTAAATCGAAAAAGATTTCAAAATTGTTTCGGGTAAAGAATTGGCTTCTTACGTAAATAATTCATTATTCTGCTTAGACTCAAAGTAAAAATCTGTAACCTTCTCTGGTCGTAAACCTAGGCTGCCAAGAACATCGAGCTTCACTTTGATTCTAGTGGGAGGCTTTTCTGTTGGTGCAGCTCGTTTGTGAATATCATTTGATTTTGATTTTCTTATAAGGCGACCCATAATTAATAAATATTAATTTTGAAATTGGTTCGCTTTCTTCTAAATAAAATTGATTAAAAGTATGTATGTATGAACGATACGTACAAAATATAAAAACAAACTGATTTAAAAAGCTCAAACTCAATGTGAAAAAAGTAATTCTAAAAAAGTTTTTTTTCGGAGTTTGGTTTTGAAAAGGTGAGCGGCGAAATCCTTCATTTGGATAAAGCGATGTCTCTCAGCGGTGAGGCTTGAAAGAATTCTGCACTGGTTTGTCAAGGAAAGCAGGGATTGCAAGCAGGGTTTAAAGAAATTAAAAGAAATCAAATTACTTATTTACAGGAGGATGGCTTAGTATCGGGCAATGGTGTTGCGTGTTGCTAATTTTGTAAAAAAAAAAAAATATCAACTCCTAACATCTTTTATAAAGTAAAACAACATACAAGAGAACACCTTATTGACCAACACAAGAAACTTTTCGATGCAAGCTTTTAATTCTATTTTGTCAATATTGAATGCTTCTCGAATCTAATGTGGTTCATCTTCAGCAATACACTGATTTGACAGAAAAAAAGGGGAAAGAAAGAAATATAAATGAAACATTTTAAAGAACTTTAAAAAAAAACTCTAAATTTAACAATTAGAGTGAATACAGACTTAAATTATGTTAATCAAATGTGACGTTTTGTTGCCATTGTCATTTTTCATGGTGTTGTTGCTTCTGTGGATATGAAGGCTTTCATATACATCATGTCGTCGATGTTTTTTGAGCTTAACATCTTCTAAGCTCACATTGAAGTGTTTGTTGGTGAGGACGTGTGCAGCGACCGACGGAGGATTTTTGGGTTCGGTTTAATTTGATGTGGTTCGAGTGTTCGTTAAAGCGGATACCTATGCTTCGCTTTGTCTTTCAGATGTAAACAGCGTTACAATCTCCACATTTAATTTAATATACTCCAGATTTCTAAGTGATTGTGGATTTGTCTTCAGTTGAACTCAGAATTATTTTCTAGTTTTCCGTTGTTTGAGTAAATGCACTCTATATCTTGTTGTTTTAATTTTGTGTTCATTTTGTTTGTAATCGGTGGGAAATATGTCATTGAAGCTCTTTCTGAGTTAATGTTCTCATGAAAATGTAATGTCTGTATAAATTGGTAAAAGTTGAATTTTCGGGACCTAACTCTTTCAAAAAAGGAAGACGGAAACATTAAATTTTCAATATACAGAGTTATTCACGAGCTTTGTGCCAAAAAGCTAGAGCATGTATGTTGAGTTGAGACAAGAAAAAATTGTATGGAAGGGGGGGGTATATTTACCCCCGTTTAGCCAGGTGGGTCAATTTTCTGAAAAATTGACTTATTTTATAAAAAACAAATATTAAAAATCAAAGGCTTTGTATACAACACCGTGTTGTACCTTTTGGAAAGCCAGAAACATCTTCTTTCATTTTATTTTTAAATTAAATTGTTTTAAGGAATAGTTTAAAAAATATTAATTTTCAAACTCAAAATTTTCAAAAAAAAAAAAAAAACAGAAAAATAATTTTTGAACTTTGAAGTTTTTTTCAAAATTGTATGTAATTAAATACTAATTTGGTTTTTAAAATTCAATGTCATTGTTAATTTTTAGTCAAAAATAGAAAACCGGATGCAAAAATGTATTTCCAATTTTGATAAATAAAAAAAAAAAACAGAACCACATTTCTCTAAGAAAATCTTTGTTTTTATTATTACCTATCTCGACTTTTAGTTTTATTAATTTATTATGACACATTAACCTTTCTTTTAATATGTGTTCTGTAATTGGAATTTTATGAGGCCTCAATAAAGTAAAAAAGTATTGGATTTTCCTGGATTAGTCATTTTGTTCATTGATATCCACTGAAAACTGACCTGAAATTTGTCTTATTATTCCTGGGGCCGCGGCCACTTGTGTCGGTGAAGGGTTCTACCTGCTAGGAGGTTAAGATGATTAAACCGCTATTTTTCTTGAATGAAAAAACAATAAATCGTAGCAGAAGTGCTTGTCCGCTAACTCTTCTCGAGAGTATGAGTTTGACATTGTTATGTGTTAATGAGTCAATATTTCAATTGGAAATTTTTGTTTACTAAATATACTATGCCTTTAATTCACCTTTAGGTCTTTTCGTTCAAGAAAAATTGCGGTTTAATCATCTTAACCTCCTAGCAGGTAGAACCCTTCACCGACACAGGTGGCCGCGGCCCCCAGGAATAATAAGAAAAATTTCAGGTCAGTTTTCAGTGGTTATCAATGAACAAAATGATTAATCCAGGGAAAATCCAATACTTTTCTACTTTATTGAGGCCTCATAAAATTCCAATTACAGAACAAATATTAAAAGAAGGTTTAAGTTTCATAAATTAATAAAACTAAAAGTCGAGATAGGTAAAACTAAAAACAAAGATTTTCTTAGAAAAAAGTGGTTCTGTTTTTTTTTATTTCTCAAAATTGGAAAGACATTTTTGCATCCGGTTTTCTATTTTTGACTAAAAATTAACAATGCAATTGAATTTTAAAAACAAAATTAGTACTTAAGTACATAAAATTTTGAAAAAACTTAGTTCAAAAATTATTTTTTGTTTTTTTTTTTTTCATTAGTAATGCACCTTATATTTTATGCAAAAACTTAATTTAGATCTTGAAATTCTTAGTGCTCTCGCATAGTTTTAAGATTTCCCAATCCAAAATTTTCCATTTTTCCATTTCAAAATCAGTGCACCTAAGATTTCATGCAATTTTCCCTTTGAAAACCAAAGAAGCTTCTGAGTTTTTCACCAAAGACTTTCTATTTTGCTTTCAAAACCCATTTTGAAATTTTACAGTTTTCCATTTGAGACCCAACGCACCTACAATTAAATGCAATTTTTTCCTTGAATACAAAAATACGAAACCCGAAAAAAAAAGTTAATGGAACGAAATGGAAACATGTCTTCGTTTTTTTCCCCAACGCACAGTGGACAGGGTCACTAGGATGAACATGAAATGAACTCAAAGAACCAAAAAAATAGGCATTTTCAATCATTATATTCTTGCCATTCAAAAACAAAAAAAAATACACGTGTGCTCGTTCTTCTCAAAGTAAATCTAACTAGCAGTTGCCCGCGTCTTTGTCCGCCTCTAACCCATCCACCGGCCAGAGGTGCGTCTTCGACTTGTGCATCATGCCCGCCTGGGAATTTTGTTGCAAAATTATTTTAAAACAGTGGACTCTCTCTAAATCGAAATTGTTCTTAACTCGAAGCCTTCATATATGTATAATTTTCCCCGTTTTAGCTACGCTTTTCGCTGATGCTTTGCTCTTATTATTCTTAACTTATTAGCGTAACATTGTATAGCTTAAACCCGTCCTCAATAAATGGATTTTTCAATACAAAAATAATTGTTCGATTTAGTAGTAGTCCCTGAGATCAGCACGTTCAAGCAGACAACAGAAGCCTTCAAAATGCTTAGCTCCTATTGGTCGCAGCGTAATATTATATAGCTTCTACATTAAATGGACCATTCAACATTAAGAGAATTATTCAATTTGATTTAGCAGTTTCTGAGATAAGCGCGTTACACATTTTCCACTGATTCTTTGCTCCTATTGGTCAAAGCTTAATGTTAAGTAGCCTAAAGCCTTCTTCGATTAATAGACTATCCAACACAAAAAGAATTATACCATTCGAACCAGTAGTTCCAGAGATTACCGCGTTCAAACGAACAAACTCTTCAGTTGAGAAACACTTTTTCATGACAAATTGATACTCTTCAAAGTTTTGTCACTTCTTCGCAAGAGGCTGTGTGGCTGTCCGTGAAGATGAAATAAAAACTATGGGCACGAGTAGGACTCGAACGCACGACATTCTGCTAAGCAGTCGACGCACCTAACTACTAAGCTACGGACACTACATAAATGCATACATATACATTTTAGTCTTACTAATAACGCAGAAAATCCGGTTCACCTGGGTGTATACTTACCATTTCCAAACGAATTAATTGATCCATAATAAATGAAAAATATTGCGATTGATGTTATACCAGGAAGTCTGAGGGAGAGGCGGCCAAAGTCGCGGGCAGCTGTTAGTATCTTCCATACATTGATAACTAGGACTTGTGTGCAAGTTGTGAGGATCTGCGAAAACAAAACAAAACTAAACTAAGCGTACACAGTACATAACATCACTTATCACATAGTAGTATAGTATATTATAGTATCCATAGAACACATACCCATACTCACCACATCAACATTATTCCTACAACATACTTTACTCACACACACTATACTTACACACTGAGAAAAAAAAATTAGCTTTGAAAAATTTTAATTTTGAAAAATAAAAAAAAAAAAATTTTTTTCATTCAGTCAATCAGTTCAGAAACGATCGGTGTATATAATTTTAATCGTATGATATTAGTATATGTACATGGAGTTCGGTACAATTTGTTTCAGTCAACTAAAGACTATGAAAAAAAATAAAACGCATATAAATGTGAAAATCAATAAAATTATGTAAATAAAAATATTAAATAAAAATGAAAAAAAAAAAAAATTTGAGTGAACATTGAACAATAGAAGAATCCGAAGAATCCGTGAACTAAAATAAAAAAAAAAAATAATAAAATGGTTTGAAACAAAAATGATAAAATAAAATTATTCATTTAAAAAAAAAGTGCTGGAACAATTATTATAAAAAGTACAAACAAAAAAACAAATTAAATAAAAACAAAACAAAAAATATGCAATTCCTATAAGAATGAAATAAAATCAAAAGAAGCATATTAATAAGAAAATCAAGAAAGAAGAAAAGAAGAAAGAAATCAAAGAAATTTAAATTTAAAATATAATATTCTGAGTTTTTTTTGTGTGTTAATTTTTTTTATCGTTTCGTGATTTTTCTTTATTAATATTAAATACTATTCATCATGGTGCACCATAAAGGATAGAGGTAATACTATATAATTAATTAATTATTATATAATTATATAATTAAAAAAAAAAATCAGTTCTATTAATAATTTAAGTTTTTCTTGAGTTAATTTAAAATTTAATAATTTAAATAATTTTTTTCTTATTAATACTCATACTTAGATATTTAATTTTTTTTTGGTTCAAATCATGATTAGTTTTTATTTTTTTTTTGTATTTTTAATTTTTATGTATATATATATTAATTTTTTTTAATGAATTCATGAATGAAGATTTCTTTTGGTTTTTGATATGAACGTATAAATTGTTCATATTGGTCATGGTGAGTGAGATATGAGGACGTAAGTATGGAATTCCCTTCGGTAACACGCCTTTCCCCTCCTCAATCTTCGGGTCCCCGGAACTTTTCAGAACCCTTTTGATTTTTTTTCCGGCATGAAAAAGGTAACACCATCCAGTGCTGCGGCTACAAGAACCACCCCCCCCGTCGAGCAAGCCTTTGGCAAAGCAAGCATGCCGCGTAGCCGTAGCTTGGATACCTTCTCCATCCTGCTGCCTGGACCGGCTTTAGGGTCCTGTAGTCCTAAGGTCGTAAAGGTGGTATAGGATGGAGAGGGGGAACAATGGTTCCGTTACAAAGTATAGACAGTCATTTTTTATTTTTATTGGTTTTTAGGAAACAAATTGTAAGGAAGATCGAAAGTCGTTGTTTTAATACTTAATTTCGAATATGTTTAATTGATATAATTGATAAGATAAAAAAGATGATAAGAAAACAGTGATAAAAATGACAATGTAAGTTTTTTTAGCCGACCATTGATGCATAATGTTGTATAGCTTAAGACCTTCTTCAGTAAATTAACTATTCAAAACAAAAAGAATTTTCAATTTTATAAAGCAGTTCCTCAGATAAATGCGTTCAAACAAACAGACAAATTAATAATTTTTTGCCATTTTTCCACATTTTCCACTGATTCCTCGCTAGTATTGGTCTTAATGTAAAATAGTCCTAGTAGGCTTTAATGTAGAATAGTCCTAGTTCTTCCTTAATAAATGAACTTTTCAACACAAACAGGATTGTTCGATTTGATTTAGCACTTTTTGTGATCAACTCGTTCAAACAAACAACAGAAGCCTTCAAAAATGAATATTTTTTGCCGCTTTTTCCACATTTTTCACTGATGTTTCGCTCGTATTGGTCGCAGCATCATAATAAATAGCTTCAAACCTTCTACGATAAATGGACCATTCACCATAAAAAGAATTTTTTAGTTTGACTAAGCAGTTACTGAGATAAGCACAGCGTTTTAAACGCAGAAAAATTAATATTTTTTGCCGTTTTGTTTTTCAAATTTCCCAAAAATTCTTCGCTCCTATTGGTCACAGCGTAATGTTAAGTAGGCTTAAGCCTTCCGCTTAATGGACAATTCGAATTAGGAGTTCCTGAGATAAGCGCGTTCAAACGAACAAACTCTTCAGCTTTATATATTAGTATAGGTAAATATACATTTATAATGTGGCTTCTTTCAATTCAGAATTTGATTGCTAATAAATGATACAAATAATCGTCCACCTTGAACCGTTTTTTTTTTTTTGTGATCAAATAAAACAATTATTTTTTTTCTACTGAGATTTTGTTGGTATAACCTTTCATATATTTTACATTCAAAACATATTTCCTACAAATGTTTCGATTGAATAAAAAAAAAGGTTCTTATAAGCGAATCACTTCAAAGTCACAACTCACAATACGACCAATATTGAATTGCAAACCGAAGTTGAGGTGTTATTGGTCTTTTTGTAACGTTTGACAACAAAACACGTGTTCATATTAGTACGAATATTGTATCGTGAAACAAAAAAAAAAAAAACGTTTAAGGTTTTTTTTTTGTTTTAAGTGCTTTGGTAGGGTTCAAGCATTCTTGTATGACAGTTCGAATGACTTCTATTTCATGTCTAATAAAATCCAATTGCTGCTCAACCTGATTTCTGGCCAAACTCATTCCTGCAAGCAAAAATAATATGTAAAAATATTTTAGAGTTTGATTAATATTAAGAATCATGCAGCAAAAATCTAAAGGGGCCGACCCATAGAATCCGTCAATCCGTCAGCGTCAATGCATACGTTGTTGTCGGATGGAACCGTCCCACAGAATACGTTGTATACTTTGACAGTCTCATTCGCTTGGTTTAAAAATTATTCACGAAACCGCAAATCTGAACAGAAAATTTCAAAATAAAATATCGAAATCGTGTCAAAATTATTTTTTTGCACATAATTTTCATAATTCATTGTTTTTCCTTGTTGCTTTGGGAACACATTGAATTGACTGCTCGTCAAATTCAGTTGTCAACGGATCAACGGACGCAGAAAGTAGAAAGTTAAGCAACTCTATCCGTCGTATCCGTCACATGCCGGGCTTATGGGACGAGTTTCATAAAAACATTTATATTCTATTGTGTTGTCAGTTGAAAACGTCAACGCTGACGCACTGACGGATTCTATGGGTCGGCCCCTTAAGCAACTTCTATCAGATTTGATCAAAGAAGTCATATTTGTTCTGTGTCGGTTTACTGGCGATAATTTTATTGATAACGTCATAAGATGACTGATAAAAACTTTGCAAACTTTTATTAATAAGACGATGTTCACATTGGATTCTTTCCTCCGACTTATCTTGACGTCTATATGATTTTTCTCTTTCGCACTTGCTGGTAAGAAAAAGACAACAAAGTGAGGCAGGATTTTCAAACCAAACTAAAAATTTATGGATTTTTTTTGACATTTGACATATGCCGTCAAATTAATTAGGCCAGTTCCACCTAACAACATCTCAATGAGATCTCAAAGAGAGAAATGAGATTTTTTTCTGAGATCTCTGAGATGAAAATATTTTGGATTCGATATCTTACTCAGCTATTTCGACGTGACTGACAATGTTCAACAACAATTTGTAAGGTAACCATTTTATCTCAATGAGAATTTAGAATTATGTTCCATCAAATGATTTTGCCTTAGTCAAAGTGACATTGAGATCTCATGTGGCTTTTCTTACAACTCAAGAATTGATCCATGACGTAAATGTGGCAATTTTTTTCCCCCTTAAACGCATTTCTTACACAAAGAAGGATTGATTTCTTTTGAATCTCGTTTTGGAGACGGATTTAAACATAATTTTACACGGATTTTACACATATATACTACGTGTTTGATATTTCTGAGTTTTCTGTACAGAACGATTCAACAGCAGACCAGACAACAAAGACATTCAAAATTCGATTTTGCACATTTCTTAAACGCCAAAAAACATTGAATTTCAGTAACAATTCTTCTTGGTCTCACATCAGTGAGATGTTGTTAGGTGGAACTCGAACTGGCCTATTGTCAATTTATGACAACTATAAGACGTCAAAGTGAGTCTATAGCGTTCACACTACTTTTGTGAACACGACAGATTGGATTTACTTCAAAATAAGTCGGCGGAAATAGTCCAATGTGAACATCGTCATAGGCTGATCGTGACTCTTTATCGGTTTTTTTTTTCGGGCTATGGCCCGTGCGTTCAGATGGAGCATGAAAATAGGCGCCTTCAGTTTCGTCTTATAAATAAGCTACCTCAGATAGCCTATCCAACTCGTTTTTCAGGAGCAAGAGTACAAAAATGATTTGTAAAGGCTGCTCTGTCAAAAATTGTAGGATAGCGTTTTTTGGGTAGATCTACTATTTTTTGTATAAGGAAAACAAAGCTATCCGGATAGCCTATTCATGTCAAAGTAAACGCGCCCAATGAGCCCAAATTTTTCGAACTTGCAGCCACCATTCATGTATTTATATGAAGTTATTACAAAGTTATCACGTCCAAATAACAGAACAGAAGTTAAAGAAATAAAAATGGTACCTCTACGCTTGCAAAGCAATTTGTACATGATCCAGATTTCATTAAGAATTCTCCATTTTGTAAATCCGTTGTCATTTATGCTATCTTTTGTATGGCCGATTATTTTCTCAATCTTCAAACATTCCGAAACTGTTTTGGCATAAGCCCTTTCCAATTCAGAGAGTTCATTATTTAAACCTAGGACCGTAAGCATAGCTTCATTCGTTAATTTTATCATTTGAACTCGTAATTCTTTAATTTCGTGAAGCTTCTGTCTTTGCATCTCAACAATTTCAACTTGAGCCATCACTAATTTGAAGAAAGTTAGAGCATATATGAAGCCAAAAGAAATTATTCAAACTCACTCAAAGCATCACATCCATAGATGACGTCCTTAGTTGACGACCAATTATTATCCTTTGAGGCTACCACTTCGTCGATCACAACTTCATAAGGCTCAAAATCTTTCACGATTTGCTGTAGCTCATCACGGAATTCGGACAAAACTCCGATTTTTTCTTTGTATTCACTTATTGAATTTTTAAGCTTGATATGAGTTTGCTTCTCTTCGGACACTTTGATTTCGGCAAATGTCTTTTTTTCGTCACAATCCTTGAAGAAATTATTTGCCTCGATGAAACGCTCTCGAGATTGATTCTGTAATTCGAACAATTCTTCAATACGATTTCTATTGATATGATTTTGACGTTTTTCTTGTTCTAGCAAATCTTCTTGAAGTTGAAGCATTTCGATATGTTCTCGATCATTTTGAAGTGCAAAAAGCTCTTCGGTCTTTCCAGGGGAGTCAGGATTCGGCGGTTTTCTAAATCGAGAAGTCTTAAAAATTGTTGAGGTTGTAAAGAATTTGCTTCTTACATAAATAACTCATTTTGTAGCACAGACTCGACGTACAAATCTGGAAACTTCTCTGGTCGTAGAGCTATTTTGCCAAGCATATCAAGCTTTCTCTCTCTGGATTGAACGACATGGTGATGTGGTTCTGGCGGAAGCTTGCCAACAACAACAGGATTAAGGTTGGTCTCATGTCGAACCATGATTTTGAAGATGTTTCGCTTTTCTATCAATTATGTATGTAGATGTGTGTTTTGTTGTTTTTTTCTCTTAAATTAGAAGTGTGTATGTATCGCGTTCAAAATGTGAAAATAAATTGATTTAAAAAGCTCAAACTCAATAAGAAAAGAAGAATTTCTATGTGCTTCTCAGGGTTTAGTTTTGGTGAGGTGGGCGGTCAGAACTGGCTGGTCAAGAATGGCAGGGTTTTATGCTACTTCAACGGCAAGGAGAGTTTGAAAAAGAGAAAAGATATGGAATAACTTTTCCACCGTAAGGTACAAATCGGTGGTGGTGGCATGTGCTCAAATGTCAAAGAAGGCAGTTTCAAAAGATAACACTGGCATGGGTATGCTGATGGGACCGCATAATCCGCCGATTGTTATAATCCAATTCTGTCCTTGTCATTCAGTGATTTTTCAATGATGAGATTCCGATATACAGTCTCTTTACTTGAAATTCAATTCACCGTATTTTATTGAATTCATACATATTTAAAAACATAGTTAATAATATTAGAAATCAGCGGGTAATTTTTCATAATATTCAAGTAATAATTGTGACCCCCTCCATGGGGTAAGCCTTGACAAGGCGGCTTACGGTAACTACAACTATGAAGCTTAGAGCTATGCGATCGCGAAACTTGTTTTCGCAGAAGGGCCTCCCATGGTCGACAGGTCGAAGCGGAGTAGGCTGTTACTACCAATTACCCCACAACGAAAGAGTGTTCCCATTAAGGCACTCTCATCGAGAGACGGTAGCGAATGAATTTCTTCTTTGGAATCAACGCTGGAATCTTTAGTTCCAGCTAGGCCAAACTACTTGGTGAACACTTTTACGGGATGCTTCGACTTATTTGAAGCCCAGGCCGTAAAAGGAGCTGTTTTTCCGGCACTTGGAGTCACATCAAATGCCTGGTACTCCAGGTTGGGAGTTGTGCGTCGAAGTGACTTCCCGACCACGTAGAAAATAACTAGTTGCGAAGCAACAACAGGCCTCGGAAACGGACGATACACTGATGACGACCCAATCTAATGTATAAAGGACAACGAATTTCGGATATGCACGTGGAATGTTAGGTCCCGTAGACCGCGTGCTGCCGAACAGTTAGCGGAGACCCTCAACTGCTACAAAGCAGACATTATCGCTATCCAGGAAATGCGATATAATGCATCGGGCAAAAGGATGATGATAAACTGCGACATCTACTATGGTGATTGTTACCGAGAGCAAAAACAGCGACTCTTTGGATGCGGATTCGCAGACTCAGGCAAAAAGTTTTGAGCTTCAAATGCGTGCGCGAACGCATCACGACAATCCGAATCAAGGCTAAAATCGGCAACATTACCCTAATATGTGCGCATGCCCCCACAGAAGAGAAAAAGGACGACACCAAAGATGAGTTCTACGAGCTCCTTGACAAAACGTATGAGCAATGTCCTAATTATGACATTAAAATTGTCCTCGGCGATTTTAACGCAAAGCTGGGAAAAGGGGACATCTTTGGTGGAACAGTCGGAAAGCACAGCCTGCACTACACCACTTCCGATAACGGATTCAGGCTGATCGATTTTGCAGCGGGGCGAAAGGTTGTGGTAGCAAGCACCTGGTTCCCTCATCTCAACATCCATAAAGGTACATGGAGATCTCCTGATCAATCAACCGTCAACCAGATTAATCACATTGCGATCGACGGAAGGCACTTGTCCAGGGATTTAGATGTTCGAACTTTCCGAGGAGCTAACATCGACTAGGACCACTATCTCGTCGTAGGCAAGGTAGTGCTACGAATATCCCGACAATGGCCAAAACAAGGAAATGCTGCAAGAAAATTCGACGTCGGACGATTACAATAACAAGAGATCGCCAGATCCTTCTCTAATCGAGTGTCAAGTAATCTCTTAAGGAGTCCTTTGCCGCCAACATCAAGTATCGAAGACCAGTGGCAAAATTGCCAAAAAGCAGTTAGAGATGCCGCCTTTAATGTGCTGGGTTTCACACAGCCACCAAAGGAAAACCCTTGGTTTGACGAAGAATGCAGGCAGGCCCATGTAGCCAAGCAGGAGGCATACAAAGCGGCGCTGCATAAAAGGACAAGAGCTGCTCGTGGGCTCTAAGAGCAAAAGAGGAGAGAGGAATGCCGGCTTCACAGGAGAAAAAAGAGAGAGCGTGAGAATCGTCAGATCGAAAATGTTGAGAGAGCCGAAGGGTTAAACAGCTGGCTCAAGGTCATCGAGCAAGAACCGATGCCTGTAGAGATAAACAAAGGGAACACCATAGTAGAATCGCAGTCAATGCTGGGGATTTGTAAAGACCACTTCTGTAGATTGTATAACGTCGACGACGAACAAAACCTTTCATCGGACACGATGATAGCCAACAATTCCATGAACCCGACCCAGAAGAAGTGAAAACCGCAATATCACGGCTGAAATCCAACAAAGCCGCTGGAGCTGGACTAGCTGCTGAGTTGTTCAAAGCAGCAGGCGACGAGCCAGATAGGAGCATGCACCACATCATCTGTAAGATATGGTCAGAGGAATGCATGCCCGATGAATGGAACATCAGCATTGTTTGCGCGATCCTGAAAAAGGGAGATCCTCTAAACTGAGCCAACTACAGAGGAATAAGTCTTCTAAAAATCGCCTACAAGATCATCTCTGCCGTAATATGTGTACGCCTTAAGCCTTTCGTCAACAATCTGATTGTTACTTATCAATGTGGCTTCAGGCCAGGATAGTGAACCATAGACCAAATTTTCACGTTGCGGCAGATCCTGGAAAAGGCCTATGAACTCCAAATCGATACCCACCACCTTTTCATCGATATTAAGGCCGCGTATGACAGCACCTACTGAGACGAACTGTACAAAGCTATGTCTAGTTTTAGCGTAACTGCCAACCTCGTTCGCTTGTGCAAAATGACGATGGAGAACTCACGCTACTCCATCAAGGTTGGCAACGAGCTTACGGAATCCTCCGACGTCAAAAAAGGATTCAGAAAAGGCGATGCACTGTCGTGCGATTTCTTTAACATCAGTCTTGGGAAGATAGTGCAGAACTGCTCCGTCATCGCCAGAGGCACTTTCTTGCAAAAGTCTGTTCAACTTCTCGCGTACGCCTATGATATTGAAAGTATGAGAAATACACAGCGTGATGTCAATGGCACCTTTGTGAGAATTGATACAGAAGCGGCAAAATTGGGTTTAGCAGTAAATGAGGGAAAAACGAAGTATATGCTGTCTTCGAGGAAGGACACCCAACACCGACGGCCTGGACAGAACGTCACAATAGATGCAAGTTCTTCGGGTCATTTTTGGCCCCGTGTGCATTGAAGGGGAGTTGCAAAATAGGTATAACAGCGAACTTTACGGGTTGTACAACGACATGGACCTAGCCAGAAGGGTTAAGGTCCAGAGACTCAGATGGCTCGGTCATTTAGAGCGAATGGACACCAATGCTCCAGCCGGAATGCCTTCGACACTATTCCCGAGGGACGTAGGAGGAGAGGAAGGCCACGACTCAGGTGGCGCACTCAAGTAGAAGAGTACCTCAATCAACTTGGAGTGCAAAACTGGAGACGACTAGCTAAGGATTGAGCTAGCTTGCGAAGACTGTTGATTGAGGCCCAAGTCTACAACGGTCTGTAGCGCCACCTTAAGTAAGTATGTAAGATGCATTCGAAAATTGTAATGAATGATAAAAATAATTGTTGGCAAAAATTGATACATCCTTTTAAATGCAAACACGTCTGCCTGTTTTTGCCACGAATTGACGAATCAAATCCTCTTATGAATCAATGATCTATTAAGTCGAACACGTCGTCGGTTCGTGGTGTCGTTCTGCTCACATAGTTTTAATTTCAACTATCATGGGAACTACCTCTTGCGAAGATCTGACAAAACTTCCAAGAATATCAATCTGTCTTGAAAAAAGTGCTTCTCAGATTTGCCGTATCGGAATCGGCGTTAAATTGTAGGCACTCAGAATATTGTTGGTGAGAGTAAGCCACTTAGGCCTTTGCTCTTCAAAAGCTGTCGCGCCCCTCTATTTATTTTAATGGTAAGAACGAAGAAGACATGTCTTTATTCATTAAAACTTTCAAGTATATCTACTTTCGAACTTTATCAATTATTTTTAAAAATGTGCAACAAAATATTGATGAGTATGAAAAGATGATGAAAGCTGGTTGTGAACATTGGTTGTGTATGTTGCTTTCCTTTTGCTCTTATAACAATTTGTGACGTTCAAACATTTTTTTCGATGTTTACTACACCCTGGAATTTGCCACGCCCTGAAATCTGCCGCCCTGTCCTTGAGCACCTAAAGCACCTATTGTAAATCCAGGTTAGAGTCCGGGTCTTTATTAGATAGGCGCCCAATAGTCACTTCAGTGTTACGTTTTTTCTTCTGAAGTATTCTGTCTTCGGTGAGAGTTTAAGTAGTCTTTTTCTCGATCACGGTTTCGTCATCTCCAAAACACAGCTGCTTGACGAAGGATAAGAGGTTATGCCAGAGTCCCAGACGGGGACATGGTTCTTTGTACTGCTCGCAGAAGTAACCGCCATATCCATCTCTTTTGAGACCATCTAACGCTCTTCCAAGCCCGTTGTTGCAAATGGTCCCGCCGCACTAGGTTTGGTTAATGCAGATGGTTTCAAACTCTGCAACAGTGTCTGCGTCGGGGGTGTAACTGATGGGGTCGAAGGAATACTTCCTTGCAACGTTCTTGGAAATTGAAGAACGTGAAGAATGAAACAGTTAAGCAAGCTTTGACCAACCGCAAAGTCGAAAAAGCAATAAGAGAGTAGATAAAATGCATGCTCAGGAAGAGACAATTCCACTTAGAGTTAGCGGTGGAAAGGGTGAGAGTATCCACATCCAGGGGCACCCGACAGGGAGGAGTTCTCTTACCACTACTCTGAGTTATTGTCATGAACGGAATACTCTCTAAACTGAAACAAAGTGGAGTAAAAATAAAAGCCTAAGCAAGTTCTTATCTACTATTAGTGAACAGACCGAATATGCCCTCTCGTTGGTAAGTAAATGGAATGCATTCAGTCAAGTGCTTTCAAATAAAAAAACAACAATGCAAGCGAAATTGAAAAAGGCAAAATCTTGGCTTTTCGGTCAAGCGGCCTAAGTCTTGGGGCTGTTGGAAGACAAATTTCACGATCGGATCGTGTCGTTCGAAATTTTTAAAAACATCCAGAATCTTATGGGACAAAAATAAGACCCGGGCGTCCGCAGAAGCTGACACGTCGAATTGGGTTTAGGAGTTTCGGTTTCAACCGTTTCTCGTTGTTTAAAAAGCAGTGGAGTGATTGTTCGGGGCAAAATGGTGCCAGCTTCAAATTAAACAGTAGCCCACAGACAAACAAGATTGGAATTTGCCCGCCAAAACTATTCATCTGCACTAAAATCTCGTTATTCCAAATGGCATACTGGAATTAATGTTTTTTATTAGGTTATTTTTAGTGATGAAAAAAAGTTTACTCCCGATGGACCAGATGGTTTTAGCGGATATTGGCACGATTTGAGGAAAAAGAAAAAGTTTTTTTTCCAAGAGGAACTTTGGTGGTGGCAGCTGTATTGTTTGGGGGGCCTTCTGCGAACGCGGTAAGGTTGCACTTGCCTTCACCTCTACCAAAATGAACAGTTCTGACTACACTTAGGTCCTTGAGGGGAATTTGGTACCTTATTTAAGACAATTTCGCTGATTTGAGCATGTCTTCCAGCAAAATAATGCCCCAATTCTTGTAAGTCGTCAAAGTTTGGATTGGTTCGAATCGAAAAACATTAGTTTGATGGAGTGGCCGTCACATTCTCCAGATTGCAACCCATCGAAAATCTTTGGGGTATTTTAACTCGCAAAATGTATGCCCATAATAAGCAATTTGCTAGTGTTGTTGAGCTGCGAGAGGCAGTTGTGACAGATAGGACCGCTTTAGACGACTCCATATAGAATCTAGTTAATAGTATGCCAAGAAGAATTCTAAGATTGGTGGAAAATAGAGGCAACAAAATTGCTTATTAATTTTTTTTTTTAAATGAACTTAAAACAAAGAAAAAACGAAAAACAATAAATGCGGTATATTTTTGCAATACATCAAAATCTGTTTTTAATTTTTAAACACCAGGAGAGGAAATAACGGTACTTTATTTTCTTCTCAATTTGCTTCATCAGTGATGAAACTCAATAAATAAATAGTAAGGAGTCACTCCTATTGTAGGTTTTCTTTTAAATGCATTTTTTCGAGTGGCGCAGTGTCATCAGTCCGTAAGTCATAAGTCCATAAAGGACTTTTGACCCACTTAGGTGGGTCAAAACTTCATAAATCGATTATGAACTCATAACCCACGTAAATGAGTCGAAAGTACGTCAAAATTTCTCATGGAATTGTGACCCCAGCTTACGGCCTTACGGTGACTGAAATCGATTTTTTATTTAGTTTTTTTGCTAATTCCGAGCGGTGGAGGGAAATAACTCCACAGGAACTAACTATACTGAGGGATTTAGTTTCCTCCAAGTGAGGATTTGGTCCACTTTTGTAAAGTGTGGTTAGTTCCCATCTACGGTGGGAATTAAAGTCCTTAATGAATTATTGGTTCTAGTTCTCTTCGAACGTTAAATAAACTGCCATTTTAACCGAGACAAACTTAAATAAGAATTCAAGTACTGAGCAATGTAATTCGTAAATTAAAATAAATTTCATATATAGTCATTCAGTAATCGAGTTTTTAAGACTCTGATCTTTTTTTCAATCAAATTACCGTAAACATTCAGAAACTCAGTCATACACTCTGAAAATAATAAAAAATCGCCCGAACTTTTTGATTAATAGCTTATTTTAGCTGCCGAGCTGTTGCTGTTTTGATCTACTTGAAAAAGTAACCACTACACTATTACACATCCAGTAATGCATAGATAATTAGCAGATGCTGCATTTCAATGATTCATTCTGAGCATCTTTTTTTTATTTCGATTGAGGATGGGGATATAATGATACGAAATATTCAAGATCGTATTGGTTTGATTGCGAGCGAAGCGAGCGGAAAAAATTTTGCCCAAAAGAGAATCAATTTGGGGTGTGAAAATAAAAAAATTCGCGTGATTTTTTTATTTTCGCACCAGAAATTGATTCTCCTTTTAGGCAAATTTTTTTCCGCTCGCTTCGCATTCTTGTACTCATAGGGTGTCCTGCTTCCACCGAACTTTGACATCCCAAAGTGCAGAAGAACGTTTTATTTTATCAAACTTAAATGGATTACTTTTACCAACTAAAAGGGTCGATAGCAGAAAAGTGTGGAAATTTTTTGTTTGACCATCAAAAGAAAAAAAAATAAATATTCAATGAGCATTGAAACAGCAAATCAATAAAAAAATAATTTTGTGCCTCTCTTGCAGGCATATTGTGACAATGAAAGCGAAATATTTTTTCTTTTTTTATTCACAATTTTTTACAAATCAATTTCACCCTTTTGCAAATCAAATTGACCAGTATTTGCAAAAATAAAATCAGAAATGATCGTTTTTATGTAAGATAAAAATATAAACTTTATTGTATTCATTTTTATTCAAAAATATTGTTAATACCAGCTGCAGTGGGTAACTCTGCATTCATATTTGTGACAATTTTAGGAAGTTACCGTCTCCTCAGAAGTGGCTATCTCAAACAAACTTCGGTTAGTTATTGGATCGGTTAGTAAGTTTCTTGCATGAAGTTTAATTTTAGAAAAAAAACTTCTCAAGAAGTATCGGGTAAAAAATGAAGCGAATGGCTTGGTTGATCAACAAGGTTGAGATTTTCGTCCGTTTTGTGAATATCAAGTATTAACCACACATGGCTTAAATTTTGTCTCTGTAGTATTTCATATAATTCACTTACAAATACCGGGTGAATTGGATTGTAAAAGGGTGAATTTGATTTGTAAAAAGGTGAAATTGATTTGCAAAAGGGTGAATTTTCGAATGTCTTATATTTTATCATTATTCTTCTAATTTCTGACCATAAGGCTCAAAGTTTTTAATAAATTAATAATTTTTTTCATTAAAATAGGTTTGATGGAAAAAAAATGGACTATGTCCCATTTATCAAACAAAATTGCGGAATTATGTCCAAAATCGATTTACGAAATAATGTCCCACATAAGTGGGACATAATTAAAATTTGGACTTATGACCCGTGAAGTTATGTCACTGCCCCGATGTCACAACAGAAACGAAAGATTTACAAAAAGGTAAAAGAAACCAACAGAAGTTTTACATAGGAGTATAAGCCTTTTAGATACCATCATGGGAACATGATCGTAGTGGAACCACAGTCAGTGCTTAGGATATGGAAAGACTACTTTTCCAAGCTGTATAATGGCGATGACGAACAAAATTTCGCTAGCTTTTCTGAACCATTCAATTTCGGTGGAGCAGACCACCAATTCCACCCACCCAACATTGACGAATTGAAGATAGCGATATCTAATCTTAATTCGAACAAAGCCCCTGGAGCAGACGGCCGAACTAAAAAAGAATTGAGGGGACCTACAATTTAACGCCAATTCCGAACGGCAAAGTTGAGAAGCACTTTTTCGTAACAGATGATACTCTTGGAAGTTTTGTTAGTTCTTCGCAAGAGGCAGTGCCCGTGAAAGATGAAATAAAAACCATGGGTACGAGTAGGACTCGAAACTACGACGTTCGGCTAAGCAGCCAACGCACCTAACTACTAAGCTAGGACACTACAGGAGATGCCTAAGCATCGCCTAAAAGATCTTGTCTGCCGTGCTGTGTGAACATTTGAGCCTCACGTCAACAGCCTGATAGGTCCTTAAGTATCAGTGTGGCTTCAGACCCGGAAAGTCCACCATCGATCAAATATTCACTCTAACGGCAGATCTCGGAGACGACTCAGGAACTTCAAATCGATACCCACCACCTTTTTATGATCTATAGAGATCAACTATGTATTGCAATGCCTATAATTTTGGCATCCCAGAAAAATTCTTCCGACTATCTAAGATGAAAACGGAAAACTCACACTGTTCCATCATATTTGGAAAAAACCTAACGGATGCATTTCGTGTGAAAAAAAAGGAGACAAGGCGATATGCTGTCATACGATTTCTTCAACATTATTCATGCAAAGTTTTGCACACTTCAACGTCAACACCAGGGACACAATCTTTCAAAAGTCAGACCAGCTACTAGAATACGCGGACGATATTGACATAATTGGAAGAACACAGCGTGATGTCAGTGGAGCTTTCGTGAGCCCTGAGACGGAAGCCAGGAAGATGGGTCTAGCGGTTAACGAGGAAAAGACCAAGTTAATGCTGTCAACAAGGAAGAACAACAAACATCGACATGTTGAAGCCAACGTAGATATAGACAGTTTAACTTTGATGTAGCAAAAGGCTTTGTCTGCCTAGGATCCACTTTAAACTCAGACAACATCAGCGCTGAAACCAAACAAAGAATCACACTTGTCAATCGCTGCTTCTTTGGACTAAGAAGGCGATTGGGTAGTAAGGTCGTCTCTCGAGCAACTAAAGTGTCACTGTATAAACCCTTATCATCCCGGTCCCCATATATGGTACAGAGACATGACCCTTGACATTCTTGACAACATGAGAAACGGTTTAGGCTGCTTCGAAAGAAAAATTCTTTGAGTGATTAGACCAGTGTGTATAAATGGAAAATAGACTAATATTCAATCAAGAACTGTAACTACGAGCTGTTCAGCGATACTGACCTAACCAAGAGAGATAAAGTCCAACGACTTAGATGAAATAAAATAAATAGAGTGGCACGACAGCTCTTGAAGAGCCAAGGCCTAAGTGGCTTACTCTTATCAACAATTATCTGAGTGCGTGTGAAGAATTGAGGGGACCTACAATTTAAAGCCGATTACGAACGGCAAAGTTGAGAAGCACTCTTTTCATGACAAATTGCTACTCTTGGAACCTTTGAAGTTTTGTCAGTTCTTCGCAAGAGGTAGAACCCGTGAAAGATGAGATGGGCACGAGTAGTTACGATTTCGATATTAAGCGAATTTAAAATAATGCTATAACTCGAAGAAGACCGCGACTCAAGTTGAGCCACATTGTGTGTGGTAGAGGACCTGAAGTAATTTGGCGTGCGAAACTGGAGACAGCTAGCTAGAAACCGAGTTGCCTTGAGACTTTTCATGATGAGGCCCTGGTCCGACATGAACTGTAGCGCCACCATAAGTAATAACAATAAGTAAGTAAGGCTAAGGCGTGCAGGTTTGATTAAGACAAGACAAAAAAATCGTATAGGAGGGGGGGTTTATTTCTTAGGTGATGTGTAGTGGTCTGAGAGATTATCTCTCAGTACGATTAAGGTTCTCTTATACATAATTCTAAGTCATAATGTCATATATACTAAGGTAGTTCTCTAAGTTCTTTTGTATGCTAGTCTTAAGCGAATGGTCAAAGAATAAAGACTCTACCAATATTAAGTGATATTAAAATGGCGACGAGGATGAAGTTAAATAAAAGTGAAAAATATTGAAAATTGAGAAAGGTTAACAAATGGATTATTGTGTAGAAATTAAAGGTGAAGTTAAAAATAAAACTGAGAACGTTGTGATAAGTGACATAAAAATGGCTTTCATCGGGTCGATTGAATTTTTTACGCCGGGTGAAAATTTCACTGATTATAAAGAGCGGTTAGAGCACTTATTGTCTATTAATAAAATAACGGATGATAAAACGAAAGTATCATATTTGATTACTTTGATTGGACCTGAAACGTATAAGATTCTTAAATCGCTAACTAATCCAGATAAACCAGACACAAAGTCCTTTGTCGAGTTAATACAAATAATAGAAAAACATTTTAAACCTAAAGTTAATATAATTGCAGAAAGATATAAATTTAATAAAAGAAATCAAAAATTACATGAGACCGTTAGTGATTATATTCTTGATCTAAAACAGTTAGCCCAAACGTGTGAGTTTGGAGAATTTCTAAATGATGCGTTGAGAGACAAGTTGGTGTGTGGAATTAATGAAGAGTATATACAACAAAAACTATTAAATGAAGGCAAATTGACATTCGAAAAAGCATGCGAAATATCACTTTCAATGGAGTTAACACATCAGCAGTTAAAAGAGATGAGACCTTCTCATAGTAACATCGACATGGTAAAGCAGCATACGGAGCAAAGGAAAAGAAATAGTTTTGAGAGGGGAGTACAGAACGGGAGGCGAAACTGGAGAGATTGGAAAGAAGCGGTGTGCTATAACTGTGGTCAAAAGGGCCATGTAAGAAAGTTTTGTAGAAAAGTGTTTTCACATAAACGAAAAATGAATATTAACTATGTAAATAATGAAGAAGATGATACAGATGAAATAGAGGAAATAAATGAATTATCACTTGGTTATATAAATTCTTTTACAATTCATTTCCTTCTTTCTTATATTGAATGTATAGGTACATGTGTAACTACATATATTAAATATTATTTTTATTTTTTTTTTTTTTTATTTATTATTTATTTCTACTTCTTAAATTATATCTCTTGTCATTCAAAAGCTGTTTTTTATTAACCTTTCTATCATTTATTTCTTCTTCTGCGCTTTGACATTCCTCAACCTCTTCTTCTTTTAAATCACGATTATTACTATTCTCTATGTTTTCTGTTATATTATTCTTAATGTATTTATACACTGGCGCAAATCTAGCTGAATTATGTTTACGTTTTAATTGATTAATGTGAGCTAATCTCAGGATTCCGTTGACCGATATTTGGTACAATGATTTAGATACTCTTTTTATTATATAACCCGGAATCCATTTTATATGTGACTTAAAACAATTTTTATAATATATTTCATCTTTATTTTTAAATTCAACAATTTTATTTACGGTTTTAAGCCTACGCGCATTTCTAGTATCATTCTCAACAGTATTTTTAATTTTTGGTTTCATTGTTAAAACATCTAATAAAGTTTTTGTTTTAAATTTAAAAATCATACTGGCTGGAGACAATTGTGTTGTAACTGAAGGAGTATTCCGATATTTAAGTAAGAAGTTGTCGATTTTAAAATTTAGGTCACTGACAGATAATTTTTCCACTAAAATTTTTTTTAAAACCTTTTTAACCGTTTGAACGGCTCTTTCCGCGAGTCCATTTGATTGCGGATGGTATGGTGGAGTTTTCGAAACATTTATCGCATTTCTCTCACAAAATTGTATAAAGTCTGAAGATTGAAATGGCGGACCATTGTCAGATACCAGTTGAGCTGGCAGGCCAAAAGTTGCAAACCAATTCCGAAGTTTATCTATTACCTTTTCTGCCGTTGTACTTTTCATTTCGGCGATTTCGATCCATTTCGAGAAACTATCAACTAATAATATATAAATATAAAATATATAATATAATGTGTATAAATACATTAAGAATAATATAAACAGAAAACATAGAGAATAGTAATAATCGTGATTTAAAAGAAGAAGAGGTTGAGGAATGTCAAAGCGCAGAGAAGAAATAAATGATAGAAAGGTAAATAAAAAAACAGCTTTTGAATGACAAGAGATATAATTTAAGAAGTAGAAATAAATAATAAAAAAAAAAAAAAATAAAATAAAAATAGTAATATTTAATATACGTAGTTACACATGTACCTACTATACATTCAATATAAGAAAGAAGGAATGAATTGTAAAAGAAAAAAAATAATAATATACATATATATTATTACATTTTAATAAGAAAAAGGAGTTGATGTGTAGTGGTCTGAGAGATTATCTCTCAGTACGATTAAGGTTCTCTTATACATAATTCTAAGTCATAATGTCATATATACTAAGGTAGTTCTCTAAGTTCTTTTGTATGCGAGTCTTAAGCGAATGGTCAAAGAATAAAGACTCTACCAATATTAAGTGATATTAAAATGGTGATATTAAATTAGGCAAGGGTAAATTTTCAAAAAAAAAAAGAACTTAAGTCTATTTTTAATGTTATTTTTTGTATTTTTTTGTAGTTTTTTTTGGAATATATTGCCATAATCTCTCAAATAATAATTTCATTTGAAAGGTGGAAACACCATTATATTGAGACTACAAGTTTTAATTCAACAGTGTCTTTATTTATATTATAACAAACACTTTATTTAACAATTTAATTTAACAAAATTTTGTTTTTCATCAGCTTAACTAGAATGGCAATAAACGTTCTGAATTGAACTTAAATCTGTGGAGAAAAAGATCCGGTGACTGAAGCTGCTGAATATCATATTCCACTTGAATTGATCTTGACGTTCTCGAGTTTGTGAGTTGTTAGTCCACTTTTTATTAGATTTTCACAAATGGCAATATACTAGACGTCATCGGATGATAATAATAATAATAAAGATAATAATAAACCATTGTGTAAATAACAGTTTTTACGCTTAGGAAAAATCAAATGCATTTAATATAATTAGGCCTTAGATCCATTTCCTTATTTTCCAACTCAACGAAAACACAAGTACAAAAGGCTAATGTTCTAAGATAATTTCCCTTTATTCCCTCTCCTATAATTTAAATTCAAATAAAGTCTATACAAACTAAATTTAAATAAAAAATAAATAAGCTAGCAAAATTTAAATAAAAACTTGTTTTTTTGTTTTTTTACTTTTCGTGGATTCGAGCATTCTTGTACCACATTTCGTATGATATTAATTTCATTCTTAATAAAGAATAATTTTTTGTCGAAGTCAGCTCCTGAAACTCCTGGACTCAATCCTTAAAACAGAATAAAATGATTTTTAGAGTGCGATTAACATGCAGAAAGAAGAATAACATCTTAAAAAGTAAATTAAATTGCAAACTTTTTGAGAGTCACGATCGGCCTTTTCAGATCGTGACTCTCGATCGGTTGTGCAGCACTCTCGCTTGCACTATCAGCTCAGGTGGAACATGATAATAACAATTATTATTGCTTTTATACCAAAAAAGCAGAACAGTTTGAAGTTAAAGAAATAAAATTTGTACCTCTACGCTTGCACAGCAATTTGTACATGTTGTCGATTTCATTAAGAATTTGACATTTTGTAAGTCTGTTCTCATTTATGCAATTTTTTGTATTGATTATTATTTTTTCAAGTTGTAAACACTCCCAATGTGCTTCGTGGTAAGTCCTTTCCAATTCAGAGAGTTCATTATTTAAACCTAAGACCGTTAGCATCGCTTCATTTGTCATTTGATACATTTTCATTCGTATAAATTCAATTCTTTGAATCTTCTTTTCCTGAATCACAAGCATTTCACCTTGAGCCATCACTAATTTAGGGAAAGTTTGAGCAAAACATAATGACAAAATAAATAATGCAAACTCACTCAAATCATCACATCCATCCATGACTTCCTTAGGTGTGAACCAATTATTATCCTCTGAGTCAACCACTTCTTGGATCACAACTTCATAAGGTTCATATTTTTTCACGACATTCTTAAGAACATCACGAAAAGCAGACAAAACCTCGACGTTTTGCTTGGTTTCATTTAAAGCATTTTTAAGCTTGATATGAATTCGCTTCTCTTCGGACACTTTGTTTTCAGCAAATTTCTTTTTTTCGTCACAATCCTTAAAGAAATTGTTTACCTCAATGAAACTCTCACGAATTTGATCCTGTAATTCAAATATTTCTTCGACCCGATTTTTATTAATTTGTTTTTTGTCATGTTCAAGAAATTTTTTTTTGAGTGCAAGCATTTGATCGAGTTCTTGATGATTGTGGATTGCAATCAAATCTACGGGCTTATCAGAATAGTTCATGTTCGGTGGTTTGCTAAGTCGAAGAAGTTTAAAAAATTGGTAGAGGTAAAGAATTGGCTTCTTACATATATAACTCATTTTGCAGTTTGGATTCAATGTAAAATTCTGGCTTCTCTGATGATAAACCTAGTTTACCAATCATATCGGTCTTCGCTCTGGGCTTTTGGCGAGCCATGATGTTCAAATTAGTTTGCGGTTTTGCTTTGATGGGTAGACAGTTTTTATGTATCTTGTTTGTATGAATGTATGTATGTATGTAACGTGTTCAATATGTGAAAATAAATTGATTTAAAAAGCTCAAACTCAAATGAGAAAAGAAGAAATTATATGAAACAGTTGCTCAAGGTTTAGTTTTGATTAGGTGAGCGCGAGCTTGGTAAGGGAAATCCCTTATTTGGATAAAGCAATATGTTTTTCCGGGGACAGAAAAAATAGAACAATTAAAAAAAACAGTCGCTTGATTGATTTGAAGCATTGCAAGCCAAATATTTACCTGTAATGTCTTGAAGTAGATAGTTCCATAACCAGAAGACATGAACAAAGAATTGGCGCTAGGTTATGAAGTAGGATAGAAAAAAAGTATGAGGTCTGCTCGAATTTGAGCCCAAATTGATATAAAAGATCTTTTTTTCTATTTAAAGCTTCAGAAGATCCCACTTCTGACATTATAAGGCTTCTTTATCTTAACAATATCTAATTGATTTTGATTATCAAAAGAAAAAAAATTCCTTTCAGATTTCAGCTCTCACAATTCAAATTCAAAAACGCAATAAGAAACAAAAGAATTTGAATTTGGGGAAAAGAACTAGATACCTTTCAAGCGGTGTGAGTATCTGCTAAACGGAACGGGTGATCCACCTTTGACGCAGATTTTTCGACGCCCATTAGCTGTAAGAAATACCATGTTCAAAATTCTTTCCTGACCTTCAGGTTTGCAGAGAAACTCAAATATCGACACGTAATAGATCGCCTCGTTGTTAAAAGATTCGCATGAAATTCAAAACCGACACTTTATAGAATTCAGGCAACTTAAAATTTCTAACCATTGACAAAAAGTCATTGAATAAGAAGTACAGGAAGGGGTCTTGTGAGTTTCACAAACACAAACGCATTACAACAGGGCTGGTCTGCAGTTGAATAGTTAATCTCAGGGGCGCCAAGCGAAATTTGATTAAATCAAGATTTCATCGATTTTGCTTCAACTTTTTTTTTCAATCTCAATTCTTTTTTGAGGAAGCATGGTGTTTTAACACTAAAGGTGCACTGCACGGTTTTTAATGACTAATTTTTTTATTTTCCAGTACATTTCTTCATCGTAATTCATCCCGTTTATTACGCCTATTGTAATACAACCAACAAATAAAAACGTTTCGAAACACGATGGAAGAGCTATTCAAAACAACCGTGCACACTACGGGAACTCAACGAATTGCAGCGCCTTACCATCACGAACAGAAATAATACACCCCTGAACTCGACTGACAACACAGTCAAAGTTTGACAGCACATACCCTAAAAATTGACAGCACATACCCTAAAAATGGACATCATCAGCTAACACCGCTTCCTGTACTTCTTATTCAATGCAAAAAGTCCACTCACACAAGGATTTTGTGTCACAAGAAACAGAGTATCTGCATTATGTATGTGCGACATTTATTACAGCTGTCATCAAAGAATGCACATATTTGGATGCGGATTCGTCGTGGGGAATCGGCTTAGATCGAAAGTCATAGATTTCAAGCCAATAAGTGATCGCCTGGCTGTAATCCGCATCAAGGCCACACTAAAAAACATCAGTATAATATGTGCACACGCCCCTACCGATGATGCCGAGGTGTCAAGGATAGATCCTCCTGGATAGATCCTACGGAGCCTGTCCAGATCCAGAGTACGACGTCAAAATCGTACTCGGAGATTTCAATGCAAAAATCGGTAAGGAAGACATCTTTGGCGGATTAGTTGTAAAGCCTCCAGCCTCCACGAAGTGACAGCAGATAACGACTAATCGACTTTGCTGCAGCTCGTAATACAGTGGTAAGTAGGTTTCCAAGACGAAAGATATACACAGCAACTTGACGAGCTCCGGATGGTCGAACCACCAACCAAATCGACCATGTGCTAATCGGTGCAAGGCACGAATCCAACATCTTGAACGTGCGCACTTTCCGAGGAGCAAATGTCGACTCTGACCACTTTCTAGTAGTGGCTAAGCTTAGAGCTCGGCTATCAAACGACAAAAAAAACACATGCGGCCCCAAGGAAGAAGTTCAACATCGGTTAGATAGTACCAGAGACTACAGTAAGCGTCTAAGTGAGCGACTCTCCGCGCGCCGACCTCCCATACACCAGATATGTCAACACCTTGTGGAACCAGTATCGCGAAATAATAAAAAATGTAGCCGAGAACACCATAGGTCAACAGCCATCCCCGAAAAAGAACCCTTGGTATGATGATGAGGGCGCGTTTTTGAAAAGAGAGACGGAAAATGCACGTTTGCAGATGCTGCAACGGAAAAAAGAGCAGCAAGAGAACAGTATAGAACAAAAAGGATAAATGAGAAAAAGACCCTGCGAATCAAGAAAAGAGGATCCGCAGTTTCTCAGATTAAAGATCTAGAAGAGTCTCGGGTAAAGAACAACACCCAGCGTTTCTTTCAAAGGTCGGAGCAATTAGCTTCTGGTTTCAGAACTGGGACACAGGCTCTTCGAAACAGTATGTATAAGTTTGTTTTTTTTTTGTTTTGTGTTTAAAATACATAGGTATTTAATTTGTTTTTGTTTTTCTTTGTGTGTATTGTTTTGATTTTCTTATTGTTTGCAACCATTTTTCTTGCTCAGAAAATAAAATATTGGGTAAACTGATGTATTTGTGTTTTATTGAGTTTGAACTGATTAAAATACAAAAAAAAATCTCGAATTTTTATTTTTTTTCTAGATAGAATCTTTCGAGATTTTTGTTAATTCTGGATTTTTGTGGGTTCGAGATTTTTGCGTTCTAGATAATTTTTTTTTGTTTTCGAGATTTTCGGCATTCGAGATTTTTGGCATTCTAGATTTCGTCATGATCCCGTTTAAACACCCTTTTACTTACATTATTAAAAAACAAACTTCTTAAGCCGATCTGCTCGCAACAACATTTGATGTAGAGTGATTATTTTCGATTTTGTACTACTAGAACTATTCGATTCTCGTTGATTCGAAAGTAGTTAAAAAGATACATAGTTCCAATTTTTCGAATTCGAGCAATTTTATTGTAGAATCGAGTGGAGGTAAAATCATGGGTCTGGAAATTTAGAAAGGAAACATGTTTCCGAGTACATATTCCCCAGTAAGTGAACGTACTGAACTACACCTTCAAGTGGTGCCTCTGAGAGGTTCTTGTCAATTTATTGGCATGAACCTGCGGACGTAGGCAGCTTTACTTACCTTCTTACTTATGGTGGCGCTACAGTCCAGGTCGGACCAGGGCCTCACCCAACAAACTTCTCCAGCCGGCTCAGTCCCTGGCTAACTGTCTCCATTTTCGCACGCCAAGTTGGTTCAGGTCCTCTACCACCTGTGTGCTCCACCGGAGTCGCGGTCTTCCTCTTCTGCGACGTCCTTCGGGATTGGATTCGAAGACTCTACGAGCCGGAGCATTATTTTCCATTCGCTCAACATGACCCAACCATCTTAGTCGTTGGACCTTAACTTTTCTGGCTAGGTCAGTGTCGCTGTACAGCTCGTACAGTTCTTGGTTGAATCTTCTCCTCCATTCTCCATCAATGCAGACAGGACCAAAAATCACTCGAAGAATTTTTCTCTCAAAGCAGCCCAAAGCGTTTTCATCAGATGTTGTCATAGTCCATGTCTCTGCACCATACATGAGGACCGGGATGATGAGGGTTTTGTAGAGTGTCACTTTAGTTGCTCGGGAGAGGACTTCACACTCAATTGCCTTCTAAGTCCAAAGAAGCAGCGATTGGCAAGAGTGATTCTTCGTTTGATTTCAGCGCTGGTGTTGTTGTCTGAGTTGACGTTTGCTCCAAGACGTCGATGTTGGTTGTCCTTTCTTGTCGACAGCATTAACTTAGTCTTGCCCTCGTTAACCGCTAGACCCATCTTCCTGGCCTCCGTCTCAAGGCTCACAAACGCTCCACTGACATCACGCTGTGTTCTTCCAATTATGTCAATGTCGTCTGCGTATCCTAGTAGCATCGCCTTGTCTAAAACCTTTTTTGACATCAAAAGCGTCCGTTAGATTTTTTCCGACCATGATGGAACAGCGTAGGCAGCTTTAGTCTAATGGAATTAACGGATTGAAACAGGACGAATAATGAAGACGATCAACGAATACCGAATGTGGATAGACGTTAATGAAATTAGACGCCCAGTTGGGTATATCCCTTGATTGGCTGGTTCATCCCTTCAATCAATGTGGATATACTTGACAGAGGGTGAGCGGTGTCCCTCATCCGCCAGTTGGATAAAAGCTGCAAAACACAAAAGATCACAAAAATGAAACAATGTTTGTATAACGAATGGTTATACAAAACCAAAATGTGACACCAACCCCTCACCCAGGGGCAATTGGGTACCGCGGGTAGTGAGGATTTGCCAACTCACTAGTGGGATGGACCTTCGCGGGGGTTGTGGTTGTCTGAGTTTGGCCTCAGCTGCTGTTCGCAAATCGCGGTTACGGCTCTTCTTTCGGTGACTGAAAGTTGAGTGCAGTTTCCGTGACCGGATAACGGCTCTTCTTTCGGTAAACGAGGGTTGAGTGCAGTTCCGTGTTTGCCTGAATAGTAGTCTAAAATAAACCAAGATGAATAAGGGCTGGCACTAATTCAATTGGTACTGGTGTGAATCCAGATGCAGGGTACCCGCTTCTTTCTTTAGAAAGTTGAGGTGTGCTTTTGTATGCTGGTGGATCATCAGGGTGAATGTCAACACTTAAAAACGACACCTGTGTGAATGGTCACACGTCGGATAAGGCTTAATTGCTAGGTGCCGACGTTAATCACTTCATACTTCTGTAGAATCGAGTAACATAGTAAGGCCCCAGCGATTCAGATGACACGGTCATATAGAAAGGCTTGTCACCAATACTCCGGCCCGCAAAGCTTTCGGACATCATTCCCGAGGGACTAAGAAGTAAAGGAAGACCGCAACTTAGTATAACACCTTAGATTCATTTCCTAATTTTCCAACTTATCGAAAACTCTTACAAAATGTAAAAGGCAATGTTCTAAGTAATCTATATTTTCTCTTGTATACCCTTTCATATAAATTAAATTCAAAATAAAGTTTACATAATAAATTAAAAAAAAAATAAATCAAATAAAAATAAATATAGTTAACAAAATTTAAGTCAAATATTTTTTTTTTGGTTTTTGATTTCGTGGAATCGAGCACTTTTTTACGACACCTCGCAGGACGTCAATTTCTTCTTTAATAAATTTCAATTGCGTCTCAAAGTCAGATTTCGAAACTTCTGGACTAACACCTGTAAGCAAATTAAGTATATTTTATGGTTTAACTATCATATAAGAATAATCAGAAAAAATCTAAGAAAATGACAAATGAAATAGACGAAAACTTCACTGAAAAATTAATCTAATTCAATTATTACAAACTTTAATTAAAATTTTAGTATCAATGAGTCTCGTTTTTCCATTCTTATACATTCATGGATGTATGAGGATTTATAAAGTCCAAAAAACAGAACAGTTAAAAGTTAAAGGAATAGAACTGGTACCTGTCCGCCTGCACAGCATTTTGTACATGATGTTGATTTCATTAAGAATTCTCCATTTTGTAAGTCTGCTCTCACATATGCTATCTCTTGTATTGGCTATTATTTTCTCAATTTGCAAACACTCCGAATGTGCTTTGGTGTAGGCCCTTTCCAATTCAGAGAGTTCATTACTTAAACCTAAGACCGTAAGAGTTGCTTCATTTGTTATTTGAAACATTTTATATCGTATAAATTCAATTTTTCGAATCTTCCATGTTTGCTCCGCAACCATGTCAACTTGAGCCATCACTAATTTAAGGAAAGTTTGAGCAAAACATAACGACAAAATAAGTAATTCAAGCTCACTCAAATCATCACATCCATCCATGACTTCCTTAGGCGAGAACCAATTATTATCCCTTGAGTTCGCCACATCATTGATCACATCTTCATAAGGCTTTAAATCTTCCACGGTTTTCTTAAGATCATCACGAAAAGCAGACAACACCTTCATATTGTCCTTGATTTCATTTATAGAGTTTTTAAACTTTTCATGAAGTTTGCTCTCCTCAGCCAGTTTGATTTTAGCGAATACCTTTTTTTCTTCACAATCATTTACGAAATTGTTGGATCGTTTGAAACGATCTCTCATTTGATTCTGTAATTCAAATACTTCTTCGATGCGATTTTTATTGATTTCATTTTTAAGTTTTTCTTTTTCAAGAAGTTCTTTTTGGAGTTTAAGCATTCTCTCGTGATTTTGATGAATGTGGATTGCAAGGAGTTCTTCGGGCTTATCAGCGTCGTTCATATTCGGTGGTTTGCTAAATCGAAGTTTTAAAAATTGCTCGCGGTAAAGAATTAGCTTCTTACATAAAAAACTTATCTTGCAGTTTAGACTCAAAGTAAAATTCTGTCTCCTCTGGTCGTAAATCTAGTTTGCCATAAGAAAATATCTTCAAATCGGGTCTTATGCGAGCCATTATGTGGAAATTGTTTCGTTTTCCTCTTGATTGACTGAAAATATGCCTTCAGCATTTGAAAATAAATTGATTAAAAAAGCTCAAACTCAATGAGAGTTTTGATTAAAGTAGGTGGGAGGGTTTCATTTGGAAAAAATTATGCCTCTCAGGGATGAGGTTCGATTGAATTCAATACTGGCTTGTCAAGAAAGACAGGTATTTCTCCACAACGAATGTTTGGGTTAGTAGAAAAACAAATGCATCTTTACCAGAGCGTTTCCATCAAATAAGGGGGCTTTTAATGTATGTTAAATTTAAGGGAGAGGTAGTAGTACTGACAAAAACAATATCTCTGTCGAATTGCCTAGTAATAAATAACAGCAAAAGCAGTATTTCATATTTTCATTAAAGTGCAGGTAGGCTTTGTATTTAAACGAAATCTTAGAGTAAAATGCAACAAACATGACGTTATTTACTAAAATTCTACCCGCATTAAAATATTTAAACAAAAATTGATGATACTTTAAGATATCAATCGATTATTCAATGTTAGGTTGTGGTAGTGGCCGATTGAAGGCTCATTGTGATACCGCTTTAAAAGGCTTTCTTCGAAAGCTTAATGAAACCAATTAGAGTTCCTAACGAAACGTAGAAGATTAATTATATTAATATGTTTGAGATCACTTAGATCATTATAAAAGTATTCTCCTAAGTGAATCCTACGTTTATGAGCCAGAGCAGGACAGGGGCAGAGTAGGTGAGGAATTGTATCCTTATCCATGCACCTCCTGCAGAAATCCTGTGAAAATACACCCAGCCGCACAGCGTGTCTTCCTATTAGACAGTGTCCAGGTATGACAACAATTAACAAGTTTATATGCAATCTGCTAAGAGATATCAGGCCCCTAGATCTGTTTAAGTCTAGTTAAGGCCAAACGTTTTTCGTCGCCTGACAGTTGGTTATATTATTTCACCTGATGTTGGTTCTCATTCAAACATCTTGTTGTGGCAAAAGTTTACATGTAGAGATTGGTATACCAACATTACCCATTTGTGGTTTATTGGGTAACGTTGTACCATATTTGGTGAGTTCATCAGTTTTGCAGTTTCCTGGAATGTCTCTATAGCCCGGCACCCATTGAAGGTATATGTTAAACTGTTGTGCCATCTCCACAAGAGACGATCGACAGTTTTGGACCGTTATTGATGTTATTATTGGTCCACTGTGAAAAGGCATTCAGGCGAATAACAGAACAGCTATTTGTTTGCTAATTATATCTAGAGGTGTCAGATAAAGTAGGGTGTCTAGTGGCGCTGATGTGGTTGTACGAATTGATCCGCTTATGCTTAGGCATGCTGAGCGTTGGACTTTACTAAATTTATTGCAGTTCATTTTTACGTCCAAGGTAGTCCACCAAACTGTCGCACCATAAAGAAGAATCGGTCTGATTACCGATGTGTATAATGTATATAGCCAGTGAGTGATTCTGGGTTGTAGACCCCATTTACTGCCAATGGCTTTCTTGCAGGTGAAAAGAGCTACCATGGTTTTTCTTATTCTTTCGTGTATGTTGCTCTTCCAGTTTAGTTTTCTGTCTTAAATAAGACCTAGAAATTTTGTTTGCTCTGAAAACTTTAATTGGGTAAAGAAGGAGGGTCGATATGCGAAATTTTATATTTCCTAGTGAATAGGACTAAATCGGTTTTGTGTGTTAGCCCATAGCTTATTAAGAACGTCCTGTAAGAGTTCTTTTAAGGTATTAAGATGGTTCCCTGAAACAGCTAAAGCAATGTCATCACAATAAGCTATCAATCTGAAACCCTCGCTATCCAGACAGGTAAGAATTTCTACCAGATTCCAGAGTAGAGGGAAGAGACCACCGACTTACGGCGTACCTCTGCTGACAAATCTTCTAGCGGAAAAGCCGCCTAGTTCTGCTAGCTAGCATTGTATGAATTAACTCACCAAGCGAACTCTCCACGTTGTTAAAAGTGCCTTCTATATCATGCGAAGCACCCATGCTATATTCTTTGCCTTACAGTAGGCATGTTGAAACATAGACATAAGTCTTTTGTCTCTGAGGTGTATATCAGCCAGTCTTTCTAAAGTCTTAAGAGGTAAATCAGTGGAGACTGCCTTGCATGAGGTGGTTTCACATAATGAGAAAAGCCTCGAACAGAAAGAATATATTCTGGCAGCATGTCTTGATTTCGAGGTTGCGTTTAATAACATAAAAATGGAATCAATCAAAACTGCCTTAGTTGAAGTTGGAGTTGAATCTGTCATTTGTGTCACAATATGGAAAACACATTAAAGGAAATATCTCTTCCTCTCTCTCTCTCTCTTTCTTCTCTCGGTCTCGGGGTCAACCCACCAAGACAGAGCTAGTTTTTTTTCACGAACAAACAGAAACTTCAACCCTCCTTAACTGAATGTTATTCCTCTAAAACTTTGTAAGGAAGCTAAATTTCTAGGAGTAATCCTTGACTCCAAGCTTACACGGAAGCGTTATACTGAGGAAAGAATGAAAAAAGCACTATGTGCAGTCTACACATACAAAAAGACCTATGGGGTACGTTGTGGTATGCGACTGCAAGTCATCCAATGGATGTACAAAGCGATTGTCAGACCCATTCTTACCTGTGGCTCTATTGTATGGTGCAAAGCGGTGGAAATATCAAGTTATCTCAAGAACCTGAATAAGGTACAGAGACTAGCCTGTATAGGAATAAAAGGGGCTCAGAAAATTACAGCCAAAATTGCAATTCGTTTAAATGATATGAGTTTTTGGACACGGATCATTCTTACAAAGAGACTGATAGAGACCACCGATAACATTGCCCCTTTTCTAGATTTCGAAAGGAATTGTTCTATTTGCATACCAGAAATACAGGATTGGGATGCTAATTCACTTATAAGTAAACAGGGTATCCCTTTCTACACTGACGGTTCAAAAATTTAATAAGAAACAGGTGCTGAAGTGTTCTGCCAATCTTTGCAACCGATTTCTGTAGGAGCTGTCAGGATAAAGAGAAAATAGATACCATTAAACACCTGCTCTGTGAGTGTCCGAACCTCAAAACTAACCGACATCGTCATTTCGGAAACAGGTTTGTTGGGGAACTGGATGATCTAGCACTGACAGGACATGAGGAAATTTATAGATAGCACAGGCTGGTTCGTTAACGAGCCAGTCTGCGTCAACCGGTAATTTTGAGAAGCATCGATGCTACCTTCATCTCAAAGGGTATCACAATGGACCAGCAGGCCCCCGCGTATGCAACAGTTTCACGTTGTGCACACCTCTCATCACCTAATCTAACCTAACCTAGATCGTCGGCATACGCAATCGTTTGGGACATCAAATCACAATTTTACATACTAAAGACTTATTCCATTGAATTTCACAAATAGTCCGGGAGGCGACCGTAAGATTACCTACCTCATAAGCAGAGTGGAAAATTTAGCCACCGTCTAATGATAAATGACATGAAGTTTTCAAAACCGGTGGTCGGACAGACTTTCCCTGGGCCTTTTGGCGGCTAAATGGGACTTCCGGTTGCGTTTTTTGGTGTCAGGCTATACCATGAGGTGAGTGGAAAAAGTAAGTAGAAGTCAATAGACATTTCGTCGTAGATACCAAATCATATGGTCGGACAGAAATAACGCGGGCCTCTCCCCTTGTCCGACCATTTTAAAAACGGTATTTTTGGTGACATTCTACCTCATCGGCTGAGTGGGCAAATGGGGTATCAAATGAAAGCTTAGAATGTCTATATTAAGAATCTACTGGTCGGACAAACTTTGAATGGGCCAACACGAAACCGACCGCATTTTTCAAAAAAAAAAAGTCTGTTAATTACTTTTATGTTTTGTTCAACTCAGCATCAACAAAAATAGGTAACTGATGAATTGATATCATAGTTGGCTAATCAATAATTTAGTTATGGGATTAAGAAAAAACTGCTTAAACTGCTAACCACCAGTTTTTGATCATTTTTTTCATAGAAAAATTATGTTTTTTCTAACACAATTGACGTTGACTGTTTTTCAGTCAACATAATTGTTAATCCACCTATCAAATGCTCTGTATCAAATACGTTTTTTCTCCTATTCACTGAAAAAATCATCGTTCATGAACATCGTTTGTTTTGTATGAAATTTTATTGTGTTCTGGAAAACTTCTTCTTCGACTATAAAAATCTTTCAAAAATCACATTTTATAAAAAGTTTAAGTTTTGTGTGTTAATTTGGAATTTAATGGCATCTGAACTTAAAATTTGGTTGCAACCAAATGAAACTGCTTATTTGAGCGTATATCGATCTCACCCTTGAAGAACATCATGGTAAAACTCTCGGTTCTTCATGCAATACATAGGCTTCATGAATGTTTTTTTTTTCAGATTTTCAAGGAGTATAAGAACGAGTGATTTTGAACTGTATGTTGACTCTATATTCGAACTGTCCAATTTATTTTTTTTTTGTTTAACCAACCAAACTATGCAAGGTGGATATTAAAATACCGTCCGAGCCATTGAAAAAAGATGTAGAATTTATTGACGGCTTCTATTTCATTCAACCTCTTGGGGTCGTTAGTATCTCAAGCATATGACAAGATATCAGAAATGATTTTAAAGAGAGTATCTTCCACGGAAGCTCAAATCGATCAAAGATTCTGAGCATTGCGTCCGGAATGAAGTCAATGTCTCGAATTTCACGATTTCGGGACCAATGCAAAAACGAACGGATGATTTCGGTAAATGCCTCAGAAATCCTAAATTCAAGGAGGCAGTAAGGTTTTTAGGACTCCACTGGGAAGATAGTTCCTTTATTCCAATTTTGGGAGACAAGAAGGTATATTTAACGTGGATGAAAAGTGTTTCTCTTATACACGTCAAAATCAACATATTTCCAAAAGTGAAGAATGTGAATACAGTTGTAGCCATGAAGAAGCCGACACAAGGTTAATATATCACATAAGCAAGTCAAAACCATATTCAAGTATTATAGTTATAGTGCGAGCGTCTGACACAGACGTTCTAGTTATTTTACTTGGAAGCATGTATAAATTCAAAGACCTGGAGATATGGTTAACAAGTGGCAGCTTGAAAAGGAATGACGTCAATTGCATAAATTGTACTCAACTAGCTTCGACACTGGGAGCAAACTTATGTGCTGCGTTTCACGCCTTTACAGGCTGCGACTATACGGCCAGTTTTTTTTAGAAAAGGAAAAGATAAAAGTAAAGGAAATTGTTGCAATGATACTGACACCATTCAAAACTTTACTTCACATTATGTATGGCTTAAAGAACTGTAAAAGTGTAAATGCTTCCAGATATCAAATGTTCCAGAAACTTTATGCTTCAAAGAATACTGCTGTACTAATTTTTTTTCAAAAATTTACGAAATTTTGACTCCAGTTTGATACCCTCCTGTTTAAAATCTCTTACCGAGAAAATTAAAAGAACAGTTTTCGTAAGTTTTATGTGGGCGAATGCTACTGAAGCAGATTGCGTCAAAAGTAGGGCAGAAGATTTTGGGTGGGTATTGAAAGACGGAATTATTAATACCACTTTGGTTTCAAGGGAATCCCACCCTACTTAATGTTGATGACATCATTTTTAAGGAAAAATAAAGAAGAAGAATTCCAATATTTGAGTGAGAGAAGATTCTGACGAGGATGATATACTCTGAAACTTTAGATATCAATAATTTATTAATCGGTGGATGTATGCAAAGTTTGTTTTCTTGTTCTATGTTTATGGTACTTATACCTTATTTGTTGAAAAAAAAATGAATTAACTATTTAATATGTAATAAAAATAATCAAAATAATCCTTTGTACGGTAAATTTTTTGTTTTCATTTCATTGTACTGAACAAATATTAATTTCTATGAAAAAAAATGATCAAAAACAGATGTTAACCAGTTTAAGCAGTTTTTCTTAATCCCATAACTAAATTTTTGGATTAGCCAACTATGATATCATTCATCAGTTACCTATTTTTGTTGATGCTGAGTTGCGGTCGTCTCGTGATTGGCCCATTCAAAGTTTGTCCGACCAGTAGATTCTTAATATAGACATTCTAAGCTTTCATTTGATACCCCATTTGCCCACTCAGCCGATGAGGTAGAATGTCACCAAAAATACCGTTTTTTAAAATGGTCGGACAAAGGGAGAGGCCCGCGTTATTTCTGTCCGACCATATGATTTGGTATCTACGACGAAATGTCTATTGACTTCTACTTACTTTTCCACTCACCTCATGGTATAACCTGGCACCAAAAAACGCAACCGGAAGTCCCATTTAGCCGCCAAAAGGCCCAGGGAAAGTCTGTCCGACCACCGGTTTTGAAAACTTCATGTCATTTACCATTAGACGGTGGCTAAATTTTCCACTCTGCTTATGAGGTAGGTAATCTTACGGTCGCCTCCCATACTAAAAAGAGTATTGTATGTATTGTATTGTATTGTCCGCAGCCCCCTTGTTTGATGATATTTTGGAAAACCTTGCTGATGCTCGGTAGAAGACTTATCTATTGAACATTTTGACGGAGAGAAGGTGGCATTTCAATTTGTGGAAGAGGAATACAAATAGCTGTCTTCCAACTCACCGAATAATATGCATTATTCAGTGCGTTGTTGAAAAGTGCAGTAGATGTCTATTGCATCGGAACTGCTTTTTTCTGAGGTGAGGTACTACTCGTCAGATGTCCAGGGTGTGGGAAAGCAAATAGACTCGAGTTAAGAAGATTGAAACTTTTCCAATTAACAATCGGCCCAATCGAGGTACACCGTCGGAGCGGAATTTTCTCCGATTTCCTCCGTATTTTTGCTTCGAGATAGTTCTCCGACAGGCAAAATGTCTCCGATTCGGAGGAAATCGGAGAAAATTCCGCTCCGACGGTTACCTCGATTGGGCCGATTATTGTTTCTTAAGGTTTAAATAAGAAAACTTTGTTCATTACGCGTTAAAAAAACAAAATAAAAATTACCTCAAAGTTTTCTTAGAATATGACCAAGAATCACATCCCAAAGTATGACAGATGAATTACCGGGCATCCTGTAGATCGAACGATTTGAATACGTTTTTCTTTAAAAAGCTGATATGTAAATCTAATCGTAAATATATGATGTCGCAAATGCAAATTGAAGAAAGAAAGAACACAATTTCACATTTCTCATCTCTTCAACGTTTCCTAGTGCCCATATTAATATCTTCTGAAAGCCATCGAATAATGGGTACAGTTCCTCGAACTCTACTCCGACAATTGATGATTTTTTTTTAAATTTCCAATCCTTACTTTATCAGCTCAATTAAACAGTTGCACGTGATATATCAAAATTTATGAACTCATGTAAGTTGAAAGTTTGTAGCACTTCATTTTTTATTAATTTTTTTTGTGAAGACGAAGACCGCATAAAGGATTTATTATTCATTTTAATTCATTTAACACAAATGAGAGCTATTTGTTAAACGTCCTTCCATGCTACTCCAAATAATTAAATTATTTTTAAGTTCGAAAGAAAACCAACCTACAGGTACCTGGTTCATTAGTTCACAATCCGTTCTTTCCAGAAATGGAACCAAATCGAATTTTTATATTTATGATCGTTTTCTATATTTTCGGCATATCCTCGTATTCAGAAAACACTCGTTTAAACAAATATTTGTATTTATGGTCATGCGGCTGTGTTTTGGTGCTGCATATTGAGTTTTTTGTATCCTTAACAGAGGTACAATTTTGGAACGTTCAGTACAATTCCAAGGCGACTCCGTTTATGTTTATGTCCTTCAAACTAGTTCATTTAGTAACAGCTTGGCAATCCGTCATCAAGAGAAAATACGAAACAAGAATATTTCAAAACCTCACAAGAATTGATGACATATTCGCTGCGAAATTCTACCAATGGATTGATTTTCGAAAATCAAATCGATTAATCTTTATGAAAATGTTTCCAGTTGTTTTTACAAACATCGCCTGTATAATCATTGTTTGTGGAGTAGTTCGAATCGAATCGAATAGAGGAATGTCATGGATATGGGTTATCACACATACATTTGTTCGTGTGCAATATATTCAATATATTTATATGTTTTTCATCATTGGAGAAAAATTGAAATTACTTGAAGAAAATTGTCTGGTTATTTTAACGGGAACAATGAAAATTGAAAGAGTTTATGACCTGCGATATATTTTTCGAAAGATTGGCAGTATTAGTAATTTTGCTAATAATTTGTATGGATTGTCGATATTGTGTATGGTAGTAATGTCCCTTGCCAAGATTGTGTGGGTTTTTAACTATGCTGTTCTGGATTTGGATGGAAGTACCGAGTTTAATGATGTGAGCAGAGTTTTGCTTAAATTAATTGGATTCGTATTGCCGGAATTGGTACCTTTAGTTATGATTTGTAAGGCTGGTCAGGATTGCGAAAATGTTGTAAGTGTCTAAGGCAAGATTTTTGTTAGTTGTCCTTCTCGACATTTTTGTTTACAAATATTAAATTTGCCCTCTTTGAACTTAGCATATAGGTACCTACTTATTTTAGAGATATTTATTTTCAACTTTCAGGTTCAACATATAAACAACACAATATCCAAGGCAGAAGGCCAGAATTTCCAACCTAAATACTGCCTTGAAGACTTCTCTTTTCAAATTATGCATCATCCAATCAAGTTTACAGCTGAAGGATTCTTCTCATTGAATTTTAAGACGTTTGCAGCCGTAAAATAGACATGCTTTTTTGTATATAGAGTGTTAACCTTTTTTTGACATTTATTTCAGATGATTGTGACTGCGGTAACTCATTTGTTGGTTGCACTTCAGTTTTCCAAAATAAATTAAGAATTTGAAATAACTGTCAACTCCGAAGGAATTGCAACACTGCTATAGAAAGCTTTTGACATTTACTCCGAACTCCAGGTACACAAACCATTAATTCTGCAATATTTTCACTTTTTTCACAAGGTGAATCAAAAGTAAAGTCCGTTTAATGGTGAATCCTTAGTTACATTGTGGAATAAATAGGAAGGCCAGGTACCATTATGACATACGTTATAAATACCGCAATTTTTTGCGGAAACAGATGGTGTTTTTGTTTTGATTTTGTTCAGCTGTAATTTTGGTATTTTCGATAGCTTAGGCCGAAAAGTTGTATGAAAATTCTACTCAAATTCAATGTTACCACTTAATTATTTTCAGAAAAAACTTACCTCTATGTAGGTAGATGTCTATATCTATATCTATACTAATAAATGGTTTTCCAATATTTCGGTAGCTGTCACTTTTAAAGTTGTCATTATTTGACAAGTAGAAACTACGCCATTAATAAAAATGGAACGATACACTCTCCAACAACGCATTGAAATTATGAAAATTCACTATAAAAATGGTGAAAATTTGGCAGAGACGGTTCGGTACGGGAAAAGTTTCCGGACCGTGTTATCTCTCGAAGAGGTGATCACAATTGGCCACCGAGATCTTGTGATTTAACACCTTGCGACTTCTTCCTTTGGGGCCACGTGAAAGATAAGGTATACGCCAGCAGCCCAGCGTCGATTCAAGACCTCAAAGATGAATTTCGTGAGGCTATCGAGGACATAGGGCAGCCGCTTTGCGATTTGGTTATGGAAAATTTCATGAAAAGGATATGGTCCTGTAGGCGTGGTCGTGGCGGACATTTGGCTTATGTTGTGTTTCCATTATTAACGATACCTTCCTCTTTATAATGAAATAAACATCCGATCATCTGTCTCAAAAAAATGCCATTTTTCTTTGAATATCAAAATAACACCTCTTATTGGAAAACCGTTTACATAAAGCAGAAGCAGGAACTACTGGTTCGAATGGTATAATTCTTTTTGTATTGGATAGTCCATTAATCCAGGAAGGCTTAAGGCTATACTTAACATTAAGTTGTGACTAGTAGGAGCGAAGAATCAGTGGAAAATACCCTAAAAATATTAATTTTTCTGCGTTTAAATGTGTTATCTCATTGACTGCTCAATCGAATTGAACAATTCTTTTAATGTTATTGATCAATTAATCGTAGAAGGCTTGAATATATATATTTCGTTGCGTCCAATAGGAGCGAAGAATCAGGGAAAAAATGTAGAAAAAAGGTAAAAAATATTAATTAATGTTTTTAATACAAACATATAAGCATTTGTGTTGTGAAAAAAAAAAACCATACGGAAGAGTTTTAAAATTGAAAACAAAATAAACATATTTATGACATACATATGTATGGAGGGTTCACAGCTATACCGAACCAAGTCAAATAATTTTTTTTTGCAAATAACTGCTAAATTCTGTGCGAACTCTTTTCCTTTTCAGGTATCTAATGAACTAAGTCAGAAGGTGTTTCGTTCCTAAGTAATAATAATAATAATAATAATAATAATTAATTTTATTTTTCAAAAATTAGATACAAAAACAATATAATATTCTTAATGATATGATAATCTTAAAAACTCAAAAGTTTAAATCTTTATATTGATTTTATATAATAAAAGAGATAGTATATAATACGACATTAACAATATTATTGTCTGTCAGATTGGCAAAAGCTATAAAATTATTGTTTTTTGGTAGAAGAGTTTGTCTACCTAGGCTCCGCTACAAACACGGGCAATAACACCAGCGCCGAGATCAGACAAAGAATAACTCTTGCTAATCGCTGTTTCTTTGGGCTAAGAAAGCAATTGAGTGGAAAAGCCCTCTCTCGAGCAACTAATATAAAACTGTACAACACACTCATCATCTCAGCCCTGCTGTACGGTGTGGAAGCATGGACCCTGACAAAATCGGATGAAAGTGACTTAGGCTGTTTCGAGAGGAAAGTTCTTCGGGTCATCTTTGGCCCCGTGTGCATTGAAGGGGAATGGCGAAGAAGATACAACAGCGAACTTTACTGGTTGTACAACGACATGGACCTAGCCAGAAGGGTCAAGGTCCAGAGACTCAGATGGCTCGGTCATTTAGAGCGAATGGACACCAATGCTCCGGCCCGGAAAGCCTTCGACACTATTCCCGAGGGACGTAGGAGAGGAAGACCGCGACTCAGGTGGCGCACTCAAGTGGAAGAGGATCTCAATCAACTTGGAGTACAAAACTGGAGACGACTAGCTAGCTTGCGGAGACTGTTGATTGAGGTCCAAGTCCACAACGGACTGTAGCGCCACCTTAAGTAAGTAAGTAAGTAAGTAAAATAAGACCACGTAGAATTGATAGCATTTTTGAGCTTGTTAATTTTTGTTCCAGATGTTTCTTGTATTGAGATTGTAAGTTAATACCACCCCGAGGTATAGGTATTCATTGACTACATCAATCTCGAATCCATTAAAGTACCATTTTTGTTCAAGTAGACGCCACGCACCTTTTCGAAAAACCAAACATTTAGATTTGGTTAGATTAATATAATTAACTTCCAACGTTCGCAGTACTCTGCAAGTTAAATAATCATGCTTTGAAGTTCATGAGTGGATTCTGCCAATAGAACTAAATCATCAGCATAAATCAACACCTTTATTTTAATGCCACATATTTCAACTCCTCCAGGCAATTCGCTATTTAATCCTTTAAATAGATTGCGAAGAAAGTTGGGCTTAGCTTACAGCCTTGCTTTACACCTTGGCTGACATTAAAAAAGTTAGAACATGAGGTACCATCCCATACTGCTGACTCAGTGTCACTTTATAGCACTTTCAAAAGCCTTACAATTTTGTTTGACATTCCAATGGATGGCAATTTAAATAAAAGAGCATTTCTTGGAATCGTGTCAAATGCCGACTTAAATTCAACAAAAGAAGTGAAAACCTTCTTGTTTTGTTTAAATTTTAAGTGAACAATGTGTTCAGGTTGAAAACATTGTCAATGGTCGAGTAAATTTTACGAAAAGGTCGCCTTTTTTAAAAAATTGGAACAATTACTGACGAAACAAGGTTGGAATCTGTTCAGATT
>CAKKXW010000001.1:43905309-43918311 GCA_920937365.1 Sphaerophoria rueppellii
CAGCCTACCCCACTCAGGAACCTCAGCTTCGAGACCTGCCGGCAATGCTTTTTTTTATAGTACGGATAGGTTTTTTTTTAATTGCCACCTTGGGCTACTTGATACATATCCCCTCCCCGATGACTGAATAAAGTCACCACCATCAGGTTGAAGGAGGTAAGCGGGATGGATAAGGGAAGTTAGGGACAAGGGAGAGTAGGATTTGGGGCTACCACACAATACTGGAGGTAGTGGTAGCCATGATGGTATCTCAAGGATACATGGGTGGGAAAATCCTCCGAGGGCCAACAATATCAGGACCCTCGGCCTCGCTGAAGTCGCCCCTCCCCTATACATAGTTCATCGGGTTCCACCGTTAATTTTTTTTTGGATAGGCATGATATTTTTTTTCGTAACGGCCGTCCAGAGCTTCGACTCCAAGGACTCACCCCATCCGACGAGCATCCAGCCGGTTGCCAACATGCCGAAAGGGGGTCGGAGCCTGGACACCCCTCTACCTCCTGCTGCCCGGACCAGCCTCATATGCCTGTACATATGTGGTTGTAAGGGTGGACTACGAGGAGTGGAGGGGCCGAAGTCCTATTTCGTTACACAGTTTACTTGGAAAAATTGACTGGGTGGCAACAACCGCTGATTGTTGGCCAGCGAGAGTTATTTAGGATTGGATAGATCCTATAACATAAGCGAGAATGCATGCAGTATTATGATTATCGTGCAAACGACTAAAAGGCCAGCATTCAAACGAGGTCCTAGCACAGGCAATGATTGATATTCTCTATGAATTTCATATAGATAAAAAAATTGTAAGGTAGGCTTCACTATTTAAATTATCTTTTTTTCATAAACAAGTGATACTTTGTACCTATGTATGTGTTTTGGATTCACACAATAAGTTTTTGATAAGAAAACTAGTCTACAGATATTTTTCTTATTTTTTATTTTTAGGACTACTACGGATAACTTTGTTAAGGCATTTGTCCAATTTGGCATCGAGAGCGACACACTCCCATGAGAAATGAGATTTAAAGTCGGAAACTGATAATATTGACAACCTTTAAAGTTCAAGTTCAGAAGATGAGGACCTGGAATTTGTTTCAATAGAAAACATACTAAACACACCGGATCGTTACCTATCCAATGAAATGGCCAGTCCATATGAGATGTGCTGCATATACATTTAATTTGGTCGCAAGCAAAGATGCACTGAACCAAGAACCATTTATTCAAATTGAAGAATTTTTCTTCAAATGGACGAAAGTTATTTCTTTAGATTGAATAATTTATTCAATTTGAAGAATTTTCTTCATTTCTTGACAGTTTTTGAAGAGATAATTTTTATTCTTGTTTGTGAAGTGGAAGTGGAACTGAATAGTCGTCCTCATTGTGAATTAAATAGTGGCTGTGTAAAAAAAAAAATTATAAGTGAATAAAAATTATATTTCCAGAAGTTATTGTGTGTGAAATAAACTGTAAGTAATTTACCACCTTTTTTAAATCACCAACTAACACAAAAGAAAAACAAACCTATGCTTCAAAAATTTGAAGATAATTCTGAAATTATAAAATAATGCAATAAATGATATCATTAAAATAATCTTTTATTTCTTATAACCTTCAAGATTTTAATGAAATTTGCTTTTATTTAAATTTACTTCAAAGAAAAAGTTTGTTTTTCTTTAACTTCACTATTTAGTTACAATTTCTGCATCTTTTTGGAACGTAATAACATTATATTATTATATTAATCATTTCTTACAGACTAATTTTCGACATATTCCAGTATTTAATAAAAAAAAAACGTGTTAAATTACATTGATAGTGTTGTTACGGAATACGGAAGGAATATCAAAAGGATATTCATTTCATCAAATTTGTTTACGGCGATAGGGATGACTGGCAAAGTGACAATGACGGAACAACCAACAACGTCGGGACAGAATGCCATATTGCCGTGGATGTTGGAAAGGGAAAAGATGAAAGCTAATGGCGTTGCGATGATCTTGGCCTGCTCCTGCATTCATGCTATTATGTCATCATGACGTGTCAAGTTCGGGGATATTTTGCTTGGGACAGTTTGAACAAAAAGTCGATACTGGGATTATATCTGTGAGGAAAATGTAGTAGAGCAGAAAAGTACTCCAGATAATCCTAGGCGTAAGTTGCACTGGTAGAAAATTTAGGAATATGAAAACTAGTGAATCATTATTAGGACACGAGGGGCGTGAATGGTTAGCACCTGTGACAGTAAATGTCAACATTCGCCATAATCGTAGGGACAATCGGTCCGAGGGAGTGAATCGAGCCTTTATCCGACATAGATCTTCAGTTAAAGGGAACGTGCCCTTAAGATCAACTAAAAGGGAATAAGCGAGAGGTTAGATGGGTAAGAAAAAAAAAGGGGAAATTAATACAGGGTTTTATTTGCTTGAGGATGGCTTAAACGAGCTTTGCATCGACACTTCGACAGCCCGAAACAGAAGCAAAGAAACAGTCGAGCTGGCAGGAAGCCTAATCAAGAAAAAAATACTCCTGGCCAAAGAAACGATTTTTTTTCTCTTCACAGTTATTTTTAATTAAAAAAAAAGAAACTAAATAAAATTGAGTGGTGGCGATTAAGTGCCAAAAATTACAAATTTGTGTACAAAGGCGGCAGAAGTGGGACGCAGAAAGGAAAGAGGCACGAGGTAGTGTTATCCCCGATCGCCGTTAGCTTAGCGGTCCCGTAAGCTTAGCGGTCACGTAAGCCTAACGGTTCCGTTAGCCCAAGAGCACGGAAACCACGTGCCGGTACGGGCGATTAATCGGTTTTTTTTTTTCAAGGAAGATTTTTTTGTCAATCAATTTTCAAGAGCGACTCAAGAAACTCGTGAATTCTCAAGAAGAAGATTATCAAGCTACTCAAGACCCTCAACCCTGCATCTCAGAAGATTTAAAATCAAGAACCAAGTACCGCAAGAAAGGGGAGAAGATTTTTTTTTTGTTTTTTTGTCATAGTTGTGACTATAATAGTTTCTTCTTGGCTTCCATCCGAAAGGCTGTTAAGAAAAAAAAATATTTCCTATAAATCTTAAAAAAAAAAAGATTTAAATGAGATATCGATTTGTTCATTTTGTTTTTGGAACGAAAGAAAGAGAATTCAGGAAATTTAGAATAGAAAGAAGAAATGTGAAGAAGTTCCTACCCTCTGGTATCCACGAGCGGTTGTAAAAGTAAATTTGGAAAGTGAAAATTAGTAGAAAATACTCCTAAATAGAGCTCTTTTTAGGCAGGTCATAGTCATCTCGTTCCGTTGATTTCGCAAGGGGAACCGATTGTAGTTCCGTGTCGGGTTCAAGTTTTGAGGTACAGGAGGTGTCGGGGGTTGAATTGAAAGTTAAATGTTTGTTCTTACATCGCAATTGGATGAAAGAAATTCTCTTTCCTTTCCTTTTTTGTTTCGATCCTTAATTAGTATTTTGTTTAAATCCGAGTCATAAACAAGGACTCAAGAAACAAAACTTATCTAGGATTAATTTTAATTCAAAATCACTTATTTATAATCTATAAAATTAATGTTATTTGTGTTAAGTTTTTCATGGTTCTCCTTTCGGATTTATTCTTATTAACTGTACATATAAATATTTATTGAAAACTTCTTTAATGGTTAAATAAATGTTTGTTAATATTGTATATCGCTTAACATGATTTGTGTCATTGGGCTTATATATAGCCTCGTTATGGCCTGCTGAACATTTTCAGGGGTGGAAGAAGGGGATGATGTATTCGAGGTGAGTTTGTAAGTGGAGCAGCGCCGTAGCAAAATGGGGAGTCACGCACATGGGGTGATTGACTCCAAGGCAGGGAGGGTGAAGTGTTGCCGACCATCCGCAACATTCGAAGAAATGCTTCGGCAGTAGGGTGCAGGTAAGGTGGGCGCTTGTGTATTGTGTGTTGTGTGTTTTTGTGATGTGGAGATCCTGAGCCCTTAAATAGATCTATGCTTCAAGATAGCGATATAGGCAAGGAATTGTCGCCAGTCTTCTGGCAACAGGTGGACAGGATACAGACTGATTGTTTTTGTGTTTCCCTTGATTGTTTATAGGCACGATTTATGTTTTTGCTACCGGTCCGAGTCGTTCCATGGGACAAGATCCCCCCCCCTATACCCGACGAGCTGAGCCGTGCCGAGCGAGCGTGCCTAGTCCCAGGAACCGACCTCTTCCCCAGCTATTTCTGTCAGGCTTTCAAGCGGATATCCCTCTTCTTAATATCGATTAAGTATCTTTCTTCGGGACGCAAGCGGATGTCCGATTTTGGGATTTCCGTCTTCGACCTTAACCTTAATTTTCACCTTTTTTAACGGTCTGTACTTTTAAAATTTTCTTCTACTATCTTTTCCTATTTCATTCTGACCTTCTTTACAAACCCTATCCCCTAAGAACACGGTAACAGTGTGAGCAAATAATTTAATTTCATTTTATATAATATTTATATCTATTTCATATATAAATATCTATTAATCAAAAAATGTGTTCAAAATGATTCTTTTTAAATTAAGTTAAGTAAAGTATCGTTCAAGACTTAGTGTTGGCTTAAAAGAATAATAATCGCAAGGCCAATTAGCCTCAAAAATTTTAACGCTAAGAATTTGTATACAAAAAAATGATTTGTTTTAAGTGCAAACAAACATTTACCTCTCCGAAATCTTTGATTATAAACTTGCAAATTTATCATTCACTTACCAAATTTAGTACATTTGAATGTATTGAAGATTCATGCTTGCAATTGTTTAATAACCTTAATGCCTTTAGGCGGCATTTGAAAAGAAAACTGGTAGTAGGTTGTGATAACTGGTTAAGCGGGTAGTGTGTGTAAGTATTGGGTAGTGGGTAGCGGGGTTGCGGGTAACTGGGTATAACGGGGTAGCGGGTAGACCGTAGTGGAGTAGCGGGTGGTAGGTAGCGGGCTACACAAGTCTAGGTCTTTTTTATATCGATTGAGGCAGTACGAAGTCTGTCGGGTCAGGTAGTAGTTCAATATAAAAGCTAACACTAGGGGTTCTTTTAATGTCGTCTTTAAATTTCTTTCAAATTATCTAAGAGTTAAATAAGATGTTAAGGTTTCTTGTTTTTTTTTATTTTTTTTTTTTTTTTTTAGATGGACGAGCCTGTGCCATTTTCTACATCATACACAGTCTTCTTGTGCCAACGGCCAAAATTATCACTGGAACTGGATCAAAAAGGCCACTGCCCGTTTTTCAATTCGGGACTCGCAGGCAAGCTTTTTTCTGATTGAACAAACGGTAGCGGCTTGCGAGGAAGAGGTTCTTAGAAGGCAAAATGCCAAAAAATGCATCCAACCGCTAATACTCATCACTGGGACAGTCCTGGATCCGAAAGAAATAATAGTTTATTTCGACGTCGTCAAATTTAAAGTTAATTCCATTGTTGGAGCAATAGATATTTGCTTTAAATCATTTAATTTGTTTAATTTGGAATACCCCTTGGCGTCAAGCCTGGTGTTGTATTTTATCCAAATCTTTTTTTATAACATTGAAACTTGCTATGACAAAAAAAGTTCAAAAGTAAATTCACTTATTAATAAGTTAAAATAGGTTAAGTTCTATATGAAAAAAAAAACAAAGAAACAAACAAAGAAAAAATAAACACATTCTTTTTTCTTAACTGCTAGCTTGTTTTATTTATTTACAGTTTATTTACAGAGATGTATAGAACATTTTTAAAAACTTAATTCAAGGCCTGTTTCATTTATTTCCCTCGACCAAGGCTCATAGTTCATGCAAATATTTATTTCAGGCAAAAAAAAACTACACACAAAAGTGATGCAAATGGATATGTTTAACAGATACTGTCATTTCATAAAAAAATTGATAATGTGAGGCTTAGGTACTGTGAAGAATATTTGTGAATTCAAATATTTTTATTCTTCAAGGCGAAGAAATTATTTATTTGAATTGAAGAATCATAGTAATCATATTAAAGATTTTTGAAGAAACGGTAGTTAAAATGATAACCTCTTTTCTCAATTTGAAGAATATTTCTTTAAAATGAAGAAATATTCATTAATTTAAATATGTTGATTAGTCAAAAGGAAGAATATTTCTTTATTATGAAGAAACGGTAGTTAAAATGATTACTTCTTTTCCCAAATTGAAGAATATTTCTTTAAAATGAATAATATTCTTAGTTGAATTGAAGAAATATTATTCACTTATATTATTCAATTTGACAAAATTTAGTTAATTTAACAGCGCTACGAAAATTTGTATTCATTTCTTCAAATTGACAAAGCTTCGTCAATAAGCAAATATATTCGTCAAATCAACGGATAGGAGAAGTTGACCGTATATTGATCACCCTTTCTTCAAATCTACATGCTTTTCCTTCAATGTAACCACCAAATTTGGTTCAGTGTGCAGATGCTGATCTACAGATAACTGTTTTCAAGACTCCTTAGAGAATTGCCATAGCTAAGGCACATGCTCTCTGGAATCAGCAATCACGTAGTACAGTTGCCGCAGATAGCATTTACGCTGAATTAGGGAGACGACTCGTCCTTGCAAATACAACAAGATGGAACTCTTTGTATGATGCTATCATTATTCTAAACGGAATATTGGAAGTAAAAAGAGGCCATCTCTTCACAGAGTGATGACGCATCTAAATACTCCGACTTTCAACGAACAAGATGTGACTTTCATGAAGGAGTATGTGAAGGTATATACATTAATATACAAATATTTCTACAAAAAATAGATTTTGCCCTGTTTATTTCCATACCTTTTTCTTTTTTATTTATATTGTAAGTACATTATGACTTTAACTATAGGTTATGGCTTATGGCACCTTTCGCTTGTGCCCTCGACCGCATTCAAGAAGAATCTGAAGCGTACATGGGTTTCTGTTACCGACCATTGCAGCAACGGTCTTCAAAAAAAATATAAAATATAAAGTCCTCGTTAATTGCACAGAGAAGTTTCGGACCACTTATGGACGATGAACAGTACCAACTTGTTGCGGCTTGTCACCCTAAGTTTCGGTTGATATGGTTGCAGAAATATGATAACAGTCGTGTAGATGCAGTGAAAAAATGCATAGAAAAAAAGGTAGTGTAAGCAATAAAAATACCCGGCAATAAAAGATCACTAAACAAACATCTTCCAACAACCACAAAAGGACTTAGGTAGTCCCGCGCAGCTGCAGGTCATAAAGCAACAAAAGAAAAAGGATTTAGTCGAGTGCCGTCATAAACTCATTAGCTATAACAAAATAACAAAGACCCAACAACGCAAAAGGACTTACGTAGTCGAGTGCAGCTGCATGTCATAAAACATGCAAACAAACCAATTGCAGTAAAAGGATTAGGTCGAGTGTAACTTGAATCCTACATTGGAACATTACGAAGAGTAGGGGCACGATCATCAACCACTAAGCATAATAGGACGATGGTTGATCATAACGAAAAACAGAGAACGAGGACATTGTTGTCGTGGAAGTCGAACGACGAAGTCGTCCTTATTAGTATTCGTACATAAGCACTTTAAATTTACATTTAAAAAAAAACTGAATAAAGTATTTAACACAGCGTCAACGCAATGATAGTACGGAAGTTCGTTCATTTTTTATAATTTATTTTTATGCTCCAGACATTTTGCAATAAATCGAACAGTGAATGATTTACGAGAATGAAGAATGAGAAACGATAATCATAAACGATTCTCGTTATGTGTAATCGGATTTCAACGATAACGAGCGGATTTCAACGATAATCGTAATACATAATAGGGGCCCAGGATTCTTTTATTGCATAACTTTAAATAATCATTTTCACAAAATAAAAGCTGATTGTTACAAAACAATTTTTTTAAGTGCGTGATGTGATTATAGAGGACATATATTAATATATTAAGTGCTCTATGGATTTGTTCTTGTTTGGCTTTTTGTAACGGACAATTTTGAATTTTCAAATTTCTATTTGTCGTCGTCGTGTCTCGCATTGCGTCGTCTGAGAAGAAGAATTTGAGAGAGAGTGTATGTTTGGTTCACAAAGGATTTTGTATATTAAATTTTATTGCAATCGGCTCAACAGATTAGAAACAATCGCTTGTAAATAACGAATGATAGAAAACGAAGTGATTATTTTGTTCATGTTTTTCCTCTTTCTTTAATAACTTCAAAACTATTCATCTTAAAAACATGAAAACAACATTTTTGGATTACACTTAAATACCTTAATATGCTGAGAGGACGTATACCTGGAGTAGCAATTCGGAACTCAAGCCATTTTGCTCTCTTTTTACATGATTTGAAACGGAAAAAAAGATGCATGTGTGTTGCATGGGTGATATAAGGTTCGTTCGATATGCGCTCTGAGTCCCGCTGTAGTGCTCTGATTTCTCACTGAGATGTTCGATGTCGCTCTTTTTATCTCCTGGTGCATTTGAAAGGAGCGCTCTGAATCACATCAGGTTTTTACTCGGGGCTGTTCGAATCAGGTGTTATAAAACAAAAAAGAGAAAAAATCAAAGCACTACTAATGCGTTCGATGTGTAGCTCCGTTAAGGGTAGTGGCAAGCATCGGAGCGCCCCGGGGATGGTTACATCGAACGAATCAACTAGCCTTTAAAAAAAATAGCATCAGAATATGTAAGGTACATAAACCTTGTGTTTTTTTTATGTTAAATTAAATAAAAGTTATTGAAAAAAAAAACACTATAAACATCAGATTATGCATAGTCGTCTAATTTTTAAATTAAATGTCAACAGAATGAATGACGATAGCAAAAAATCATAGCTTGGCAGTTCTTCACTGATCTTCCAATTCAAAGCCATAAGGCTAAATGCAACTTCTACGGGAAAGTATTATCCTACAAAGGTGGTGGCCCATACAATTTAGTTAGGCACACATGAGCATATGCATCCAGGAGTATACACTGCAATACTTGAACGATCGCGACCTCAAGCTCCAGAAGTCGCTTCGAAGAAGTTCAAACTACCCAATGTAATATTGCCAATGATGAAGAAATGATACCAACTACTTCCTCTGCAAACGTTGTTGCAGGTACAGCTGTTTATTCGAGGAACTCTAATGAAATTTCAACAGTTGTAGTTAAGGAAACACATAACACCAATATTTCTCAATATTTATACAAACCAATCCCTGCCAAAAAATAAGGTGCTAAATAAATATCTAGTAGAACTAGAACAAATCAATAGTTTCCCTTCTAAATCGTAGAAACTGAAGAGCTTAAAAAAATTGTGAGCGAATTAAACCCAAACTACCGTCTTCCTTGTCGAAAGACACTTTCAAAATCTCTTTTGACAAATTATTATAATCTTACAAGGTCCAAAGTTGAAAATTTGTTTGGTGAAGCAACCTTTATAAGTTTGACAACAGATTATTGGACCTCATCGTCAAGTGAAAGCTATATTAGCTTGACGGCTCATTTTCTCAACCAAAACACAGAATTGAAAGCATGTATGCTAGATTGTCACGAGTTTTCTGACAGACATTCTTCAGAAAATTTCCACAAAATATTGAAACAAATGTGCATTGATTGGAAAATCGAGGACAAAATTGTTTCGGTCACGACGGATAATGCTTACAATATTCAAGGGGCAATAATTTTAAGCAACTGGAATTGGAAGGCAATCCCATGCATTACGCATAGCTGAACCTAGTTGTCCAAAAATGACTTCAGGAAATAAAGCCGATTCAATTGAAAGTGAAGTCAATAGTGGAGTTTTTCCATAGAAGTACTTTAGCTTCTGATTGATGTATGATATCTTTTAAGCAGCAACCAACCAAAGATATAACAGGCATAGTATAGTAATGTATTCAAACTCAATACATCTGAAGGGCTGCCACTAGAATTTAAATAGAAATGAGAATGGAAAGCACGCCAACCGGCCACCGGAAGGCAGTTGAAAGTTGTCACTGGAATCGGTTGGACGTGTTTAGTAAAGAATATTTTTTTAACCAAGACAAATCGATGTGTATTTTTTTCATAAAGTAAGTGAAAAATAAAAACGAACAATAGTGCAGTGGAAAAATAAAAACGCACCACAGTGCAGTGCACATAAAAACGCTAGCCTAACGCTAAACAGTAATGCATAAAAAAAAAAAATATATATAAAAACGCTAAGCTAACGCTAAACAGTAATGCATAGAAAAAATAAAAACGCAATCCTAAAGTTAACAATAAAAAAAACTAAACTAACTGTGAAACCACACCATTCGTGCACATAAAATAAAGTCACTAAAAAAAAATATACTTTTGGCCAAAAATGCAAAATGTCAAAAATACAACGACACACAAAAAGTAAAGCAATGGAAATTCCTACACCCAATGCGAGATTTGAACACGTGCACATAGACTTAGTTGGACCACTTCCCTCTTCAAATGGTTACACACACATTCTCACAGTAGTCGATCGTTTTACTCGATGGCCTGAGGCGTATCCTCTAAAAGATACTCTCACCTCCACCACTGCTACTACCTTTGTAAAACAATTTGTTTGTCGATTCGGTGTACCACTCCGCCTAACAACGGATCAGGGAAGCCAGTTCGAATCGCCAGTTCAATCAGTTGTTAGGTGCGTACCGCATTCGAACCACAACCTACCATCCTCAATTAAATCGGATGGTAGAAAGGTTCCATAGACAGTTAAAGCGTCTTTGATGTTCAAAGAAAGTGGTGAGAGATGGAGTGATGACCTTCCCATTATTTTGCTGGGAATCCGTAGAGCGTTCAAATCTGACATCAATTATTCCCCGCAGAACTAGTCTACGGTCAGCCACTCAAATTACCCGAAGATTTTGATACTTCAGAAAAAGATGACAAAGGAATCGGTCCGGAAGGGATAGTAGACATTTAAAAAAAAAAATTAATCATTTCCGGCCAACTCCTTCGCGGTTACCTCACTCTCCAATGTAATTCCCAAGAGCGTTAAACGATTGCGAATGGGTTTTCAGACGGGTAGATGCGGTGCGCCTTGTTCTAAAACCACCATATGAAGGGCCGTTTAAGGTAATAAAAAGACTTAGGAAAAGTTATATCATTAATATACGCGGAAAAAACGTGAATGTTGGAGTAGACCGTTTAAAGCCCGCGTTTATTTCAAACGAATGTGAAGTTACACGAATAAGAAGAAAGTAAAATTTAAAATCTAGTTTTTTTTTATCATTACACTGGAAAAGGGTACTTTAGTGATTTGGCAGCACCAAAACCAACAATTAAAAATCTCGTTTCTCGTCTTTATCTTCTTCGCCGCAGAAAAAAGAGTCAGTCGAATTGCATCAGTCACACCGTGCACACCGCCATCCGCCATTATTATCCCTTCTTAGTTAGAAATAAAATTATTGTATATGATTATTGTAAGTGTATCTCGAATAGTGTTGTTTGAACAAAAAGTTGTTTTGAAGGAATGGACACATATTTTATTTCGAAGAACTACAAAACATAAAGGTAAGTGAGGTGTCTCTGAGGACATATGTCATAATCGTAGAGTTGGTAGAACTTATTTTGATCAACCAAGGATTGTGGTTAATAAGAAAAAAGGATCTATAGAAGTTACTAAAATTGACATGTGCAGAAGCTACGGAAAAACATGCTTAGGTAAATGCTCGTTTCAATAGGAAGATAGTGATGATTAAACGCCAAGTAACTGAGGATGATTTAAAAATAGGCGATGCTGCCTCCGAAAAGAAAATTAAAGTATTTGTTCAAGATTACAACACTTATTTACCTTTATAAATACTAGTATTACAAATTGGCAAATGTACATACATAATGTTCGCTTGCACAAAGCAGAAAACGAAACTTTACTGTTCTTCCCTTTTTCGATTTGTATTCTTTGTTTTTTGTCATTCGAAATTTAACCTTTTTTGATTTTTTCATGTTTTATCTGAAAACATTTCTGATCCTTCGTCATGACTTTGACTTAACTGTTTTAAAGTGAATCAAGTGCCCTCAGCTGCAAAAAATATAAAATATATAAAAAAAAAGCCTAGCTGCGAGAACGGAGAAAAAAAACTATTTGAACAATTGTGTGACTTTTTGCTCTTGCTAGTGTTGGTGGTTAGTGATCGTTGCTGTCGCTGGATTTCTGGATTCCGTTGCTGTCGTGAAGGAAGCATTTTTAATTTTTTTTTATTTTATTTTTAATTTTTCCCCACTTTGGAAATAAAAACTAGGTTAGACATGGTTGAAAGTTTGTTCCTAGAATTCAGCAAAATAGATGACGATATTATAGCGTTAGGAGAGGCTAAGCCAGAAGACCGAGAATCAGAATTCGCAGAATTTGAGACTAGGTACTTTAAGTTAAAGGCAGATTATACCAAGGTCTTTTCTGAACGACAAACTGCTGCTAGCAGTGACCGACCTCTTTACAACTCTACTGTTGTCAGTGCCGATGCGTTTCAAAAACTTTTTTATCAGCAAACCGCATTTTTGGAACGTTTAAGTAGCACGTCAGCAGGTTCAAGTGATGTTAGTACCATCCAACGATTAGCGGAACAATTTCAGACTCTAAGTCAAGGTCCATCCACACGACCACAAGATGTTCGTTTGCCTCATTTGCAATTGTCGAGCTTCGATGGTCAATACGACAAATTTAAACCATTTTGGGATATCTTCGACACAACTGTCCACAAAAATGAACGCCCAAGTAACGTCCAAAATTTTCAATATTTAAAGGTGTTGCGGTAAATTTTACCACAACAAGTTTTACCTGCCCCTGTGCTAACCATTTTCTTTTGCGATCCCAAAATTCTTGAAGAGTTCAGTTGAAACCTGGGCCATCAGCCAGTGACCTGCTCTTCTAGCATTTTGGGAACGTAAACCCAACAGGTTCAAACAATAGAAGTGTGCGGCAGGGTGCCCACACCAACGAGTTGTGCGACGGGCGGTCCACAATTAGAGGACAATATATGTACGCATATGATTTGTACGGATAAGGCATGAAGAATTTACCCATGCCCAACAATGTGTGAATTTTAATC
>CAKKXW010000001.1:43983791-43994133 GCA_920937365.1 Sphaerophoria rueppellii
TGGTTCAATTACGAAAGCTGTTCTTTCCGTAGCAGAACCTCGATTGCAGTTGTATCTGTCTAAATTGAAGCTCCATCAATTCCTGAAACAGATGGACCCTAGGCGATAGTTGAGTCTGTTGCTGTGGTCGCGACTTTAGTTTGCTTCTTAGTGAGGAATCTTCGTCTCCATTCTCCATTAACGCAGACAGGACCAAAAATCACTCGAAGAATTTTTCTCTCAAAGCAGCTTTTCATCAGATGTTGTCATGGTCCATGTCTCTGCACCAAACATAAGCACCGGGGTAATGAGAGTTTTGTAGCTCGGGAGAGGACTTTACAACCCAATTGCCTTATAAATCCACAGAAGCAGCGATTGGTACGAGTGATTCTTCGTTTGATTTCAGCGCTGGTGTCGTTGTCTGAGTTGATAGCGGATCCCAGGTAGACAAAGTCCTTAACTACCTCGAAGTTAAATCTGTCTATGTTGACGTTTGCTCCAAGACGTCGATGCCTTTCTTGTCGAAAGCATTAACTTGGTCTTGCCCTCTTTAACCGCTAGACCCATCTTCCTGGCCTCCGTCTCAGGAATCACAATCGCTCCACTGACATCACGCTGTGTTCTTCCAATTATGTCAATGTCGTCTGCTTATCCTAGTAGCTAAAAGGACTTTTGAAAGATTGTGCCTCTGGTGTTGAAGTTAGAGCATTGCACAATCTTTTCAAGAATGATGTTGAAGAAATAGCGTGACAACGCATCGCCTTGTCTAAAACCTTTTTTGACATCAAAAGCGTCCGTTAGGTTTTTTCCGACCATGATGGAACAGCGTGAATTTTCCATTGTCATCTTACACAGGCAGACGAGTTTCTCTGGGATGCCAAAACTAGACATTGCTCTATATAATTGGTCTCTATAGACGCTGTCGTACGCGGCCTTGCATCGATGAAAAAAGTAGTAGGTATCGATTTGAAGTTCCGCGGCCTTCTCCAAGATCTGCAGTAGGGTGAATATTTGATCGATGGTGGATTTTCCGGGTCTGAAGCCACACTGATAAGGACCTACCAGGTTGTTGACGAAGGGCTTCAAACGTTCACACAGCACGGAAGACAAGACCTAATAGGCGATGTTAAGGAGACTGATACCTCTGTAGTTGGTGCAGTTCAGGGGATCTCCTTTTTTGAGGATCGGGCATACGATGCTGAGATTCCATTCATCGGGCATGCTTTCCACCGACCAAATTTTGCAGATGAGCTGGTTCATGCTGCTTTGTACAGTTCGGTGGCTAGCCCGTCTGCTCCCGCGGCTTTGTTCGACTTAAGTTAAGATATCGCTATCTTCACTTCGTCTATGTCGGCTGGGTGGAATTGTTGGCCTTCCGCACCTAAATTGAATGGTTCTGTACTGCTAATGGAGTCATCGCCATTTAACAGCTTGGAAAAGTGGTCTTTCCATATCCTCAGCACTGACTGCGGTTCCACTACTATCTTCCCATGGTGGTCTCTACAGGCTTCAGTTCGGGGTGTATAAGACCTGGAGGTTTGTATCATTCTTTTATTCAGTGGGGGCGTGAGCACAGATGAGGCTGATGTTGGTGAATTTAGCCTTGATACGGATTATCGTGATGCGCTCATTCACTGAGTTGAAACTCAAGACCTACCGTAGTAAATATCATTTTACGTAGGCCTGGACCATCCCATCGCATTGGATGTTGGGTGTTATATCTGCTTCCGCTAGATGTTCGGCTGCACGTGGTCTGTTAAGGGACCTAACATTCCTAACATTGCGTGGGTCGCCATCGTTAATTCCGTCCGTAACCGAGGCTTGTTGGTGGTTCGGAACTATAGTTTCTTTATGTGGCCGGGCAGTCACCCCGACGCACGACCCCAAACTTGGAGGGCCAGGTCTTGAGTTTTACTCTCAGTCGAAGAGCCGGCCAAACCGCTCCTTATATATGTATATTATATATGCCGTAGTATACTCATATAAGGTGTTCACTAAGACGCCAACATTGATTCCATTTTGGGAGTTCTTCCGCTACAGCCTGTTGAAAAGGAGGCATGCCTTAGTGGGCGCATACCTCCACCCCGTCTCTCTGCTGCCTCCAACAGCTTCCTACTGAGGTTGGAACCCAATCATCGGTTGAAGGCACCCGATGTTCACCACGGGGAGGTGGAGAGTAGGAGTTGATAGACAGAGGTTTCTGTGGACGCTTGTGTCTTCTTGAATGCACGTGTCTACCTTTCGAACAGCTACCTATACAATAGAAAATATTAATACTTGCAACCTCACTGTTTTCATTTCTTTATTTACAGACTTCAGAAATAGCATGGGGTATTCATAAAATTCGGATTGATTTATTCAACGACAATCATAATTCATTGGTGAGTATGTTTTATTCAAACAAACTAGAAATTAACTGTTAAACAAACAAACTATAAGTTTTGGTATGAAATTAAGAAACGTTTTTTGCATTTAAAGAAGAATGAAGGCAATCGATAATCCAAAGAAATCTATTAGTTTCCATCTATTATAGGTGAACATATACAATTATACATATAGCAACGTTGCTAATAGCTTTAACTTTTACGCCAGAAAAATCAAGTCTGTTTTGTTTGTAAGTTCAGAATGGTTCCCAAGGCTTTTGAAAATTATGGTACTTATTGACAGTTCTCTAACCGTGCACCGTTAAGTCCATAGAGGTAGCGTTGTGAAGGTAGCAATTCCCTTATTCGAGTTCTTTGTCACCCAAAGGCTCAAAAACATGGTGTTATTGTAAAACAATGCTGATTGCTGTGGGATATTTTGCAAGAATTTCTCATGATGCGTTGGCACTTCGTCAACGTAACAATGGAACAGTTGGAATAACTGATATCAACTATTCACTCAGATCACCGTCAACCGAACCAGCGTGTCGGATTATTTTTTACATCAAATTGATTAGTTCCTAGAACGCAAAATAAGCAGTGTACAATACATTCAATATTTGTAATGATTTTCTTACCAAAATGCTCTTTTACGCCATAAACCCCATAAACCGGGGGAAGAGAAACGTATTGTTGGCCACTTCTTTAGTGCTATTTTGTTCGGATATCAATGTCATTTCGTGCAAATCCTTTCGCACAGCGTTGGATATCGCTGTGTCCATAACCGTCCCACAGAATCGATCCCAATAGAAAATATCAAACTTCTCTGTGAACTAGACTAGGTCTAGATCGCTATCCTCGTTGATAAGCATTGAATCGGCTAAACATTTATGGAAATTCAGGACATTTTTAACCAGCATTTGATTCGTGCATTTCATGCATTGTTTCGGGAACTGCATTCGACGGAATGTAACTTTGATGATGTGATAGCATTCAAGGCGATTGAATATCTTGCTTGTGGGATCGTCGATGAGGTGTTTGAGTTTGCCAACAATGTCCACGACAATGAGGTATTCTTTATTGGATTTGGCTTCTTCAAGACTCTGGAATAGCTCATCAATTCGCAGGATCTTGCACCAGACTTTTAGGTTGATTGATATTTCTTTGAGTTCATTTATGCATTGCTGGAGGTCTTCATTTGCTTCGCAAATAGCATTTTGAGTGCCTCCTTCGATGTTTTGTAGGAGGTATTCGACCAGCAAATATGGCAATAGTGGAAACAAGAACGCAGCGGAAACTCGAAAATCTTCAGGACTATTAAATTTCGCTTATTGAGGAAATAAACTTATTTCTTTTATGAGCGTTTCACCTTCTTCCAAATACAATTCGTTGCTTGATAAAATTAGAAATTTGACATGATTTGTTTCGACATACGTTCTTGAGCAAAAAAACAAACAAAAACAAATGTTTTTTTTTCACACGACTGGCTTCTGTCACTTTGGGCCCAGGAAAAAAATTTACCCACGGTTGAGGTGATTTTTTTTTTTTTTTTTTAAGTTTCACGGATACGAAAAAAAAGAGAGGATCGTGAGAGTTCCCCTCAGAGGAGATCTGCGGGTGTTTTTGGAAAGGGACTCTAGGTTTAGTCGCCGTTGAAAGCCGGAATGAATTCCGTTTATTAACGGTTCAAAGCCGTGATGAGCCAGGGAAAACCTCGTTGAGATCCAGTTACCAAGCCCGGAGGAAGCTTCAATGAAACGTAAAGGAAGCCTTGTTGAGAGCCAGTTAGGTACCAAGCCGTTGAAAGCCGAAGCAAGTTACCTTAATACACAAGGGAAAGCCCTAATAGACGTACGAATACGTCGTGCTCATCTACAATCATCATAAATCCGAAGAACACACGATTTTCCGAGCTGTAGAAGTGTAGACCCTGGGTCTTTGGAGGATACCCCAGCCTTTGATAATGACAATGAACAACATCAAAAAGTATTAACCGGCAACACACCGGAAAGCTGCAGTTGTTATAGATTTTTAACACTGCAATTTTGAGTGTACATACTTTAACAGTGCTATAAACAGCTGTTTATTATTATTAAATTCACCAAAAATAAAAGAAAATATTTTATTTCGAAGATGGCCAAGAATCTTCATCCATTTTTAGGTAGATTCATCCGTCATTGAGAGCCACTGTGGTTTTCCAAGATTGGACTTTGTTGGCAAGAGAAATTCTCAATCATCACCACTGGCGACAAGAAATCGCCCTATTTTGAGATTACTTAATCGGAATTTTGATTATTGTACGTAATAACTTCAAGAACCATCTGAAAAATCACATGATAATGCGCCTTTTTGACATCAAAAGTAAGATCTCTTTAGGTTGTATGGTGCAGTGGGTCGCACTCGACAAAGCGCATCTGACACCACTCGATATCTTCAGCAAACAAGCGGCAGCGAGTACAGCTGTAAGATTCAAAGCCTCTTCTCAACAATAATGCGTGTCATTCCATTATTCTGGACTTTTTCGGTTCTATACCAAAGTAGGTACATAAATTACACCAATTCCCAAAAACAAATTTGGCAAAAATATCCAGTTCTCCTCGAGAGCAGAATTGGAAGACAAGAAATTCCTAGAAGACCAGAGTATTCATTTTCATTCCCATGGGTCCAAAACAAATGATGGTGTTGGTAGAAGTGTGTACTCAGAAAAGCTTTATTTAAAACTCTCAATCCGCCTCCCAAACCATTGTAGAGTCTTTCAATGAATGGCAAATTTAAATTAAAAAAAGGTCAAGTCTTATTCATAAAAAAGAAAATAAAATTCAAAGTTTTCTGCATCCTGTCTTATTAAATTTAACAAAACTCATAATTTTGTTTATTTTTTGAATAACTTTAACTAAAGGTTTTAATAAATTTCAGATCGAACAAATGTCCTTGCAACTTCTCCATCAAAAAATACATTTTACCGCTTTTGGATTTTTCAAAATAGATTGCAGTTTACTTTACACCGTAAGTTTTCTTCTATTAAAACGGAACACTGTGGCGTACGTGCACCTTTTTTTCTAAAGTGCCCGTCCGCCCTTTCTATGTTCAAGTTTAATTATTTCATTGGTTTATTTATTTATTTTTAAAGATTGTTGGAGCAACAACTACTTATTTGATAATATTAATTCAATTCCACATGAGCGAACAAAAACAAACATCCACCAAAGCCGACTCAGCAATTGTTGCAGTAAGCGAGTTTACATCGGTATTCAACTAAAAAATCAAACAATTTAAAAAAAAAGTGTGTATACAGTTTTTGTTGTATTCCAATTTTGTGTATTAAATGTTGTTGATTGCAAGAGTTTAAAGAAAATTCCTCATTCATTCATCTACTCTGGTAAAAAATTCTACTGTTATATTTTAACAATAGAAAGATAAATATATAAAATTTTAATATTTTAAATTCCATTCCCAAAGAAAATCTCTCATAGATGCCCAAGGCCTAAGGAATCGACTTTTCAGATTGTCAAAATTTATGACATATGTAGGTATGTAGCTATTCACTCAATCCCTTTACAGAAAGCCCAAATTTGGACAGGGTTTCAACTCCTTACGAATTTGACTAACTGTCTGACTCCATCCAAAGAATTGTTTCCTTGTATCCTTGCACTGAAATCGTTATTACGGGCGATTTCAATGTCCACAATTCTTCCTGGCTTCTCCACTCGAGAAAGACAACACCCGAAGAGTGTGTCTTGAGATCTTTGCTGAGTTTAAACATCTTGCTCAGCTGGTCAACGAGATCACTTGAATACCGGACATTGACGGCCAAGCAGAAAACACTCTTGACTTGTTCCTTACCTCTGACCCTGATAAATATACAATTAGTGTATTTTCGCCTCTGGGCCGATTTGACCATTGTGTCATATCCGCAAATATCTCTTGTCAAAAAATCCCGTCTTAAGAGAGAGAGAAGAGAAAGCCGACTGAGACGGTCTCAATAATTTTTTTCAGGATCTTTAACTGGTCACTATGCTTCCTCGACGTAGATTCCAGAGCGGATATGCTCACAAGTTCAATTCTTCTGTGAATGAGATCTTTAATTCCGAACAGGGTTAAAAGCATCAGACCCAAAGAGAACGCATGGTTTGATAAGAGCTGTAAAGAGATTATCAGGGTTAAAGAGGTAAGTTTCCATTGTTACGAGTCCAACCCTACTGAGGAAAACCGGAATAAGTTCAATGTTCATATTACGGACCAAATTTTTACATGACCAAAAACTGAAGCAAAAAGTACTGCAATGTCCCAAAGACAGTAAAAATGTTTGGTCTTTTGTTAAAAACATGAAGAATTCTTCTTCTTCCTCGGTCCCTACGCTCGTTGATGATGATACTCCAGTCGTTTGCTATCTCGCGAAAGCTTACCTCTTTGCTAGGCAGTTCGCCTCCAACTCTTCACTGCCAGAGAGTGTCAGGACTCCCCCAGTTGAGCGCGTCAATGATTCTATAGGACAAATCTTCTTTCGCACTCGTGCTGTGTTGAGAGTCCTAAAAGATCTCAACACACACAAATCCGCTGGCCCGGATGGTTTCCCCGCTATTGTTCTGAAGGGGTGTTTTTCAATGCTGGTAAAACCCTTGAGTAAGCTTTTCCATCTATCCTATTCTTCTGGGCTCGTTCCGAGTAGTTAGAAAACAACATTTGTCCAGGCTATACTCAAAAAAGGTGAATCCTCCTCTCCCTCCAATTTATCGGCCGGATTATTGCACTAACCTCCCTTCTTTCTAAGGTCATGGAAACGCTGATAAATATCAACTTAAGAAATATCTTGAAGAACAAAAGCACTTGAAATTCCAAAGGCATTTGATAGAGAGAGTTTGGCACCAGGCTCTCTTATCGAAAATCCGTGCTTTCGGTATCGATGAGTCCCTCCTTCGTTGGATTAGAAACTTTCGAACCGTTCTATACGAGTTGTATTGGACGGATTAAAGTCTGAAACCCACAAAATAAATGCTGGTGTGCCCCAGGGCTCCGTTTTGTCTCCGACCTTCTTTCTCATTTTCATAAATGATTTCTGGTCTGCAACTTCTAATCCAATTCAATGTTTCGCTGACGATAGTACCCTTAGCTTTTCATATTCGTTCCCAGACTCACAACTCCTCTTTGGATGTGAAACTGCAACGACTAAATATGATAAGTTCATTAAGGTCTGGCTTAAACAGCGTTGTACAATGGGGAATAAAAAACCGTGTAGAGTTTAATGCTTCGAAAACTCAATGATGTCTAGTATCGATGAAGCGAGATATACCCTCTCTTGGCACTGCCCATGAGTGACACTTGCATCGGTGAAACCCAACATTCTCGGTATGTGCATCACCGACCACCTCTTATGGAATGATCACATATGCGATGTCGCCAAAAATGCCACAAGATGTCCAGGTTTTTAAAGAAGATGTAAGAATTTTTGTTCCCCTTCTGATCTGGCTACCATCTATAAAACATCTATACGTCCAAGTCTTAAGTTCAACTCCCACGTTTGGGCTGGTGCTCCAGCAAGGTACTTAAGTCTTTTGGACAGCATCCATAGCAGAGCATTTAAAGATTGGTGACTATAACATCGTTGTAACATTGACGTTACTTGAACATCAACGTCTGTCGATGTCTCATGCCTCACCCTCTTCTATCGTTATTTTAACGGTATATGCTCTAAAAATATAGCCAGTTGCATTCCTCCTCCCGCGCCTCCAGAAATGCCCATCAGTTCACCCTCGAGCCCAGCTTCGGTCGTAGGGTCATGTTCAGAGAATCGTTCTTCAGCCGTACTACTTGAATGTGGAACTCCCTTCCATATTGTCTTCACCTGTCATTGCAATGTGTAGGAATTTAAATCCAATATTAACGGACACTCAACCTAAACCCTCTCCGTCTATCTCATTTTCCCTAACGCTCGCACTGTGCTTTGGCATAAAAAGCGAATAGAAACCCCTTGAGTGCGTGCTTATTATAAAAAAAAAAAACCAATTATATTGTCAAAGATGGATAGATGAGGATAAACAACATTTTCTTGTGTTAATTATTCCTTATTGAGATAGATTGCCTCAATTTAGGTGAATTATATAGCTAGATAATTGTCCAATTAGCACATTTTGTCATAAAGTACTTGATTGTCAGCAGCTGCGATTCAGCTTAAACCAATCATCATTCGAACTGTTCGGTTATCACATTAAACAACTGCCTAACGCTAAATCTGAAATGTCAAAATCGGACCTCGGAATAGGGTTCTCAACTTTGTTTTTTCTTGCAAAAATCTTCGCGCTCGCACCATTTTCAAAAAACTCCAAACTAAACACTGCCTATACAGCAATATGGCTTCTTTCACTGTTATCGTTCTTGTATCTCGCCTTTGATTATCACCAAACATTTTTGGATGGATCATCAATCCTGGAACTGGTGGGAACATCACTTTTCTTCGCACAATGCATAAGCAACATGATTATATTGCTAGAAGCCTTCAATAAACGTCAATCGTTTTCAACAATCGAAATGGCGTTCAAGAACTTACTTTTAATTCTTGAACAATGTCAAAAACATGATTCCACTGCCACCACTGCTCAAATTTTGAAACGAATCAGCATTAAATTGATGGCATTGTTTTCTTTTTTGACATTTGCCTATGGAGCCGTTATGTATGTGAATTTTGCATACACCATTGTTTTGAGACGAACATTTTGGTTGCATTTTTTTCCAAGGCAAGCTCTGAATATTCGAGCTTTGCAAATTATCATGACGTTGATGGCAATAAGCGAAAGATTGGATGTAATGTATGAAACGATAGAGGAAGCTGCATTTTTCAATCAAATCAAAGAGAAAAAGTCCCTTTGGTTACCCTGTAGCGACGAAGAATGTAAGGTCGTTGTTACACTAAGAAGTGCGTATGATCAGTTTTATGATCTATTCACTTTGCTAAACAATTGCTTTGGATGGTCGGCGTTAACAATTTCAGCAGTGTTTTTTATTGATATTTTGTTGAGCTCGTATGGCTTGTTTGTTTTAACGATAATTCCGGGTAAACCTATTCAATATGCTTTGTGCATTACAACAATTGTAACACTTGGAGTTTTAACAACTACAATGTGTTGGTATGGCCAGAAATGTTTTGATAAGGTAAGTTTTTTTTTTGTCACATTCGCCTAACCAATTAATCACACTGTTATTTCGCTAAAATTATCATAATCGAATTGAACAGGGATAGACTTTCCGTTTCCACGTCACTCGTCGACGGTTTCCCTTCACTTATAGGGTTTTTTTTTTGGTCGTCCGAAACTGTTCCGAACGATTCCGAATTCGTTCACCTGCCATAAGATAACAGTTCTTGTTCTGAAAAGAACAGAAAAACGATTCCGAATTTGAAGTCGGAATCAAAAACAGGATCAGGCATACATGCACACACTTGCGCATACGTACGCTTTGTTCAGCGAGAAAAAAGACAGCACAGTACAGCACAGCTTTGTGCGAAATGTCAGAACAGTTTGGAAAAGTTTAGAACACAAAAAGTGTTCTACCTAAAAAGATGGAATAGCAAATCCTGTCCTAAACTGTTCCAAACTGTTCTAGACAGACTCAATGAACACCAAATCATAACAGCTTGGAACAGCAAAGGTGTCAATGAACACCGAAAGCATAGAGAATATATAATACCTAGAGTCGCGACCTTTTCCTCCCTTGCCGAAAATACCCTCAACATTTTTCTGAGGTCAACTCTTAAATTCCTCTCTTTTTTTCGTGTCCGTGAATCTGTGTAAGAGGTGAACTCTCACAATCTTCACCTTTTTTTCGTGTTCGTGAACCTGTGTAAGAGGTGACAAAAGAGTGAGCACTAGCCGTGACAAAATTTTTTACCTGATGCACAAACCCAAAGTGACAGACTTCCACCACAGCAAATACGAGACTAAACGCACGAATTTTTTTCAAAGATTTATTAAGATTTTTGATACAAATATTGGTAAATTATAGTGCAA
>CAKKXW010000001.1:44010958-44021717 GCA_920937365.1 Sphaerophoria rueppellii
TCAATTACTCGAACAACTAGATCCGAAACGATAAATACGATCTTCTCAGTTGACATGTGGATCTAAGAAACCAATCCATTTATTTTACCTGTTTTACCTTTAGTCTGTTCCGCTAAAGAAATTGTAGCCAGAACTCTTCTATCACGTCTTGAGGTTGCAATTATAATTGGGTGTCCTTCCTCGAAGACCTCATATACTTCGTTTTTCCCTCATTTACCGCTAAACCCATTTTTGCCGCTTCTGTCTCAATTCTCACAAAGGCGCCATTGACATCACGCTGTGTTGTTCCCGTTATATCAATATCATCGGCGTACGCGAGAAGTTGAACAGATTTTTGGAAGAAAGTGCCTCTAATATTAACGTTGGAGTTCTGCACTATCTTCTCAAGACCGATGTTAAAGAAATCGCCTTGTCTGATTTCCATTTTGTCCATTTTATTTACCTAACCAAAGAATCTAGGTGTACAGTTGACTCTTCTAGCATAAATAGCAAAGCCTAGATCAACAAGCTCATTAACTTACTTAGCCGGCCTCAAATCCATGTAGGATCTCAGCCTGAGACACAGCAGTTTTCCATCGGGAGCGGTCTCTCTCATGCATTCTCCAGTCGTCGAAACCAAGCTCTCTGGTATTCGCAATAACTTGGTATTTGTATCGGAGGTTGGGTCTTCCTGGTCGTCTCGAAGCTAGGTGTTGCGAAGAGAATACCTTCTTTTCTCGGCTTTCTGGGCCTCATCCAAATCTTGGTACAGCTCATACAGTTCGCGGTTAAAGCTTCTTTTAACTTGTCGCCCAGCTCCGGTGGCGCCGTGGAGTAGGACTGGTACTATCCTGTATGGTAGGGCACTTTGTTTTTCGAGAGAACCCAATTGTATGGTCAATCGTCGAATCTCCAATAATGTGCCGTTTGTGCCAAGTTAGGCGAACTCCTTTACTGCCTCGGAATTTCTACTACCAACAGTCAGTTTTTGTCTTGTTCTTGTTTTGTTCTCATTGACTTCAAGACCAGCTCGTCAATCGCTGTGAAGACCTCAAGCAAAGCTCTTTGGGAGCGACCGATGGTGTCATCAGCATAGCCTGAGAGCTGGTTGGGTTTTTTGAAGATTGTGTTTTCCGTGCTCCCACCTGCCCTTCACACTATCTGCTCCAGGACCATGTTGAAGATGCAACACGACAGCGCATATCCTTGTCTAAACTCTGCGCATGTTTGAAGCAAATAAGATGGCCTGTTACCCATTTGCACACGGCAGTGTGTATTGTTTAGCGTCATGGGGCACAGCTGGATCACATTATTCGAGATCCCAAATAAATATCAGATATCGCCAACATATGCTCTTGGCGTTTGATTCTATCGTAAGGAGCTCTGAGTTCAATGAAATTCGTTGGTCTTTTCCAGGATTTGCCTCAGTGTGAATATTAGGTCTATCGTTGTTCTGCCTGGCTTTAAGCCACACTGGTTACGTGCCGATTATTGTGTTCGAGAAAGGTTTAAGACGCTCACACTGACATAGGATCGCTTTTTTTGTAGATGGGGCATATGGAGCTTATAGATCAGGCAGTAGGCATGATGACCTGGTGCATGCGGTTAATCAAAACACCTCCTCCATATTTATAGAGTTCCGCAGGTATGCGATCCGATCCGGCGGACTTGTTATTTTTTAGCTTTTGGGTGGCTCTTTCTACCCCTTCTCTTTCGTCATTAGCTCCCTCGACATTTTGCGCATTCAGCAGCTGTTCGAAGTGCTGCTTAAAAACATTTACAATTCCCTGTGCTTCGGTGACTAGGTTTCCTTCACTGTTTCGAAGAGCCTGTGTCCCGGTTCTGAAACCAGAAGCTAATTGCTTTGACCTTTTAAAGAAACGCCGGGTGTTGTTCTTTGCCCGAGACTCTTCTAGATCTTTGAGCTGAGAAACTGCGGATGCTCTTTTCTTCCTTCGAATTTTACGTCTCTCTTTTCAATAACGCGCACTCATAATCATACCACTTGTGCTTTTTCGGGGCTGGCTGGTAACCTATGATGGTCTCGGCTACATTTTTTTATTATTTCGCGATATTGCTTCCACAAGGTGTTGGCATCTGTGGTATTTGGGAGGACGGCGAAGAGTCGCTCACTCAGGCGCTCACTGTAGTCTCTGGAATTATCCGGAGTGCCAAGGCAACCGATGTTGGGGCTGCACGTGTTTTTTTGGCGTTTGATAGTCGAGCTCTAAACTTAGCCACTACCAGAAAGTGGTCAGAGTCGACATTTGCTCCTCGGAAAGTGCGAACGTTCAAGATGTTGGATGCGTGCCTTACGCCGATTAGCACATGGTCGATTTGGTTGGTGGTTCGACCATCCGGAGATCTCCAGGTTCCTGTGTAGATCTTTCGTCTTGGAACCCTAGTGCTACTTACCTCCGTATTACGAGCTGCAGCAAAGTCGATTAGTCGTTATCTGTTTGTCACTTCTTTTCGGCTTATCCACCAAAGATGTCTTCCTTCCCGATTTTTGCACTGAAATCTCCGAGTACGATTTTGACGTCGTACTCTAGACAGGCTCCGTAGGTTCTATCCAGGAGGTCGTAAAAATCCTCCTTGCTTGACTCCTCGGCATCATCGGTAGGGGCGTGTGCACATATTATACTGATGTTTTGTAGTGTGGATTTGATACGGATTACAGCCAGGCGATCACTAATTGGCTTGAAATCCATGACTTTCCGTTGTCGTTCCGGATCTGGTTACCATAAGAAGGGGGTCATTATCCGAGCCTGGTGTCTCTCTCATCACGTTCACGTTGTTAGCCCCTCGCACTAACCACCAAATTTGTTGGGCCGTTGATAAGGTGCTTCTGTTTCTCCGTTTTGCACCCGCGCTTACAAGTTTCGCAGGTTATATCTAGAGATATAACCAGTACCCGGTGGTTACCACGAGAAGGTAAAGTAAGCACTTGGTGTGTAGGAAAAGTTACAGCATACGCCCCCAGATCCTACAACATCCAACCACCTTCACAATTTCACACATTCTTTTAAAAAAAAAAAAACCAAAAAGAATTGCTTTAAGAACACATTTTGAAAACCATTCCTCTTTCCGCATTTCTCTTAACAAAGTTGTATTTTTTCGTATTTTAGATACAAAATTTATCCATCAGTAAATCCAACAACAAAATTAAAAACTACAAAAATAAGGATATGAAGGAACCAACAGCGGAATCAAATAAATTAAGCGACAACCTGCAAAAGACTGTAAGACTTCTCCTTTTTTTCTCGTTAATTCTATGGTCTTTGAATAATTTAACATTTTTTTTTTAGGTTCCAGTTGCAAAAAAAGCACCAAAAACATCCAAAATAGCAGCTAGATTTGACAATATTTAAGACTTCTCTGTAAATTGAGTGATTAAAAAGCAACACAAGAATGGAAAAACTTACATTGAAAATGTAAAAGTTGATTAAGTGAAACATAGAAAACAAAAAAATGGAAATTATTGAAAAGATATTTTTATTTCCTGCAACTTTTCTTATGCCGTAGAATATCAATAGCTGACAAGTGAAGCGTTCTGTTGCAATTGGAACAAGTAAAATGAGAGCCTCCACTTTTTGATTCTCTTCTACGATCTGCATCGATTTTCTTCTCCTCTTTGATCTTTGTGCTTACAGCTTTTGTCTCTTTGCATCCTAAATAAAGTATAAATTGAGTCCTACTAAGAGAGAGTAACTTGCAGCCTTATCACCGTACCCGACACAGAGGAGGTAAATAGGTTCTCTATGGTACCCGATCGGAGAAAATGTCCGATCGGAAGTTTTATTTTCTTCACAATACCCGATTCGTACATAAATAAGTGACGCGTACCGACGCACTTCAAATTGCAAATTTCCGACACTTTTTACTTCAATCTGAAGACAAAAGAACAACATCGATACTTGAAATAAGCTACTTGCGGATGAATTCGGACGAAAACAGTAAGTAACAAACCGCGATGCAAAGCATGCGACGTTCATGCTATGCATCGCGGTTTGTTACAAATTGAAACTCCGACGCAGGTTTCAAATCTTTTCGTAGGTGTCTACGATTGACCTGTCCGAATGTACACGGTGGTAGAAAAATCGAAGAAATTGTACGAATCGGAGAGAATTTTTCTCCGATCGGGTACGGTAATAAGGCCTGGTTGGTCTACTTACTAGCTTTATGGATCAACTTGTGAATACCATTCATTGGTATATCTTCATTGCAGAAAGGACACGTCCAATTGTGGTCATTCATTTCGTTATCCATCGTTATTGTCCATGGAACTTCTCTTAAGCTAAGAAATGAATTATGTATTTAACCGAAATTTTGTACGTTTACATTTTTAAAACGTACCAGCCATAAACAACATTTTCTGTTACATTCATTCCCCCCTTATCGGTATTGAGTACAGCTATGAAATCTTCTGAGAACGGATTTGGTGTTAGATTTTCAGGATCAGGCAGTTGTTGTTCGTTATAAATAGTCTGCGGACATACACATAGTTTATGATAGAATGGCAGTCAGAATCTCTAAACTCACCTTGATATCAGCCGGTAGCAGTCTTTTTAAGGTATAAGCTACACTTGCGCTCATAAAATTCACCATGTCCTCCCAAAGCTCGATTTGATCTTCTTTTGTACTTTTTTTACTCGAATCGCTTTCTAATGGATTGGCTAAATCTGGATTTGCAAATTTTCAATAAGTATTCATTGACTTTGTTCGTTCAAAATTACCATTCAACTTTTCATTCAGCATCTTCGATAATTTTGAACGCAGTCGAATTGCCCGACTCAATAGTTCTCGTCCTGTTTCTGGAACTGGAAAGTCCAAACACAGCCATGAATCACAAACAATTCGAGTTATGGAAGCATTCGTATCGATGGAAAACGAAAAAAGCAACATCGTCTGGGCAGCCGGCATTCTTATGGAATTCATTAGATAGGCCTTCGCTGTTTCTAAGAGATTTCTAAAGAATAATTATCATACTTTACTGCTTTGTGGCAAGATGAATCTTATGAACTCACTGATAACAAAGAACCTGATGTGCAGTGCTTAGGAGCTGTTTTGGGGTGTAATAATTTGGTTTGTCCAAGATGTCACTGTCGTTTAATTTGAGGATTTCAAAGTTCTTCGAAAATTGGGAATTTGGATGAATTGATAGAAATGGTTTCAAAAATGTGTGAAAGAACTGCTGACTTCCGCTCTGGAAATAACATTTGTTTACAATTACAAATAGAATATTGGAAAAGTCGATTGAGTAACCTTGCAATAGTTGAAATCATCTGCAACAGCAATTTGTGGATAGAAGCCACTGACAATAATCAATTTGAGCAGAATTACATCTTTGTGTCTCCGGACGTCAGATGAGTCCAACAGGATCTAAATTCAAAGGCATAGTTAAGGATGGTTCCAAATAAAAATTAACTTAAATCTTGCCTCCATTTTGTTTGAATCGTGAGACAGTCTGAAGTCAACATCTCGAATATCATCAGTGTTTGCACCGAATTCTTCTTCTTCGTCGTGATTTCTTTTGAGAATCTTGCGTTTTTTGGGTTCTTGGTATTTTTGTTTCCGTTTGATGGCTCGCAGCATGCGTACTTCGCCATGGCGACGCGATCGATCAGCACTGGTCAGTGATTGATTGGATTTTGTTGGAAGAAGATTACTTGTTTCAAGGATGTTTTGGAATTGGTTTCTTAGCTTGGCGATTTCATAAAATCTGAAGATGAAAACAAATGGAAGCCAAATCAGTAACAATCCATTTAAAGTGTTAAGGGTTTTTTTTAACCTTTTTTATGACAGAGACACAGTGAATGCATTAGGAAGAAGGAAAGGGGTTGGAAAGGAGGTGTACATTGGTCTTAAATTCTTGATCATTGTTATGACCGGGAAAGACAGAGTGTGGAAGAAAGTTCCACATTCGTTCAGTACGGCTAAAAAATGATTCCCTATACTTGACAGTACGTCCTCGAGGGTAAACTGATGGGCATTCCTAGAAGCACGAGTATTACGGGTGAATTGTTTGAGGGGAGAAATGCAACTGGCTATATCACTAGAGGAATTACCGTACAAGTAGCGATAGATAATAGCCAAATCAGATGGGGAGAACAATTTCTTGCACCGTCTTGAGAAACCCAAACATGTTGCGGCGTTTTTGTCGACATCGTGTATGTTCTCGGTCCACAAGAGGTGGTCAGTGATGCACATACCGAGAATCTCGAGATGTTCGGTCTCATTGATGCAAGTGCACTCATGGACAGTGGCAAGGGGGGTATATTTCGCTTCAACGACACAAGACAGCATTGAGTTTTCAAAGCATTGAACTCTACACGGTTTTTAAATTCCCCATTGCACAATGCTGTTTAAGTCGGAGTTTAATGAGCTTATCATACTTTGCCGTTGCAGTTCCACATCCGAAGAGGAGGGATGTGAGTCTGGAAACGAATATGAAGAGCTTAGGGTGCTATATGGTGCAATTTATTGGATTAGAAGTTACAAACAAGAGATTATTGATGAAAATGAGAAAGAGGGTCGGAAAAAACAAACGAAGCCCTGGGAGACACCAGTATTTATATTGTGGGTTTCAGACTTGAATCCAGTGAATACAACTTGTATTGAACGATTCGAAAGAAAGTTTCTAATCCAACGAAGAAGGGATTCATCGATACCGAAGGCACTCATTTTCGGTAAAAGAGCAAGATGCCAGACTTTATCAAATGCCTTTGGAATTTCAAGTGCTTTCGTTCTTCAAGATATTTCTTAAGCTGATAATCTATCAGCGTTTCCATGACCTTAGAAAGAAGGGAGCTTAGTGCAATCGGCCGATAAATTGGAGGGAGAGGAGGATTCGCCTTTTTTGGATATAGACTGGACAAATGCTGTTTTCCAACTGCTCGGAACGAGCCCAGAAGAATAGGATTGATGGAAAAGCTTACGCAAGGGTTTTGCCAGCGTTGAAGAACACGTCTTCAGAACAATAGCGGGGATACCATCCGGATCAGCGGATTTATGTTCGTTGAGATCCTTTAAGACTCGCCACAGCACGAGTGCAGAAGAAGATTTGTCCCATGCAATCATTGATGCGCTCAAGAACTGGAAGAGTCATGACACTCTCTGACAGCGAAGAGTTGGCGGCGAACTGCCTAGCAAAAAGGTGTCATTGTCAACGAACGTAGGGACAGAGGAAGAAGAAGAATTCTTCATATTTTTTACAAATTACCAAAAATTCTTTCTGCCTTTGGGACATTGCAGTATCTTTTGCCTTAATTTTTGGTCATGTAAAAATTTGTTACGCCGAATATGGGCATTACAAGCCTTCCTGGCTTGTTTAAACTTGTTCCAGTTTTCCTCAGTAGGGTTGGCTCTAAAACAGCGGAACTTTACTTCTTTTTCCCTGATGACCTCTTTACAGCTTGAATCAAACCATGACTTTTCCTTGGGTTTGATGCTTTTAACCCTATTCGTGATAAAAGTTTTCATTCTCAAAACAATCATATTAGTAATCATATCTGCGCTGGAGTCTACGTCACTATCGAGGAAGCATAGTGACCAGTTAAAGATCCGTAAAAATTTGTTGAGACCGTCTCAGTTGGCTTTCTCGTATTGCCACACTGTTCTCTTCGGAGCTCTTTCTCTAACTGGATTAGCTTGACAAATTTGCAGATATAATACTATGCTCTGATCTGCCCAGAGGCATTAATAGTGTATTTATCAGGGTCAGACGTAAGAAACAATTTAAGAGTATTTTCCGCTTGGCCATTAAAGTCCGATATTGTTGTCTGGCCCGAATGAAGAAGCCACGAAGAATTGTGTACATTGAAATCGGCCGTAATAACGATTTCAGTATGAGGATACAGGGAAACAATTCTTTGGATGGAGTCAGACAGAGCATCAAATTCGCGAGAAGTTGAAGCTCTGTCCAAATTTGGGCTTCGATAAAGAACATAATGTGGTTATTTACGGAAAACTTGAAACACATAAAATTGAAAAAAAGGGGTTGGAGCAGTGTCCATACTGTAGTTAGAATTGATAAGCAAGATCATTCCTAATGTAGACGGCGAGACCATGGTGGGAGATGAATAAAGGCACTAAGCAATACCCATGAATAAGAAATTCAGTAGGGTCGGAATTCTCAACTATTGGTGCCAATACAGCTGGCCTGTTCGAAACAGTGTGGATATATGCAGCAAGAAAATTAATTCTCGGTTCGAAAGATAACTGGACAATTAAGATAAAGAGCCGATCGATTAACAATTTTCGATACAGCAACATGAACCTCTGTCTACCTACCTTTGTTCCTCCAATCCCAGCTTTGAGCACCATTTCCTTGTATTCTCCGAAGCATCCAACTTCAAAGACAACCAATTATGATACGCAGTCAATAGTGTAAAAATATCTCCTTGATCCGATTCGAGTTCTTCGCGTTCTGTCTACAAAATGAATTATAATGTAAAATATCCTCTGTAAACCATAACTCCACTTACGGCACATTTGGTATCATTATACGCTCGATTAGTAAACGGATTTTGCACACTAAAAGCCGCCGCTAGGGTAAGTATCTTATCAAAATCTGTAAACACACAGCCAATAAGCAGCATCTTCCCAATGGTTATCTCAACTGGAAGATTAGACAGTGCCCGTCCGAGAGATGTTATCTTCTCATCAATACCTAGAGCGCCCTAAAAGATGCCAACAAATTAATGTTATTTCATTTTCCTGTTAATATGGCGATGAATGCACTCACATGCTGTTTAAGACCCAAAATTGTCTGTTCGATATTTTCCTCATCGGGTGCTTCGATGAACGGAAAGATACGAACATTCGGTAATCCCATCGAGATCATTTGCAGTAGAATTGTTTCCAATGGCACTCGAAATATTTCCGGAGTTGGATAGGCTTCCAGAGATTCAAATTGTTTCTCAGAGAAGATTCTATAGCAGATCTTGGAAAAAATAAATCCGAAATTTATGAGATAGCTGTCAGAAGTAAACGTTGGGTGTATCTTACTCCCGGACCAGTTCGGCCAGCACGGCCTTTACGTTGTTCTGCCGATGATTTGGATACCCAGAATTCTTTGAGCCTTTGGCCCTTGCTGGATGTGTCGTAGCTCATTTCTTTGACCTTAAAAGAAACATATGTTCGTTGGTTTCATTTGCTTTACGTTTTTTTTTTTTTTTATTGATGAGTCTTACTTTGCCAGAATCAATAACAAATCGGACTCCATCGACTGTTAACGAGGTTTCAGCTATATTCGTGGAAACAATGCATTTTCTCATACCTTCGGGGGCGTAATCGAAAACCTTCAAAATCAAACCAAATATATAAGCAACACAGGAAAAAACTACCGCAAATAATAAAATTCTGGACCGTTTAATCTACCTTATCTTGCTCAGCTAGTGCCAGACCGCTATGGAGTGGCAAAATTATCCAATGGTTACATTTCTCTGAGTACTCCTTGGCAGCATCGCAAATTGTTGTTATTTCGTTCACACCACTCACAAATATCAAGACATCTCCACGTTCAGTTACTAAAATTACAATAATTAGACTTGTTTTCGTAAACAACACACAACCAACCTGGATACTTCTGGTCAATAATATTCAAAACCTGAATAAACGGCCCGGGATCTAAGCGCGCAGAGACAGTGCTTCTTTGTCCGCTTTGTTTTAAATCCAGCGCTGGCGGAGGCAAGTAAATTGTTTTGATTGGATACAAACGCCCTGGCACTTCGATAAGTTGAGCACCTTCGTCCTTGAAATAGTTTTTAAAGAGCTCAACATTAATGGTGGCTGACATGAGGACTAGCTTCATATTGCTTTTGGCTCGAAGCAAGCACTTCGTCACGCCCAGTAGAAAATCACCAAACAAGTTCCTTTCGTGTATTTCATCCAAAATAAGAACATCATATTGATCCAGATTTGAATCAACGGCGAGCTATAAAATGAGAATCTTGAATTTTATCCACACGTTGGACCTTTTCACAATTAAATATAAATACCTGCCGGAGTAACAGCCCTTCAGTGATGAAAACAATATTTGTGTTAGAGGTTTTATTCTTTTCGAACCTAATTTGAAAACCCACTTTAGTTCCGTAGTCATCCAGCATTTCGTGTGCGACGCGCTTTGACAGGGAGACACAGGCAAGTCTTCGCGGCTGGGTACAAGCTGGGAAGTTTGAATATTAATTTTGAAAGCTTTTAAAGATGTAAAAACTCACCAATGTTCTTAAAGCCAAATTCAAAAAGATATTGTGGAATTTGTGTTGATTTGCCACAGCCCGTGTCCCCAGCAACTATCAGAACCTGGTTATCTCTCAGAGTATCCCGAATTTGGTTCTTAAATTTCGCAATCGGCAAATTCCTTTGCGCTTTTCGCAATTTCTTAATTTTTGTGAACTTCTCCTTTTGTTTGAAATCCATATAGATCATAACAACTTCGACAAATTGTTCGATTTTCAATTTACTTAGTTCTTTATTGTGCTCCACAAATCGACTCCTTGAACATTTCTTCGTATCATAGGCCAATTCTAGTGGCGAGTAGTTTCGCTTATGGAAATTCTTATATTTATTTTGTTCGGGTTGTTTGGAGAAGGACAGTGGTACAGGTAAGATGGGCTGTCCAACATTTTTCAGCATACTTTCGTATTTGTTGACAAATTTCCAAAAATCTCTTCTATCTTCGACAATAATTTCATGATTTGTTGGTGATATGAGGATGTCTTCGAAGGCTTGTTTGTGGTCACAGAATGAAAAATGTACCAAATTGGTTTCGTCATCG
>CAKKXW010000001.1:44022217-44037652 GCA_920937365.1 Sphaerophoria rueppellii
GAGAAGAAATACGAGAGGAGGATGATGACGACATAAGACGATGAAGAGGCCGAATAAAGGGGTTGTCCTGGCGAGGGAGACAACCAAGGTTGGGTGGGTAGAGGCGACACTCTCGCGCGTCAATACCATCTTAGACGCGTTAATGGCTGGATTTTTGTGATCGTCTAGGTTCAAGAACCCGCGGCTCGAGCTAGCCCATCGGGGATATATCCGGCCAAACGGAACCTAAGGCAAAAAAGACGGTTACAAAATGTCGACTCTGACTACTTTCTGGTAGTGGCTAAGTTTAGAGCTCGACTATCAAACGACAAAAAAACACGTGCGGCCCCAACATCGGTTGCCTTGGCACTCCGGATAATTCCAGACTACAGTGAGCGCCTGAGTGAGCGACTCTTCGCCGTCCTCCCAAATACCACAGATGCCAATACCTTGTGGAACCAATATCGCGAAATAATAGAAAATGTAGCCGAGTCCATCATAGGTTACCAGCCAGCCCCGAAAAAGAAACCGTGGTATGTTGATGAGTGCGGCTTAATGAAAAGAGAGATGTAAAATGAACGTGTGCAGATGCTGCAACGGAAAACAAGAGCAGCAAGAGAACAGTATCGAACAAAAGGGAGAAATGAGAAGAAAATCCTGCGAAGGAAGAAAAGAGCATCTGCAGTTTCTCAGCTCAAAGATCTAGAAGAGTCTCGTGCAAATAACAACAACAAAACAATTAGCTTCTGGTTTCAGAACCGGAACACAGGCTCTTCGAAACAGTGAAGGAAACCTAGTCACCGAAGCACAGGGAATTGTAAATGTTTTTAAGCAGCACTTCGAACAGCTGCTGAATGCGCAAAATGTCGAGCGAGCTAATGACGAAAGAAAAGCAAGACGAGTCAATGAAGACCCAGTCCCAGCCCCCAGCGCAGAAAAGGTAAAAAGACCTATTCAAAAGCTAAAAAATAACAGGTCCGCTGGTCGGATGGCATACCTGCGGAACTCTTTAAATATGGAGGAGGTGTTTTGATTAACCGCATGCAGAAGGTCATCAATAAAGTGTGGAAAGAAGAATGAATGCCTACTGCCTGATCTATAAGCTCCATATGCCCCATCTACAAAAAAAAGCGATCCTATGTCAGTGTGAGCGTCTTAAACCTTTCTCGAACACAATAATCGGCACGTACCAGTGTGGCTTAAAGCCAAGCAGAATAACGATGGACTTAATATTCACACTGAGGCAAATCCTGGAAAAGACCAACGAATTTCATTGAACTCAGAGCTCCTTACGATAGAATCAAACGCAAAGAGCATATGATGGCAATGTCTGATGTTTATGTGGGATCTCGAATAAACTGATCCAGCTGTGCCCCATGACGCTAAACAATACACACTGCCGTGTGCAAATGGTTAGTAGCCCATTTGAGTTGTTTCAAACATGCACAGAGTTTAGACAAGGATATGCGCTGTCGTGTTGCATCTTCAACATGGTCCTGGAGCAGATAGTGTGAAAGGCAGGTGGGAGCACGGAAAACACAATCTTCAAAAAACCCAACCAGCTCTCAGGCTATGCTGATGACATCATCGGTCGCTCCCCCAAAGAGCTGTGCTTGAGGTCTTCATAGCGATTGACAAGCTGGTCTTGAATTCAATGACAACAAAACAAGAACAAGACAAAAACTGACTGTTGGTAGCAGCAATTCCGAGGCAGTAAAGGAGTTCACCTACTTTGGCACAAACGGAACCTTAGTGGAGATTCGACAATAGACCATACAACTGGGTTCAAAACCCTCTCTCGAAAGACAAAGTGCCTACCATGCAGGACAGTTCCAGTCCTACTTCACGGCGCCACCGAGTGCTGGGCGATAAGTAAAAAAAGGGGAAATGATACCTGCTGGGCACTTTCAAAAGAAAAATTCTTCGATGGATTTTCGGTCCTGTATGTCACTCACGAAAGGAAAAGAAGCTTTAACCGCGATCTGTATGAGCTGTACCAAGATTTGGATGAGGCCCAGAAAGCCAAGAAAAGAAGGTATTCTCTTCGCAACACCCAGCATGGAGACGACCAGGAAGACCCAACCTCCGGTACAAATACCAAGTTATTGCGAATACCAGAGAGCTTGGTTTCGACGACTGGAGAATGCATGAGAGAGACCGTTCCCGATGGAAAACTGCTGTGTCTCAGGCTGAGATCCTACATGGATTTGGAGCCGGCTATGTAAGTTAATGAGCTTGTTGACCTATGCTTTGCTATTTATGCCAGAAGAGTCAACTTTAGATTCTTTGGTTAGGTAGATAAAATGGACAAAATGGAAATCAGACAAGGCGATTTCTTTAACATCGTTCTTGAGAAGATAGTGCAGAACTCCAACGTTAATATTAGAGGCACTTTCTTCCAAAAATCTGTTCAACTTTTCGCGTACGCCGATGATATTGATATAATGGGAACAACACAGCGTGATGTCAATGGCGCCTTTGTGAGAATTGAGACAGAAGCGGCAAAAATGGGTTTAGCGGTAAATGAGGGAAAAACGAAGTATATGAGGTCTTCGAGGAAGGACACCCAACACCGGCGGCTTGGGCAGAACGTCACAATAGACACATATAACTTCGAGGTAGTAGAGGAGTTTGTCTACCTAGGCTCCGCTATAAACACGGGCAATAACACAAGCGCCGATATCAGACGAAGAATAACTCTTCCTAATCACTGTTTCTTTGGGCTAAGAAAGCAATTGAGTGGAAAAGCCCTCTCTCAACTAAGGTAAAACCTTAGACCCATGGACCCTGACAAAATCGGATGAAAGTGCCTTAGGCTGTTTCGAGAGGAAAGTTCTTCGGGTCATCTTTGGCCCCGTATACATTGAAGGGGAATCGCGAAGAAGATATAACAGCGAACTTTACGGGTTGTACAACGACATGGACCTAGCCAGAAGGGTCAAGGTCCAGAGACTCAGATAGCTCGGTCATTTAGAGCGAATGGACACCAATGCTGCGGCCCGGAAAGCCTTCGACACTATTCCCGAGGGACGTAGGAGGAGAGCAAGACCGTGACTCAGGTGGCGCCCTCAAGTGGAAGAGGACCTCAATCAACTTGGAGTCCAAAACTGGAGACGACTAGCTAAGGACCGAGCTAGCTGGTGGAGACTGTTGATTGAGGCCCAAGTCCACAACCAACGGACTGTAGCGCTACCTTAAGTAAGTAAGTAAGTAAGTAGATAAAATGGATAATTGTGCTCAGGAATGTTTTCGCATCTTATCCCGACGAACGACCCAGGAGAGGTAGAGCGAATTAACCATAATGGCATAATGGTCTTGTTGTAACTAAGTTTTCTTGAGGTATCTAAGATGAAGAAGAGATTTGTTTTTAGATTCTACCTGAGGCTATGAAGTGAAATCCTTCACCAAACAACTCTCATCTACTCTGATGAGAAATTTTAAAAAGAAGGGTGCTATCAAAATTAGGACAACCTATGAATCAAAGACAAGTAACACTTACCGATTCGTCAATTTTATCACTAACAACCGTTTCCTGTGGCCCTTTGTTCGTGCATGATTTCATCACTTGCAGCGGTATAAATGCACCTTTTTGGTTTAAACAAACCGGACTGTAGAAATTATCATTGACATATGGTAGCTGTTGTTGGGGCTACATAAAAACAAGAAAAAAAAAGCACACAGAAAAAATGAACATCTTTCGCAACAATTACTCAAACATGTTTTTTTTTTACCGCAAAATGTGGAAGACTTTGGCCATAGAACTGTAACGGAACGTCATTTTTCTTAACATCAGCCAAATCTGCTACATTATTTGCTGCAAAAGACGGGGATCTCCAATTTTGCGGTGGCGGAAACTGTGATGCATTCACAAGTGGCTGTTAAATAGATATCAACATTCAACTGAATTCACTATTTCTAAACGCTTGCGAAACCTATACCTTTGTGGGAGTGTTTGTCGTTGTATGCAGACCGAGCATACTTTTAAGCGCTTCAGTTCCCGAATTAAGGCTATTCTCTTGACTCTGGAATGAAGCCGTAATACTAGCATTGTTAGATTGTGTCTTAGCTGTTGATAAATTAGCTGCTCGCCAATTGTCTACATGATTAGGATATGATTTGTCAATCGTTGACTGTTCGGCGACGGATTTAATATAGTTTTTCTTCTTCTGATCGGGAGCTGGCATCCAGAAGTCTTCCTTGGTTACTGTGTTTGATTTAGATGTATTATCTTCGATGGGCTTAGCAATATCTGCTTTTGGTTTTGAATTTGTTCGAGATTCTATTGCATTGTTAACGAGTGTATTGCTAACTTTTTGAGCATTGGATGTTCGGTTTTCATTTGGTTGTGGATTCCTTTCGGAAGCTTCATTCTGATTGGAGTTATCTTCGGAGAAATAAATAAGAATAACATTAATAAAAGCGTATGACTCAAGACTTTTTGCATTACTCACCAGCGTTAAATATCATAAGAACAGCCGATTCCGGCACCCTCATCACTCTGCCATCGGCTATTCCGTAAATCGAGTTTCCAAAAGGAATATTCTTATCAAAGAGCACATCAAGAAAATAACTCGTTTGCTTGACACATTCCAATCGAACCGGATTCGGATCACAAATCGGTAAAATACCAATAACAGTACCTCTCGATCCAATAGGAACTAAATAAGTATTTCTCACAACGACAATACGATCAAAAAGTCGTATAGCAGATTTTGGCTTATATTGTTCTGGTATATTTACATCAGGTTTCATAAGTAAATGTGGTTTAACTTGTAATTTGACTGTTTTAACAGGCAGGGTCTAGATAACAACAACAATGTGATAATCAATATAGGAGTTATATTTCGGGCCGCATACCTTTAATTTTTCTATGGATTCAACGACTTTTTCGATGGCTTCTTTTTCAAGACTCTTCGTTCCGCAGGGTACGCGTTCGGCTTTCGAGAACTCCTGCTCACTTATCCAATTGACGATATCTGCAAAACAGTTTTCACCCACCTGCAAGTAAGAAACCAAAAATAGTGTAGTTTTTTCGTTTGTGAGAGTTGAATTGTAACTACATACCCTTCCAGGGAAAATGTCGGATTCATAGCACATATCATAGTTTGACGAGTGGGAGGTACTTGTTAGATATTGCATCACCATGGGAAACTTTTGAGTATAATCTTTGATTAGAGTTATGGCCTTGTGCGAAAAGAACCAAGTATTGTCTCGTCTGCGGCAATATCCAGCTAATTCTTCATTCTGAAAAATATAACACATTTAATATAACACGTTGGGGCGGATCCTGGAAAAGACCTATGAACTCCAAAACGATACCCACCACCTTTTCATGTCTAGTTTTGGCATCCCTGTCAAGCTCATTCGCTTGTGCAAAATGACGATGGAGAACTCACGCTGCTCCATCAAGGTTGGCAACGAGCGGAATCTTTCGACATCAAAAAATGATTCAGACAAGGCGATGCACGGTCGTGCGATTTCTTTAACATCGTTCTTGAGAAGATAGTGCAGAGCCACTATCTTCCAAAAAGAAGAAGCGTGATGTCAAAGACGCCTATGTGAGAATTGAGACAGAAGCGGCAAAAATGGGTTTAGCGCTAAATGAGGGTAAAACGAAGTATATGCTGTCTTCGAGGAAGGACACCCAACACCGACGGCTCGGACAGAACGTCACAATAGATGCATTGAACTTCGTGGTAGTAGAGGAATTTGTCTACCTAGGCTCCGCTATAAACACGGGCAATAACACCAGCGCCGGGATCAGACGAAGAATAACTCTTGCTAATCGCTGTTTCTTTGGGCTAAGAAAGCAATTGAGTGGAAAAGCTTTCTCTCGAGCAACTAAGGAAAAATTGTACAACACACTCATCATCTCAGCCCTGCTGTATGGTGCAGAAGCATGGACCTTGACAAAATCAGATGAAAGTGCCTTTGGCTGTTTCGAGAGGAAAGTTCTGCGTGTCATCTTTGACCCCGTGTGCATTGAAGGGGAATGGCGAAGAAGATATAACTCAGATGGCTCGGTCATTTAGAGCGGATGGACACCAATGCTCCGACCCGGAAAGCCTTCGACACTATTCCCGAGGGAAGTAGGAAGAAAGGAAGACCGCGAACGGACTGTAGCGCCCCCTTAAGTAAGTAAGTAATGGTAATAAGTTATTTGGTCTGGACATCATTATAAGTCCAGATAGGTTCGAGTAGCTGTAGTGGTTGGAAAAAGACACACTTAGCCAATTAATGGCCAATTGTGATACTACATCAATCTAAAGGCTTTCTTCTTAAGCTCAATGAAACCAATTAGGGGACCTTAGGAAACGTAAAATATTAATGGTATTAATGTGTTTGAGATCACTTAGATCATTATAAAAGAATTCTGCTAAATGAATCCTACGATTATGAGCTGAGCAGGGCAAGTACAGAGGAAGTGAAGAATTGTTGCCTTCTCATCCTCATCCATGGAGCTTCTGCAAAAATCATTTGAAAACAGACTGCCTTCCTATCAGACAGTGTCCGGATCTCTTAATGCCTAGATTAGGCAAACAGTTTTTCGTTGCTTGACAGATAGTTATGTTATTCTACCTTGTGTTGGTTTTCTTTATAGCATATTGTTCGGCAAAAGTTTACATGCGGCGGTTTCCTTTCGTGGTTGAATGGGTAATGTTGTACATACTTGGCGAGTTCGTCGGCTTTTCTATTTCCTCAGTGCAGTGGTCCACTGCTGTGCCATCTCCATTAGAGACGATCGATAGTTTTGGACCGTTATTGAGTTTGCAGAGACAGACGTCCAATTGTAGGTTGTCTGACTATCTGAGAAAATCCGGATATCAGATGTAGTAATCATGTTTTCTTTGAGCCAGGGCAAAACTTCCTCAATGGCCAAAACTTCTACATGAAACACGCTACAATGATTAAGAAGTCTGAATTTGAGACCTAGTTTTAGTCGTTCAGAGTACACACCTCCACCAACCCCATTCACTTCTTTTTGATCCATCAGTAAAGAAGTGGATTGCCTCGTTTTTCAGAAATGTCTTTCTTCCCAGATAGATCTGGAAGATATAGAATACTGGAAGTTTCCATCGGACTGTATATGGGGAAGAGTATAGTCTGTGTGCTTTGGATATGATTCTAGATTCAAAGTGCTGCTTATTCAGAGCGTTTTACAAGAATAAGGCATTAAGATGCTTCCATGAATCAGCTATAGCAATGTTATCCGCATAGGCAATCACTCTGAACGGCAGTGAGGCCGTTAATAACAGCCTCACCACTGCTGGACTTAGGTATCTCTACCTTTGAACTCTCGCTGCAACTTGCAACAAAAGAGGCATCATGAGCAGGCACAACTACTTCTTTCGTGCGAGCAACAGGAGGAATGGCAAACAGCTTTGAAATCGTGCTGCCGACCGGTTTTAATGGAGTTCCGGTCTTAACTTTTGTTTTGTTGTTTTCCTCATTTTAATTCCACGAGTAGTGCCCGTGGCTTAGGGGTTAGGTGCGTTGGCTGCGGAACGTCGTCGGTTCGTGTCCTATTCGTGCACATACAGTTTTAATTTCATCTTTCACGGGTACTACCTCTTGCTGAGAACTGACAAAACTTCTGTCATGAAAAAAGTGCTTCTCAACTTGAGGGGACCTACAATTTTACCGCCGATTCCGAACGTCAAGGAATCGGCGGTTAAATTGTAGGTCCCCTCAATTCTTCTTACGCACTCAAAAAACTGTTGATGAGAGTAAGCAACTTAGGCCTTGGCTCTTCACGAGAATGCCACGAGTTGAGGAGAAAGAGAGGTCCGTGGGTACATTCCGCATTATAAAGATAAGGCTGGTTAATTTGAAGGTCGCCAGTTATTCGGATAAACTGTTAGATAGAGACTAAGCTTTTTTTAAACTGGGCCTTCAGCCAGGCTGATCTTCGGCACTGGACGTTTAACAACTTAGATCCAGACCAAATTGGGAAGGAGTGATTATAGAACGAAGAGATGAGGGAGGAGTCAGACAATATTAGACATCAACCTGACGGGAAGGAGAAGGATAATGAACCGTAGTCAGCGGTTAGCCGTAATACAGAGAGTTGGAAGGAAACGCCAGACAACCTAGAGGTCGTTCTGTAGTATGAAGTAAGAAGCGTTGCACTGCTTTTCACCATACCAGCATGAATGTAGGAGGGGATTTGCTGACATCGGCTAGCTTATGTTGGAGAGGAGAAGGATTGCGGATATGGAGCGCTTTTTGGTTTCAGTACACATCTGGAGAGAATTCTCCAGAATCTTCGACTTTACTCAGCTCCCACTCAAGTAGAGCTCGGAGCAAGTACAGAGCTTCCATTATCCAGAGGGCTATGCAAAAACTCGGAACAAAAACAAATGTTTACAATGTTTGCTCACCTGTTTCGGAAATCTCATATGCAAGCCAATATTAACTCTTTTGGCTGAATCCGGCATTGTGCGCATTTTTTGTCCCGCTATCAAAAACATTTGTGCAGTCAGTCTCATTAAAACTCGCGAATTAACGCCAAGCAACGCTTGAACATCATATGCATTAAAGTATTCCGATTCTGATACGTTTTGTATGTTCTTCGGTTCTGAGAAATCAGGCTCCGGCAATACAGTCATACTAACTGGAAGTAAATTTCGTTAAAAACAAATGTTCAATATGTATAAACGTTTCTACATACCTTTCAATCGTCCACACTCATAAACCAACAGTGGATCCAAAACTGTGCCCTCACTTCCAAAATACGGATTACCGACGAAAAATATTCTACTATCCACCGGAAAAATATTCTCAACTTTTTTAGGAACTAATTGATTTATGTTATGGACTTTGAGATCATAAATAACAATCGATGGTGGATATTGGATTTCGCTTCGGCTCCAAATATCGGTGTTGGTTATTCGTCCTTGGCTGCCGCATGTTGCTGTTGTACCGAGAAGGGTTCGAACTGTTAATAATACTTTTGGCATATCAATTTCGATGCCCATTCGTGACGAGAGGCTAAATATAAAGTTAAAGTTAGTCCAGGTTATTTGATTGAAGGCAAGGTAACTCACTGTTCACAAACTGTCCGGCATTGCATTTCAAACATTCGGCTATTGTTTTCCCTCACTCCGTCGTTCATAATGCAAACTTTGGAATTCGAAACTTCAATTACTTTGGCTTTGGTTAAATGCGGCCATCCGATGTGCACAATTTGGCCCAAGCACTTTTTCGACACATATTCGATATCTTCGAAATCAGCTATTTGCTCTGGCAGTAGTATCATACTTTCGTTTCTAGAAAAGTTGTCAAAAACTTTTACCCGAGCGTTTCTTATTGTGAACTAAAATGAAATACAAGACCGTTAGAGATGCACACAGAAACACAGAATATTCATCACCTCGAACTTCAAATGTTTCATTGTCGGAAAGCCTGGGAAAAATTCGTCTTTAGAAGCATTTTCCAATGCACGCAACGAACCATTCGCATCTTGAGGGCATATTTGATCCCTCCAAATAGGTTTTTCTGTGCAATAGACGTGATAAAGCGTTTTGCCGGGGAACGGACTTTCACATTCACCCTGGGATTGTGATGTATAGTCATATTGCAGCATTGGACCATGGCTATTGCGCTCGACCTCGCTTGGCTTCAGATTGGTTTCGCATTTTTTCATTGTTCGTAGAAGAAGTTTCTGATAATTGAATTGAATTTTTTTGAGTTATTCGCAATTGAAACAAAACTGTAAATATACCTCGTCGATGAATGGAATTAAAACAAGAGCTTCCCATTCACATTTTTTGCCATTCAAATCGGTTTCGAAGTCTTTCGGATAGAAGTGCAAAATTTCACTGTCTGGACTGATAAACAAGTCTTGATACGCTTCGGGCAGTAGAGCTCGACTTGCAGCTGGAAGGACGGCCAATAGCTTCAAGGAATGAATTTATAAGAAAGAAATTAGTTTGTCCTCTTTTAGTTAGAAGAAGTTACCTGCTCAAAGGGCAAAAACGGTTTCCCCATCTCAAACTGAATTTTCAAATGGTTAAAATGTTTGAGATCGCTTATAAACGGGGCATAATGATGAGGATAGTACCAGCTCCACGACTGAACACCTTTGTAATAATAATTTAAAATCCATTGGAGGGCAGTTATGTAAGTAACAGTTTGTTCAGCTAGAACTTCCCTAAAATTAGCAAAATAGACAGTTCAAAACAAGTGGTCTGGTCTGGTAGTTAATGCAGTCTTACGGTGTCATTTCTGGATAGTTCAGCTTTTTGATATAGTAATTTCGTTTGTAGGTTCTGAATTCATCAACAATATGCTGTTCTTCGTCGTCGCTAGTAATATCATTGACTTCGTCGCCTTCGCAGAACTTTAAAAAGAAGAGAACGTCAGTTAGCAAGTAATAGCAAAAAAACAACTGGATGTTACCTGTCGACTACTTTCGATTAGCTCGGCCAAATCATCGTCTTGCTTTCGGTCCAGTATTTCGCTCACGTCAAAATCAAAGGCTTCATCAACACCATTCTGAGATAAAAGAAAAATTAAAGGAATAAATACCGACAACATCTTGAACAGGATTCAACTACCTTCGACTGCTTGGCTTCAAAGTATTTCAAATCAGCGTGATTCTCCTCAAAGATTTGAAATTCGACTTCGGCTAAAGCTTCCAAAAATATTTCTAATCGCTTTAAGTTCAATATTCCATTTTCATTAATGTTTCCTACAAATTTGGAAAAAAAGGAAAATGGTTGAGCAGAAATGATTTACTAGCAGAGGAACCGGCGAATTATTCAAACAGGCACAACGAACACCTATAGGCACGCGCTTGGACTTGCCCTCAAATAGCACGAATCAGGGGGAAGAGTTAGTCCTAAATTTGGGTGCCGGGCGTGGAAGAAAAGTGGGCGCGTCTCAAAAACAATGGCATAATTACTACTAACTCCATCTGAAGCAGCAGTGGCAGTGATCGGAGCGACTGGTTTAATGATGACTGCAAACTAACGTCTGAACGTAAGAGCGCTGCATATCGAGCAATGTAGCAATCTCTTGGACGTGGAATATAAAAAGTCTTAGAAAGGAGGAAAGAAGTTTCACAGGCAAAAGAAAGCAGCATGGGAGAAAATATTGTCTGCGTAATCAAAAGAAATAGAGAGCTACGTCCGCAGTTAGGCGTTCTCCCAATCCGTCCGTAGCATGACGCAGTATACACCGCGCTGCACACACTGTAAGGACGGAGAAGGTAATCTGATTACCGATCCCAAAGACAACCTGGAGCGATGTGAAGTGTACTTTAATCAATTGCTCAATGATCAGCTTACTGAAGAAATAACGGCTCCACCACTTCAAGAAGACAACATCATGCTTCAGCCACCAAGCATTGATGAACTCAAAAAGCTATCAAAAGACAATAAAGCCTTAGGTGCTCTTACTCACTTCACTTCACCAATAAGACATGACATTATAGTGCACGTATGGGAAAAGGAAGAAGTGCCGGAAGAATGGGGAGTAGGCATAATATGAAAGAAAGGAGATGTCACAGAGTACAGCAATTATAGGTGTATAACATTGTTAGGTACGACCTACGAGATATTCTTCTCTAGCCCCATATGGTTTCCGCCGGAATCGGCAAATATCAGTGTGGATTCAGACCAGGGAAATCGACAATTGATCAGATAATTACCCAAAGGCAGGCGGTGTAAAAATGTCTAGAATTCAACATCAAAACATAGCATCATACGAGAATTCGGCGTCCCAAATAAATTAGTAAGGATGACTATGATCTTCATTTCAAGTCAAATTTATGTATCCGGATTGCTATCCAGACCCGTCAACATTTTCAATAGACTTCGACAAGGGGAGGGACTGGTCTACCTCCTCTTCAAATCACAATCTTTACAATAATCATTTAACCAGATTGAGCAGGCGGCAATAAACTAAGTAAATGGTGGCCCGTCTGCTGAAAACGTTGGCAATCGCAGAAGAACAAATATAGAGGTTAAGGAGGAGCATGAATTCGCAGTAGCTCGATCCTTAAATTACTTGGATCAGTAATAGCAGCCGATGACAGACAATATGGAAGAAGATATAAGTGGGTGGCTGCTCAAAGCCAACACAACCGATTTTAGTCTTTCAAGGCTCATTAAATCTAACAATCTTTCCAGTAGTCCGAAACTGCTGCTATATAAGATGAGTCTTACACCTGGCTTACCGGAGAATCTTAGGTGACTACACTGACTGGTGTAGAAATTCACAATAATACGCATTCGATACCTTCGATCCGGAATTTCTTTGGGATCGTTGATGCAGTTTTCGTTGATTCTCTATGCCATGCTTCTTTAACTATGTTTTGTTTTGCTTTTTTATAAATAGATGGCTTCGCACATATAATATAGCTTTAACCTTGGCAAATAATATATATAACGCCCTACAACAACCTTATCAAGTTTCCTTAGTTAGTGAAAAGGTTTAGCATTTAATTTGATGACAATATGGTTAAACAACTTACCACCCAACTTGGGATATATCCTAATATATGTCTTATACATAAGTGGCAATGCATTAGATTGGATATGCAAACAAGGCAAATGCGGAATGAAATCATTTCCAATTAAGAAACCCATCAGAACCCAATCGTCAATCAGATGATCCATGCTGAATGTATCGTATTCTTTCAGTGCTGCAAATTCCAACTCCAAATACTCTTTGAACAATCCCAAATGGAGGAGGAAAAAACGCGTTTCCTCAATCGAAGCTCGTTTGGTCTTCCTGCCAAATTTTACCTTTTGTATAAGAAAAAATCATGTTAACAATGTTTTTCCTATTTCTCAATTGTATAGGAAGCAAAACAAATACAAACCTCTTCTCTCAATACAACAAAGTGCTTCTCATGTGTACATAATCCTAAAATAATCAGATCCGCGTCTAGACCATACAGACAATGTCTCGTATGCGGATCAAAGTCTTTTTGTGATTTTAAGTAACGTATGTAGTCCATAATTTTGTGTTCGCCCTCACCAGGTGACTAAAGTGACACAAAATGTATTAAACGCCAGCAAATCACTTGCCACATTTATACTTACATCGTGTCCGCTAAGAATCACTCGACATTTTTGCCACAGCGGATCAGTGCTGATCTTTTGCTTTACAAAGAAACGGAGCGTATTTTGTAGACGCTCCATGAATTCAGTGCCAGGAGTAATGCAATTCGAATCGAATGGGGCTTGTTCAATTACCTCACCACGAATTTTTGCCTGAAGCGAGAGATTTTCGGCATCTTTGGCGGAACGGAATCTAGAATGAACAGAAAAAATTATTTTACAACCTTTTTTTGGGCAAAAAAAGTTGTTCACCTGCGACTTCTTTGTTGATTCATTTTGGCTCTTGGAGCTACACCATCCACAGCCATGAAAAATAGTCGTTGGGGTTTGATAAGGAAGAACAATTTGTCAATATAGTTGCAAATGTCCTTAAACATGTCTTCTTCGGATATATTGAAATGGATGTTTCCATCATCTGGATGGGAGCAGTTGTGAATGATGCCATTCATGTCCAGATAGAGATTATCGAAAACAGGAATCTGTAAATTACAGCATATAAGATTTTACGGTATTTATAATCATAAGGACCACATAATTCGAACAAAAACAACTGGATTATCAGGTTTTGAAATAAAATTCAATTTGATTTTGGCAGCCGTTCGCCATTTTTCCTTTCATACTTCTGCATAGGACAAACAAGACGAGTACGCAAAAACAAAATTTGCAATTTTGTGTACTATAACCTTGTGACCTTTCCCAAGTAGTGGCGACAATTTTGGCCATGAAACGAACAGAGGAAAAGAAAAATACTTACACTGTTTTCCCGGGCCAGCTCGCTTAAGCAAGGATACCTTTCACTTATATATCTGAAAAACTTTGGGACTCCCATGATGTAGTATTAAGAATTTAAATATATTTTTTTTTTTAATTGTCTAGTTCTTCTCCGTTTATTGAACTTCACTTTCACTATTGTTCTTTGCTCGTTTATATGTTAAATTCTTTTGCAAAAATTACAATTTTTGTATGAGATATCGAGAAGGTTTCACATCAGTTCTTATTTAACTTTGTCAACTTATTTCTAATTGAAGTAGATTTCATCTAAAAATTAGTAAAATTAATTTCGATAAATAAGAAAAATATCGCAGGAATAAAGGTTTTCTCTGGTCAATAAATGGTGAAAAACAGCCAGCAGCGCAACAGAAAAAAAACGAATGATGAATGACAGCTGTCAACTAGTGAGGTAGAGTTGAGTAGGATTTGAAGTGATGCCAGTATATGCTAAAGTGTAGGAAAAAAACTTAGTCATGGAACTACATGGGTCAGTAATTGAAAATCTGCAATAAAAAGAAGAAAAAGGGAATATATGTTATATACGTTAGAAGCAAATAGAGCCATGATTTTGACTACGATTTTTAGGCCACGATTAATATTTGACGTTTGATTAAAAAGGGATCATATTAAAAATAGATAAAACAAAATTATCCTTAAAAATAGTTCGCTCCATTTTTTTTTATTTTTGTTTTTCAAATAAGAAATTATCAAATTTAATTTTCTTTGATGAAAATGTAAGAAATTCTCAATTTCACACCCTTTTTCCCTTTTTAATAGTTCAGTCTTCACAACACTACTTATTCATAGTTCACAGCTGCTGTCTTACTAACTTACTTAAATAGGCGCTCAGTCCGTTGTGGACTTGGGCCAGTGTTGCGAGATCGTGGGTAATTACCCATTTCGTGGGTATTTTAAGTCTCAAAAATAGCTAAAAGGGCAAAAGAGCGTTTTCTTACCTCGTAGAACAAAAATAAGGGATATTTGAATTCTGCAAAGTATGTGGATGTTTAATAAAAACTCAAAGCCAGAAACAATTTTTTTCGGATTCTCTGACTGAATGCGATCATTTTAACGCTTTAAAGCGGGATATACACAGTTCAAATGCTTGTCACGCACGAGCAACTGTATTAGTAAATTCGGATTGAAGTTACACACACATCAATCAAAGTCTTCAATCTTTTATTTTAAAGTGACTGTTTTGTGACAGAACAAATTATTATTCGATCCCCCTAGTGAGTTTTAACTTTTAAGTTTCCTATTTGTGTTTTTTGCTTGCTTACAATGAGCGGCACAGACGATTGTTGCAATGCCATAAGATTTGGTTCATTGGGTGGTATGCGAAATGCATTGTCTCAGTCTCAAATCTCATTATTTTGAGCTTTTGCTAGCTTTCGTATGCAAAATTGTTTTGAGACAAATCTCACAAAAATGAGATTGATCTCATTTTATAGATCTATCTCATTTGAGATGTTTCCGTATGCAGAAAAAAAATCTTTGTCTTATTCAAATGAGCCAAAGCTCGTAAAATGTTGAGACTGGAAATTAGTTGTCTCAGGAATAACAATGGCTGAGTACATGAATATTTTTGCTCCTGTTGAGTCAACAGGAAATTATA
>CAKKXW010000001.1:44038152-44051784 GCA_920937365.1 Sphaerophoria rueppellii
ATTTCCAAAAATCTCTTCTATCTTCGACAATAATTTCATGATTTGTTGGTGATATGAGGATGTCTTCGAAGGCTTGTTTGTGGTCACAGAATGAAAAATGTACCAAATTGGTTTCGTCATCGTTGTAATTATGTTTCTTACTATGAGACATACTTTAAGTCACTATAATGTTCTAGTTTTTTTATTTTTAATAAATCAAATTGCAGTTTCTGAAAAGTATTTTTGTTTACACTCTTTCGGCAACCAAACGTATTTTTGTGTTAACCTAAAAACAGGGTGACCCAGTCTTAAACGTCACTTTTATGTCAGCTGTTAGAAAACTTACTATACGTTATGTTACGTTACGTGGCATTTCCAAACCATTCAGCGCTTCTCTTATAAATTTAAGTTTTTTTTGGCATAAAAAACCGACAAAATTTAATTTCAGGGCCTCGATGTGTTACCACTGGTAGGGATCGGATTAATTTTGATATTTGAGATTAATATTGACAGTAGCTGCCCCTACAGACTTCGTACTGCCTCAATCAATATAAAAAAGATGTTGACTTTTGTAGCCCGCTTCAATAACACCCGTTATTCTCTCCCCGCTAAAACTTGAGAACAGCGCTACCTACCGGGTCCAATTATGAAACAAAACCATTTGGGAGGAGTAGAGTCACAAACAAACGCATAGGAGAATTATATATAAAAGATTTTGTGACGGCTACTGAGAAGTTTTGTGAAAAAAAAAAAACAACATATTTTCAGAAAATCCAATTGGGAATAAGAACATCCACAAAATTGGGAAAAGCATGACACTAGATCCATTTATTGATATGGTAAATCCATTACTTGGGGTCTCCATTGAACATTTCCGATGACAGGACTATCGGCCTGTCATCAGATGATCCAATAGAGACCAACAATCCAACATCCAGTCCAGGATCAAAATCCTGTCATTTTCTCACATTTTCTCGCTTCAATGATGAAATAAGGAAACATGACATAATTTGCCCACCGAAAGAAAATTACTAGATCGATTATGGCCAATGGTTACGAGGAGCTTATAATGTTATAATCTTGGCAACATAGATTTATTTGATTGAACGGATGTAAAAGGTCCATTGCACTGATCTCTATATTACACTGGATAGTGTATTACCTCCAAAGTATAACAGTTTTTTTGACTCCATTTGAAGATGACAGTCAATGTCCCTTTTCGACTTTTTGACGTCTAACCAACAAAAAAAAAAAAAAAAAAACAAAACAATACGGCGTTTTTCTTTTTTACATCTGAACAGAGTCTGAACAATGAATAGAAATGTTTCGAATAATTTAAATGGTGAAGTAAAAAAGTTGATATGGAAGAGAATATCAGTTTTGTAATTAATAAAAGTCGATTTTATCATTTATTAATACAATTATAAAAATGAAAAAAAAACCTTAATACTAATTCTCTATATACAATGCTCCGAACTAAAAAAAGAAAAACTCCTATAAATGAAAACAAACTACTCTGTTTTTTTGCACCGATACAGAGATCAGTAATATAGAGATAAGGGATTCTTTGTCGTTTATTTTTGTTATACTGTTATACGAATTTTCCCTTTTCGACTTTATAACAATCTTCAAATGGAGTCACTTTTTCTGTATGGATACGCTATCCAGTGTATTATAGAGATCAGTGGTCCATTGTTTATTATACCCCGTCAAGCGGCTGCACAAATTTCTCATCTCTATTTCTTTTGGCTCTGAATGCGACCAGTAGTTGTCAGTGTCAAGTGTCATGTGTTCAAACTTCAAAATTACAAACAAAAATAAAGCGGTCGCTGTTAGACTTGTTAGCTGACCGTTGATCTTAATTGTTCGTTTAACGGTGTTTTCTTTTAATTTAAATAAATTTATGAATGTTATTAATAACCTCTGAATGTTACTGAACTTTTACCGATCAAATATTTGCATGATCAGCGCCAAAATGTCGACTTTTACGAAAGGTAAAATATTGTTTCCCAAAGATCAACTAAACTTGGATCTCACACTTTTAGGCGGTCAAAGTTTTCGGTAAATAGTTTTTGATTTTGATTCTAAATTTTTCATTAAATTCATGCAAGTATAACTTCAGTTGGCAAAAACATATAAGCGATGGTAACGAAGATAAATGGCAAGGTGTAGCATTCGGATGTTTCTGGGAACTTGAACAAACACCTTCCGAAATTAATTACAAAGTTTCCTCGCCAACGAAACATTCGGCAGAATTTTACTCAAAAACACTTGAGAACTACTTGCGATTGGATTTCGATTTGAACTCAAATTGTGAAAAATGGAAGAATGCTCATAGTCATTTTGCTGAAACATCCGATGGGCTGAAAGCCGTGCGAGTGCTAAATCAGGAACCTCTCGAGACCATTATTTCATTTATATGCAGTCAAAATAATCATATAAAAAGGTATCTTCGTGATTGTTTGTTCTATCTATCATCCTTGTATTAAGGAACCCAGTTTTATTGCAGAATATCCACAATGGTCCAATGGTTGTGTTCAAAGTATGGCAGTAAAATTTGTTCATATGAAGGTGTTGACTACTATTCATTTCCCAGCTTAAACTCACTCTCCGCCCACCAAAAAGAGGTTTGTTTAGATCCGTAGAAATACTATGACCCCACCATTTTAATTTTTTAGCTTGAATTAGCTCTCAGAGAAGCCAAATTTGGCTATCGTGCTAAATTTATAGCTGGAAGTGTGCAAAAAATTAAAGATTCCGGTGGCGATGACTGGTTTGACAAACTAAGGAAGCTGCCATTCAAAGAAGCCCGTGTAGAATTGGTTTCTCTGCCTGGTATCGGATACAAAGTTGCCGATTGTATATGTTTGATGGCCTTCAATCACTTGGAATCAGTTCCAATCGATACACATATTTACAAAATAGCACAAGCTTCGTATATGCCAAGTTTAAGTGGCATCAAGTCGGTTACACCGAAAATCTATGAAGAAGTTGCCGATTACTTTCGACAAATTTATGGGGAATATGCTGGATGGGCTCAAACGGTAAGATTTATTGGTTACGCTTGAACGTATCTCTTTAATGAAACTCAGATTTCAGGTTCTGTTCTGCTCGGGTCTTCAACGATTCCAAGAGACTAAACTTAAGATTAAAGAAATCACGAATTCTGCAGTGCCTAAGAAAAAAATAAAGAAAAAGTGAATCTGTAAAATTCCTTTAAATAAATCAAAAACTTTATGAAATTTCAATCAAGCTCCATACGAAGATTTTCTGATCTATTGAAGAGTTTGAAGGTAAGTAATATGTATTTGTTATATTCCTGTCTGTCCTTGAAGTTGCTTGGCCTACAGTTGTTCCTACTTGATTTGGTTACAATATTACGTTACGCGTAGTTCTGATATTGAAATGGGATGCAAGTCAAAGATATTATAAGAGTAATAGTGCAGTTTGGAATGTTCTTAGAGTAGACACAGCACAGGCAGCAACAGAAGAATTCTCACGATGGAGTCAACAATAGCGTCTACAGTTCCAGTTAGGTTGAACTACTCAGTGAACAATTCATACGGGCTTCTTCCACATATTTTTAGCCCAGGCCGTTATAGAGCGGTTTATCCGGCTCTTTGCCCTTGAAGTTACCAGGTTTTGGGAAGTGCTTTGGAATGACTTCCCCATAGAAGCAACAATAAGCCTTGGATACGGAAGGATTTACGAAACGAAATAATGATAACGAGATTCGACCACTTGCAGAAAAACAAAACGCGGAGGCTCCAGACCATTCAATATAAAGTTGATATAACCGTCATCCAGGAAATGACAAGCACAAGGGGGATGAAAAACTTCGATATCTACTACGGCGGCTGCTACACGGCCCAATCGAGGTAACCCTCTGACACCAACCATGAAGCCACATCCAAGCAGACGAGGTTGTTGTTCTCTGTTGGTCCAATTGAGGTAACCGTCGGAGCGGAATTTTCTCCGATCGTATTGCGACCGAAACAAGAAGAGTTTCAAGCATCATTGATGTCCGAACCTTCCGAAGGGCCAACATTGACTCGCGCCAATGATTCGTTGTACCTAACGAACGACTACCGGTTGAAGTAATAGATCCTTTGTCAGCAGCACAAAATGTAGAGAATCAGCAGCCATTTTCAAACAGCCGTCAGAGGTACTGCCTCTGAAGAGTTACATTTCACCATCAAAAGTAAACCCTCAGGTTGACGATGATTGCCGGCGAGCCCATATAGATAATTAAGGGACATAGAAATCGGTGCTGCAAAGAAGCTATCGAGCCTTAACCCAGAACCTGGTTATAACGCCGATGACCGATCCGTAACGAAGTGATGCAAAATCCAAACTTAAATCTGTCATTTGAAGCCGTTCGCTAATATGCTGATAGATTGTCTTTGAGGTTGTTACTTACTTACATACTTATGGTGGCGCTACAGTCCAGGTTGGACCAGGGCCAACAAACGTCTCCAGCCAGTTCGGTCCCTAGCTAGCTGTCTCCAGTTTCGCACGCCAAGTTGGTTTAAGTCCTCTACCACCTTCGTGCTCCACCGAAGTCGCGGTCTTCCTCTTCTGCGACGTCTTTCCGGGTTGGATTTGAAGACTCTACGAGCTGGAGCATTATTTTCAATTCGCTCTACATGACCCAACGATCTAAGTGGTTGGACCTTAACTTTTCTGGCTAGGTCAGTTTCGCTGTACAGTTCGTACAGTTCTTGGTTGAATCTTCGTCTCATTCTCCATTAACGCAGACAGGACCAAAAACCACTCGAAGAATTTTTCTCTCAAAGCAGCCCAAAGCGTTTTCATGAGATGTTGTCATGGTCCATATCTCTGCACCATACATGAGGACCGGGATGAGAGTTTTGTTGCTCTGGAGAGGACTTTACTACTCTAAGTCCAAAGTCCAAAGCCTTCTAAGTCTAAAGAAGCAGCGATTGGCAAGAGTGATTCTTCGTTTGATTTCAGCGCTGGGTGTATGAGTTAATAGCGAATCCTAGGTAGACAAAGTCCTTAAACACCTCAAAGTTAAATCTGTCTATGTTGACATTTGCTCCAAGACGTCGATGTTGGTTGTCCTTTCTTGTTGACAGCATTAACTTGGTCTTGCCCTCGTTAACCCATCTTCCTGGCCTCCGTCTCTAGACTCACAAACGCTCCACTGACAACATGCTGTGTTCTTCCAATTATGTCAATGTCGTCTGTGTATCCTAGTAGCTGGACGGACTTTTGAAAGATTGTGCCTCTGGTGTTGACGTTAGAGTTTTGCACAATCTTTTCAAGAATGATGTTGAAGAAATCGCATGACAACGCATCGCCTTGTCTAAAACCTCAAAAGCGTCCGTTAGGTTTTTTCCGACCATGATGGAACAGCGTGAATTTTCCTTTGTCATCTTACACAGACGTATGAGTTTTTCTGGGATGCCATAACTAGACATTGCTCTATATAGTTGGTCTCTTTAGACGCTGTCATACGCGGCCTTGAAATGAATGAAATGGTGGTAGGTATCGATTTGAAGTTCCTTCAAGATCTGCCGTAAGATGAATATTTGATCGATGGTGGACTTTCCGGGTCTGAAGCCACACTAGATTGTACACGAAGGGCTTCAAACGTTGACACAGCACGGCAGACAAGATCCTTTAGGTGATGTTAAGGAGTCTTATACCTCTGTAGTTGATGGAGTTCAGGGGATCTCCTTTTTTGAGGATCGAGCATACGATGCTGAGGTTCCATTCATCTGGCATGCTTTCCTCCGACCAAATTTTGCAGATGAGCTAGTGCATGCTATTAACCAAATCATCTCCAGCAGCTTTGAACAGTTCGGCGGCTAGCCCCTCTGCTCCAGCGGCCTTTGTTTGACTTAAGTTTAGATATCGCTATCTTCACTTCGTCAACGTGGGTTGGGTGGAATTGTTGGTCTTCTGCACCCAAATTGAATGGTTCTGTATTGATGGTTGAGTTTTGCTCATCATCGCCATTATATAGCTTGGAAAAGTGGTCTTTCATATCCTCAGCACTGACTGTGGTTCCACTACGATGTTCCCATGATGGTCTCTACAGACTTCGGTTTGGAGGTTTGTTTCACCTTTTTGTAGAACTTGTGAACCTCGTTCCTGTTGTGACATCCCTCTTTCTCTCTCTCTCCTCTCTGTTTTTTTGCTCGTAGGGCTAGCGAGCTGCTCGTGACCTTCTTAGCAGCGCCGCATTGTATGCCTCAGCTAAATCGATTAGCCTAGATCCCTTATCGGAGGTGGTGTCTTGTAGGCTATATCGTCCGATTATTCCACCAAAGATTTCTCCTCTACCCAGCTAAGCATTATAATCTCCAAGGACGATTTTATTGTCATAGCTAGGGCATTGCTCATAGGTCTTGTCGAGGAGCTCGTAGAACCTGTCTCTGTCGTCATCATCCTTTTCTTCAGTGGGAGCTTGAGCGCAGATGAGGCTAATGTTGGTGAATTTAGCCTTGATGCGGATTGTCGTGATGCGCTCATTCACTGAGCTGAAACTCAAGACCTTCCTCCTGAGTTGAGTCTCAACTTAAAATCCACATCAAAATAGACGCTGATTTTGTTCCCGGTAGCAGTTGCCATAGTATATAACATTTGTTCATTTTACGTATACCCGTACCTTCCCATCGCATTTCTTAGATGGCAGTTATATCTGCTTTATAGCAGTCAAGGGCTTCCGCTAGTTGTTTGACTGCACGTGGTCTGTTAAGGGATCTAACATTCCAAGTGCAAAACCGAAATTCGTTGTCCTTAAATCGTTTGCGTGAGTCGTCATCATTAATTCCGTCCGTATTCGATGTTTGTTATTTCGGAACCATGTCTTCTTTAGTGGCCGGGTAGTCACCCCGACGCACGACTCCCAACCTGGGGGGCCAGGTCTTTAGTTTAACTCTAAGACGAAGAGCCGGCCGAACCGCTCCTTATAGGCCTGGGCTGCGAATATGTCGTAGTAGCCCTATAAGGTGTTCACTAAGTAGTTCATCCTGATTGGAACTGTAGACGCCACCGTTGATTCCATCTTGGGAGTTCCTCCGCTGCCGCCTGTTGAAAGGAGGCATGCCTTAGTTAACGCATACCTCCTCCGCCTCTCTCTCTTTGCTGCCGCCAACAATTTCCCACTGGGATTGGAACCCAATCTTCGGTTGAAGTATTGGGCACCCGGTGTTCACCGTGGGGAGGTGGACAGTAGGAGTTGATAGCCAGAGGTTGCTGTAAACGCTTGTGTCCTCTTGAATGCACGTGTCTACCTTTCGAACACTGAGTTTGTTAAGTGCTGAAATAAAACGAAATACTCTTGTCAATTGCTTGCTCAAAAAGCATAAACACTGACAGTTTTGAATGAATTGTTTTCTTTTATTGACAACACTTTTTCTTACATCAATTAAGTTTCTTTTTTTTTTGTTAATTTAACGTCAGTTAATCCAAGACTAATGGCGTTTTTAATTGGCAATCTGGAAGTAAAAAAAAGCATTCTGAAAGCGTTCAATTGGGCAAAAGTGACAGTTCTGATTCTGAAAAGAAGAGAATTTCCCTTCTGATTTAAAAAACAGAATGCTTCTTTTTCGATTCCAGATTGCCAATTAAAAACGCCATAAATGCACCTTTAATTTGAGCGTATATACAAACATTTAAGAATAAAAATCTTTTTTTTTTTTAATTTTTGATAAAAATTATTAAAACTTTATACTTCTAACATAACAAAAATAAATAAAAATTTAATTTACTTTTTTTAAGTGAAAACTAACTAGATAGGTACAGAAACGACGGATGCCAAATTTTATCATAGCATCTATTTTTTTTGCAACTGAAATCTTCTTTCCTGCTACATCAATATTTTTTTATATGAACATCAAGTACATATAGTAAACCCTCTGAAAAAGGAAGAGAAAACATATTCTCTCACAGTTGAAACGGCAAGGTAAATTGTTTACTCGTCTATTTGTGTGACATACGCAAATATGCTTAAATGCATAGCAAATATTCATATATTCTAGGCATCTCCATGTTGTGTCTGTTCTTCACCGCCTGTTTCTATCAAATTGGCTACCAGGCCACCTTTGAATTTCCTATAATTTGTGTCCTTGTCATTTTCCTGTGGTCCTTCCGAGTCATCAGTTGTTTTGATGAACGAGGAATAGAAACTTGAAAAACTTGAACCATCCATGTCGTCGTTGTTGCCATTGCTGTCAGTGTGTTGCTAAAAAATTAAAACGATTTTATGAGAATAAACAAAAAAAAGTAGTTTTATTCTATTTTGATTTATTTACGCTGTGAATGATTTGGTCGGGTCGTTCTACTACGTAGTCTTCGGTTTCAGATTGATTGGGAGAGTCGGCTATTCCTTTTTTTGATACATCTGAGAGAGCCTACAAAAGAAGTTTGCAATTAGCAATAGAAAATTAAAAGATGTCTAATCTATAGATATATATTAACTATAAACTTAAAAACTGGTTGTTATCACCTTTCCCAATCCCTTCTCTATGATAAATATATGAATAATGAGGTCTGCTTAGCTGTGTCTTGAACTAGGTGTCTGTGGTTTTACCTTAGGGCAAGTTGAACAATCGAAGGTAAACTATTAATATCAATTGCGTGTTATTCTCTTCAAAGAGCCTGCATATACTATGGAACTGAAGAAATTGTTGTTGAATTAAATTGTTCTTTTTGATCCGTTCGATTTCCTTCGATTACGTACAACAGGCCCTTATATCTGTGTACATATTTTTTTCAATGCCAATATGTAAAGGGTTTTTCAATAAGAGGTGTTATTTTGCTATTCAAAGAAAAATGGCATTTTTGAGATAAATGATCGGATGTTTATTTCACTACAATGAGGAAGGTATGCCGTTAATAATGGAACACAAAAATCTTTGAGGTCTTGAATCGACGCTGGGCTGTTGTTGTAGACCTTGTCTTTCACGTGGCCCAAAGGAAACTCTCTTCGAGAGATAACACGGTCTGGAAACTTTTCCAGTAAAAGATCGATGGTTTCATTGCCTGTGTGGCACGTAGCGCCGACTAATTGAAAGTAAACGTTGCCCAGATCAATACCATCCAATTCCGGCCATAAAGAATCATTAATCATCTCTCGATAGCGCAATCCATTGGACCGTAATTTCGAAAAAGTAAGGTCCAATGACCCGCCGGGCCATAAACCGCACCAAACAGTCACGCGTTGAGAATGGAGAGGCTTTTCAATAATAACTCTTAGTCTTTCCGAGCCCCAGATGCCACAGTTTTGCTTGTTGACGTAGCCTTCGAGGTGGAAATGGGCCTCATCAGTCAAGAAGATTTTTCGATGAAATTCCGGATCATTTTCATGCATTTCAAGGACCCAATCAGCAAAGACACGACGTTGTTGATGATCAGCCGGGTTGATTTCTTGTGTTAACTGAACTTTATAAGACTGAAGGCCCAAGTCTTTATGCAAAATACGGTGTAATGACGTTTGTGGAATGACTAATTCCAAAGAACGACGAGGAATGGACAAACCTGGGTTTTCTTCAACACTTTGGGCTACAACAGCAATATTCTCAGTTGTTCCTGAGCGACGTGCACGGGTTTTATTCTTCACATCACTAACTTTTTTCCAACAGCTCGAATTTGTCCACCAATTTCTGTATTGTGGTTTGACAAGGTGCTTTACGACGCCGGTTTTACAAACCGTCTCTGCCAAATTTTCACCATTTTTATAGTGAATTTTAGTAATTTCAATGCGTTGTTGAAATGTGTATCCATGCGACAAATTTTCTTTTGTGCTCTTGCTGTGGTGAGAGTTGTAAAAGATCTCAACATACATAAATTCGCTGATGGTCCGGATGGTATCCCCGGCTTCTCAGAAAAAAAGGAGCATGAGCAGCGTCTGATCGAAGAGTTGGAGAGAGCCAACAGCAGGAATGAAGTTCGGAAGTTTTACCGGAAGGTAAAACAGCTGGCTTGAGGTCATTGAGCAAGAACCGTTGGCTATACAGAGATGAGCAAGGGAACATCATAGTAGAATCGCAGTCAATGCTGGGGAAAGAAAGGTCATCGAGCAAGAACCGATGGCTGCAGAGATAAACAAGGGAACATCATAGTGAGGTATTCAAAGCAGCAGGCGACGAGCTAGCATGCACCAAATCATCTGTAAAATATGGTCAGAAGAATGCATGCCTGATGAATGAAACCTCAGCATTGTTTGTCCGATCCTGAAAAGGGAGATCCTCTAAACTGCGCCAACTACAGTGGAATAAGTCTACTAAACATCGCCTACAAGACCCTCTCTGCCGTAATATGTGAACGTCTGAAGCTTTTCGTCAACAATCTGATTGGTCCTTATCAGGCCAGGAAAGTCAACCATTGACCAAATTTTCACGTTGCGGCAGATCCTGGAAAAGGCCTATGAACTCCAAATCGATACCCACCACCTTTTTATCGATTTTAAGGCCGCGTATGACAGCATCTAAAGAGACGAACTGTATCAAGCTTTGTCTAGTTTTGGCAACCCTGCCAAGCTCGTTCGCTTGTGCAAAATGACGATGGAGAACTCACGCTGCTCCATCAAGGTTGGCAACGATCTTACGGAATCTTTCGACATCAAAAAAGGATTCAAACAAGGAGGATGCACTGTCGTCCGATTTCTTTAACATCGTTCTTGAGAAGATGCAGAAGAAGTGCAGAACTCTACCGTCAACACCATAGGCACTATCTTCCAAAAATCTGTTCAACTTCTCGCGTACGCCGATGATATTGATATAATGGGAAGAACACAGCGTGATGTCAATGGCGCCTTTTTGAGAATTGTGACAGAAGCGGCAAAAATGTCTTCGAGGAAGGACACCCAACACCGACGGCTCGGACAGAACGTCACAATAGACACAACATCGAGGTAGTAGAGGAGTTTGTCTATCTAGGCTCCGCTATAAACACGGGAAATAACACCAGCGCCGAGATGAGACAAAGAATAACTCTTCCTAATCGTTGTTTCTTTGGGCTAAGAAAGCAATTGAGTGGAAAAGCCCTCCCTCAAGCATCTAAGGAAAAACTGTACAACACCTTCATCATCCCAGTCCTGCTGTACGGTGCGCAGAAGCTTGGACTTTGACAAAATCGGATGAAAATGCCTTAGGCTGTTTCGAGAGGAAAGTTCTTCGGGTCATCTTTGGCCCCGTGTGCATTGAAGGGGAATGGCGAAGAAGATATAACAGCTAACTTTACGGGTTGTACAACGACATGAACCTAGCCAGAAGGGTCAAGGTCCAGAGACTCAGATGGCTTGGTCATTTAGAGCGAATGGACACCAATGCTCCGGCCCGAAAAGCGTTCGACACTATTCCCGAGGGACGTAGGAGGAGAGGAAGACCGCGACTCAGGTGGCGCACTCAAGTGGAAGAGGACCTCAATCAACTTTCAGTGCAAAACTGGAGACGACTAGCTAAGGACCGAGCTAGCTGTCGGAGACTGTTGATTGAGGACCAAGTCCACAACGGACTGTAGCGCCACTAAGTAAGAAAGTATACCCAAAAAGCAATCTCTGAATATGGCGTGGAAAGACTGCCGCATCAACTCTCTAAAATACTCCTCCGAAGAAATCAGTTTTGGGTAAAAGAGTTAAATGGAATTGGTACCAGATTTGAGTTACATTGGGATGATAGAGTCTATTCTAGATAAAAAGATCTTAAGTTAGAAGGTTATCGGTTGAATACAAGCAGAGTAGCAGAATGTTTAACACGAAATATAGACTCTTGGACCCTCAAGGGGGATACACTAATTCACTGATAATTTTGATGTTGGCAGAATAGTATGGATCTTCAAGGCAAGATGTGATCTTATTTTACTAAATGAAAACAGAGTTAGCCATAGTGAATCAAGCTTGTACACCCTTTGTAATTTCATGGAAAACGAAGATTTCCAAGAGTTTTTGGGAAGATGTCTCTTATTGGAATAAATTGGTCAGATACAAACCTAACTGTCGCATACAGAAAGGTCCTAATCAACGAATATAACATTTTCTGATATCGAACTGTGCTATTGGCATATAAAGGTAATAGAAAAATAGGACCCGTTAAGGTGCAACTAATCAAATCAGCTTTTGACGGTATTCCTAACATTTTCAGAGCTCTATAAAAGTTTCGACGGTAAAAAAGGTCATTCGTTTTCATGAGAATTAAGGAGAACGAACATTAAATAAAATGTATCCATTTAATTGAACGAAAAACTCGAACCGTGTTTAAAACAGAAATATTGGGCAAAAAAAAGCAGCTAAGGCAATTTTTATTTGGAAAAAGGTGACCCCTAATAGCCACGACATTCGAAGTTCTGATAGCAATGCTTTTTACAAAACTTGTTTAATGCGGTATAGGGGTACCCAACATAAGGCTGAAGAGCCTGTTCAAGAGCGGAGAAATAGTGTTATATATCGCTTAAACTGGTTTTTTCAATGGCAAAATTGAAATTGAAGTCTTAACTTACCATATTCGAACCTGGTTCCGCTTTAACAGAGGTCGCTTGTGACGATGATCTCTGCAACTGCCTGGATGTTATAGGATGATAAGATTCTTGAGTTTTTGTTGGATTCGGTGCTGCCATCACGGATTGTGTCTTTGAAAAGAAAACATATATTTACTAAAACAATACGATAAAGACAAAGAAAAATTCCAAATACCCTTGTATAAGTCGATGTTCGATTCAGCTGTTCCGGCAATGCCACCGAACTGGCCAAATTAGCAAACGACATCGGCACCATTGTTGGATGCAGATAGAGAAGCGGTGGTGGTGGATAAATTAATCCTTCCGAATAATGTACTGGCCGCCCGGCGGCGTTAGTTTTCAAGTCGTGAATATACTTGCCGGTTTGCGTGGCTGCTGGAATATAATAAAGCGCTGGAAACATACTTTGTTGTGCCGAAAATTGATTAATTGTCGATCCGGTTTGTGCGGCGGCATGAGGCATATGCGGCATGCCAACAGACAACGGTGTCCACATATTGGTTCGTCCAGCAGCTGCTGGTATGCCACACTGTTCGCCAAGTGTGCCAAAGTATTGGATTTGTGGATATATTTTTTTTGTGTTCGACAATTCAGTTGTCTCACTCATTGGGACAACGCCATTCAGATGATTGTGTATTGCGGCACGGTTCACGTTATCTTCCCATGAATGTGATCCAAATCTTTTGACTCCATGACTCGATATGTCCTGAGACTTTTCGAAGTTTTTCTTTCCAAGACGAACTCGTGATTCGCGATGCTTCTGGAGCATAAGCTTTTCCATTTCATCGTTATGCTTGATTATCACCGATTCTGTGAGTGACTGCAGCTGAACGCTCTCCGATGAAGTCCCTGTTTCGGGATTGCTGGTGTTTGTTATGCTTCCCATGTGAAAATGACTTCCTGTTGTATAGTTTAAGGACGATCCACTGTCGTTCGGACATTGGCGGAGGCTTTACCACTGTGAATTCTAGCTTGTCGGTATGTTACTCGGGCACCTACCGCCTTATCGAAACTCAGGCCAACTCACGAAGCTCGTCTCACCACCGTCACCTAGCAGGAATTTGATATGTTGTCCTTCAGTAAAAGTGTACCCTTCGTATTGTTTGTGGTCGTTAGGGCTTTGTCCCTGAAGTAGCCTCTCGCAAGTCGACGTCAGTGAGTGTCTTA
>CAKKXW010000001.1:44111129-44129653 GCA_920937365.1 Sphaerophoria rueppellii
CCCTGGTATATTTACCAGATGTAGATATGATAGTGAAAATAAAAAAATTCACGCGAATTTTTTTATTTTCACACCCCAAATTGATTCTCTTTTTTGGGCAAAATTTTTTCCGCTCACTTCGCTCCCAATCAAACCAAATGGATTTTGTATGTTCCAGATCGTCATCATCCTTAGACGAAAGTGAAAAATATGCTCAAAATGAATCATGGCAATGCGGAGCCTGCTCACCAGACTCTAGCTTGCATTACAAAGGTGCGTGGTGGTTCCTTTTCCAAAATAAAGGAAACGGCAGCAGCCTTGAAAATGAATTGATCTGTCAATTTTGTTGACAAATAGTATAGTATAGATGTAGACCATTTATATGGTCCCTTGTATCTATAAGACCTTTTTAAATACATATACATTTTGTAGTTATGTTTATACACGTTTTTTTGTTTTATTTTAATTTTTGTTTCCATTTTTTGTTTCCATATAATACCTAGTGACGAGTACAAATAAAGTTATAGATTCTCATAAAACACTTCTTTTTCACATGGGACCAAAAATCCCGATGGAATATAAAATAAATTTAGGACTACTGACCCATAATAGTGACCCACATAAGTAGGACTTCTCACTTCCGACCTAATTCTGCATAATTTCAAATTGAAATACTGCCAAATTGGTATTATTTCATTTTCTTAATCGAAATAATGCCAAATTTTTCGAATTTGGCCTTATTTCGTTTGGCGATATTTCACGTCACCCCACCTTGCCACTGTCCATGAGTGGCACTTGCATCAGTGAAACCAAAAATCTCGAGATTCTCGGTATGTGCATCACCAACCACCTCTTGTGGAATGAAAAATGTTTAGGTTTTTAAGAAGATGCAAGATTTCTTTTCCCCTTCTGATCTGGCTATCATCTATAAAACATATTTACGTCCAAAGCTTGAGTACAACTCCCACGCTTGGGCTGGTGCTCCAGTAACGTACTTAAGCCTTTTGGACAGTATCCAGAGCAGAGCATTTAAGATGATTAGTGACCATAACATCTTTGAGATAATTACGTCACTTAAACACCGACGTAATGTCTCATGCCTCAGCCTCTTCTACCGTTATTTCAACGGCATATGTTCTAGAGAAATAGCCAGTTGCATTCCTCCCCTTAAGATATTCAACCGTAATACCCGCGCCTCCAGAAATGTCTATAACTTCACCCTCGAGCCCACCTTTGGACATACGGTCATATTCAGAGAATGGTTGTTTAGCCGTACTACGCGAATGTAGAATTTTCTTATACACTCCAGCTTCTCCAGTCACTGCAATATTCAAGAATACTTAAAGACCAACCTTTCCTAACGCTCGCACTGTGATTTGGTATAGAAAGGGAATATGAACCCCTTGAGTGCGTGCTCATTAAGAAAAAAAAATATATATATATACATTTGTGTCAAAAAAGACAAATGATAAAAATATCAAAACATCAAAACCTATTAGGGAATGTATGATCCCATGACACGTGCGTCGCATTGCTGTTGATTATGTTCCATGAGCCACTTCTGACATTTTGGAGATTGATTTTTGATCCGACTAGCTCTGTCTTTCTAATTCATACATCGACTAAGTCTATCAGACAAAATGGACAATTTGTCTATCAGACAAAATGGACAATTTGTAGAATTGTTTTGCCCGATAAACATATTTTGTAGTTTGCGACAAATTTTTCACACAATACTAAACAAATCGGTTATTTTTTTATTGTGTGCGTGGAAAAGCAACATTTCTTTCTCAGACACTGTTTAAAAATGGAATTAAAGTATTGGTATTGGTGATAGAAGAATATGGAGGCCAAACCTCCATTACAATCCCGTAGAAAACTCTTAATGACAAAAAGGCAATGGCGACTAATTTCAAAGTTTCGGCTTCAAAGTATTATTTTTCGATGTCCAATTAATCGATTTCGCATTTTAAATGAAGCATCCATGTTTTTGTTTTTTGCAGATGCCTTTTATCCTTTTTTGTGTAGCACGTGGACAATGAAAAGGGCAGTTTCTAAATGTAGGATGTTCATAAACGAAGCTTGTTAGTGGTTTGAAAAAAAAAAAAAATGTTTGGAACTTGGTAGGCGTTCTCCTATAAAAAAAAGAAAAACAGTGGAGATAAGCAAACTTTTTTTTAGAGAAAAATTGACGTACCTAAATACTGAATCAAACCAAATCGAACAATTCTTAGGTGACGACGTACATATGAGTAAGTTTTTAAATAGGTCAGCAGCCTTTTCGACTTTATTCAAAATGACAATACGAAGAACAATTTTTAAAACGAACTAGTCTTCAAAAATCCAAAATCATTTCTTTTGTTGAGCATTGTTTTTTTTATTTTACCACGAAAAAGTTTAGATAACTACTGCAGGATGTGTTGCATTTGTAAAAAAAATTCAATCCCGAGATTTGTCTCCAGTTTTGCACGCCAAGTTGCTTCAGGTTCTTTACCACCTTTGTGCTCCACCTGAGTAGCGGTCTTCCTCTTCTGCGATTTCCTTCCAACTGGTGACCTAATAATTTATCTCACCGAATAGTGGAACATATCTTGACATAGTATTGGAGAAAGTAAGGTTGTTGCACTTGATATTTCAAAGGCGTTTGGTAAAGTGCTGTGTGCTTTCGGTATTGATGAGTCCCTTCATGGTTGGATTAGAAACTTTCTTTAGAACCATTCAATACAAGTTGTATTGGAGGGTTTCAAGTCTGAATCTAACAATATAAATGCTGGTGTGCCCCAGGGCTCCATTTTGTCTCCGACCCTCTTCCTCATTTTCATTAATGATCACTTGTCTGTTACTTCTAATCCAATAAATTGTTTCGCTGACGATAGCACCCTTAGCGTTTCTTATTCATTTCCAGACTCACATTTCACATCCCTCCTCTTCGAATGTGGAACTGGAAGGGCAAAATATGATGAGCTCATTAGACTTTGACTTAAACAGCATTGTACATAATGGAGATTTAAAAACCGCGTAGAGTTTAATGCTTGCAATATTTCGTTGTATAATGCATTCCACTCCCCTTATACGTAAGAAAAACTCTTCATCTTCACCTCCTTGGTACTCCAAAAAACTCCGTTCTCTTCGTAATCGGAGGAACAAATATTGGAACTCTTAATCAATGAATCCTATTGATTTTTGGTATTACCAACATGCTGCCTCTGAATTCTCTTTTATATGCGATTCTCTTTATCGGTTGCATCGACTTCGGGGTTAGTCGATGCAACCATGTTGTGACACATATGGGAGTGTAGATAATCACAAAGAAAGTAAAATCAAAAATAATAACATACTTTGAGGAGCATGTCCAATCATTGCAATTGATATAAAAAAAGCAATAAAAAAAAGTCCACATTTGGTACCAAAAAATCAGTGGAGTTGTTCGCACAATGCGTAGTGCATTGGCTTTTCAACTGGCTGGTCTAAGGTTCAAAATCCAAAGATGAGAACTTAAAAATTGTTTCAATTAACAATGAAAATAGACAGCACCACTTATGAAAGGAGTCTGAAGATCGGCTTGGCAACCGTGAAACAGCTATAACTCCAGCCAAAAATGTAATTGACGGGAAAAAAGCCATTGGTGGAAGCACCTCTAGAAAAAGTTGTTATTATTCACATACAAATGAAAAATTTGCAGATGCACAATAATGTATCAGGAAAAGTGTTGATAAAGCACGAAAAATAATATGTGAACTACAATTTAACGCCGATTCCGAACGGCAAAGTTGAGAAGCACTTTTTCATGACCAATGATACTCTTGGAAGTTTTGTCAGTTCTTCGCGAGAGGCAGTGTCCGTAAAAGATGAAATAAAAACTATGGGCACGAGTAGCACTCGAACTCACGACGTTCTGCTTAGCAGCCAACGCGCCGAACCACTAAGCTACGGACACTACTACACTACTCTTCTTGCTTTGATTTCTTTAGCACCAATCCTCGTAATTTGAGATCAGTCCCTTTCTTTCATGTTCCTACTCACCTTACCCACCACGCTCATTTTAACCCCATCAATACAATGTTACGATCAGCCAATAGAGTTCAACATGTTTTTGACCTCCATATCTCTTCCTCCTCGCTACGTATACGTACCATCCTCTTTCGAATTTCTAACTATTTTTTTTTTTTGGTTTTTAAGTCATTTATAATGTTTAGTTTGTATAAGTTATTATATGTATAATAATAATAATATAACATAATTGTATATTGCATTTAAGAAATTGCTTGTAATAAGCTTAAATAAATAAACGTGTCGCTTGATGTTTTCTTATTTCCTCAGGGATAATTTTGCAAATGGGTCAAGTAGTTTTTGAGTTTATCTGTTATCAGTTACTATCATACCAAATGATTTTTAAGGATACGCAATGAAACTTGGACTAGTATAAGATAAATTCCTCATAACTTCATGAAAATACCACTCGGAAAGGTGAAAAATAAATAAGGGAGAAACAAATTACAGAAAACAAATATACACAGAGGTTTTTCTTTGAGAAAATTATTGGGAATTAATTTTGTTCTTCGTAGAATTTCTCATTGATATCAAATTGTTATACCTTCCTTAATTGGTTGCTATAATTTTCTAGACAATTTTTTTCTGAAGTCAAACAATTTCGGCGAAAATTTAAATGTTCTTACGAATTAAAGTACAATTACAATCATTTCTCAATCGAAAATTCCCAAAATGAATTAAAGAACCCAAACACAGTTTTTTTTACTGTTAGCTGCAAGGACATTAAGCTAGAATGATTTTTGAATGGCTTTTGAAATAAAATTAAAACGATATCAAACCAAAGTCGCAGATATCTAATCTAATCTAATCCTATAATAATATAGACACAAAATGTACAAGGAGTTTCAGAAGAAAGTTAACTGTTTACTTAAAAAATGTAAAACAAACAAAAAAAACAAGCTTATCCTTATCTGGTTTAAAGGTCTTAGGTTTTGTTTGAAACGCTCTTCGAAAATAGAAAACATAAAAAAAATCGACACTAACTTTTTATAATCGTCATTAAATTTTCTTGATACAAGAAAAACAACTTCATTGAAGACACCTTGTGTAAGTACATACGTGTAATTTACTGTACAGAACAATTTAAAATAAATTTTTGTCTGAATTCACTCTAGGAACAAATGTTTCTCAAAAGACACATCTTTATGAATTGAAAATGTCAGAGGGTATTAAATGGTATTCTCTTATAACCCAAATAATACTGCTGGTCTACTTCATCCTGAGTCTAAATTGTGACGCAGGGGAACAACAGGGAACACTCAAGACGACACGACAATGTTGCTCTCATATGTGTGAATGCTACAAGACGATGTATGTTACAATCAGGTCAAAATGAAAAATGGATTTTATGTCGCATTAAAATGGTTTGGATGTATCTTTTAAACTTCCAAATCATAAAATAATAACAAAAAAAAAAAAAAAAAAATAAAAACACAAGCAAGGGGTCACACGAAATGAGGTAAATAACAAAAACAAGTATCCTTTGGTTTAGTTTGTAACTGGGGACCATTTTGTGTTATGCTTTACAAGTGGATTCTTGCTTTTTATCAGATTTAAGACTTGAACAGGTTTAAGGAGACCTTTCCAAAAATTTATTAGAACCAGTGGTGGTTTTGGTCATGGTTATCGTTGGGTTAAGTAGTTTGTTACTACTGAGAAAAACCATGTTTTATGTTAAAGGACATGTTTGTTTCACCTAGTTAAGAAGTTAGTATTTTGCTAGGTTGTTTATTGTTATAGTTTACCCGGAAAGCTCTTTAGTGAATTAAGGCCAATCAGACACAGGTAGGAACAAAATTTGAGTTACTGAGCTGAGGAACAGCTCAACACTTCATTTAACAACTTCACAATAAGAACTGTTTGCTGTAGCATTATTGGCAAGTACTTTTTCAAAAAGTAGTGTCCGTAGCTCAGTGGTTAGGTGCGTTGGCTGCTAAGCAGAACGTCGTGGATTCGAGTCCTACTCGTGTCCATAGTTTTTATTTCATCTCTCACGGGCACTGCCTCTTGCGAAGAACTGAAAAAACTTCCAACTTCTCAACTTTGCCGTTCGGAATCGGTGTTAAATTGAAGGTCCCCTCAATTCTTCACACGCACCCAGAGGATTGTTGAAGATAGTATTTATTTATTGTATTTATTTTATTTATTTTATTTATTTTTCAAAAGTGATGACCTCCGAGCGGTTACTGTCAGTGGCAAGTGCTTTCGCCTATCCGGCCATGTTGAGCAAACATTTATTCCCAAGAATTGACGATATATGCAAACAATGACGGTATTAATTTTCAATTGGAGGGTGCGCAACATGCCACACAGCGAACATCACTTGCTTGCTGACTCATTGATTTTTTGAAATGGCCCCAACTTTTGACCTCTTAGATCTGCCATTTAACACCAAGGGGTTAGAATTTTAAACACCTCTTTTAAGCTTAGTTCTGCTTGTGCGACTTGTTCCTTGAAGACGAAAGTCTGAAATGGTATCCTTACATGAAATTATTTCATTCATAAGTTGGGTTAAGTGAAAATTAAAATTTAAAATTTCTCGCAGAAAAAACAACGATATTAAAAAATTGAATTTTATATTAATTAACAGAAATAAATAATAGCCTCTAATGAAAGGTGGTCAACGGTCAACGATATTTAAAGTACAAATGCATTGTTTTAGTAGGTATCAACAGTCTTTATCTTCAATTAAATTGCGGGTTTATTTGTTGTTGTCTAATTTAGAAGCATCCTTAATACTTACTTTACTTACTCATCCACCTCCAATTCATGAAGGATCTCAGCCTGAGATATTGCAGCCTCCCATCGAGAACGGTCCCTCGACCCTCGCATGCACTCTACATTCACCGCAATGACTTGGCCCTTGTACCGTAGGTACGATCATCCTTGCCGTATCGAACCTGGGGGCTGGGATGAGAAGACTTTCTTGGCTGGAGCGTTGTTCATTCATTCATTCGATGTCTTTTATTGGATTTCTGAACTAACTCCGCATCTTGGTACAGCTCGTACAGTTTTCGTCGAACCTTTTTCTCCAATGCTCCCGGTTCCGTATGTGATCGAAAAATCCGTCAAAGAATTTTCTTTCGAAAGTGCCCAGAACCAATTCCCCTTTTTTACTTATCGTCCAGCACTCGGCGCCGCCGCCGTAAGAGTAGGACTGATAAAATCAAAGTTTTGTATAGCAGTCACTTTGTTTTTCGAGTGAGGAGTTTTGAACCCAGTTGTTTTGCCAAACCGAAGCAGAAACGGTTTGCTTGGGTAATTCTTCTTCGGATCTTCACTAAAGTGTCGTTTGTGGGATTGATGTTTGTTCCAAGGTAGGTGTACTCATTAACTACCTCGTTACATTTGTTGCTACCAACAGTGACGTTTTGTCCTGGCGGTGGACAGATGTTGCTTTGTTTGTTGATAGCGTGTTCTTTGATTTGTCTTCACTCACTTTAAGACAAACGAGTTCCTGTTCATCAATCGCTGTGAAGACCTCAAGCACAGGATTGACCGATGATGTCGTCCGCATAGCCTAGGAGCTTGGTGGATTTGTGGAAGATTGTGTTTTCCGTGATCACACCTGCCTTGCGCACTATCTGCTCCAGGACTATGTTGAAGAAATCACATAACAGCGCATCTCCTTGTCTTAGCCCTGCGCAAATTTGAAATAACTCGCACACTGCACTGCGTATTGTTTAGCGTCATGTCGCACAGCTGGATAAGTTTTTTGGGATCCAGAATTCAGAACTCGCCATTATACACTCTTGGCGGTGGATACTATCATAAGCAGCTTTGAAGTCCGTGAAAAGAGGGTGAGTTTCGACTTGAAATTCGTTGGTTTTTTCCAGGATTTCGTTCATAAAAATATTGAAATGTGATATTTGTGCGTTTTCTCGTGCTTGCATTGCCGATAGTCTTTTGTAAAAAACGCAATGAACATTGATACGGGAACAAAACTTGTTCGTAGCCGTTTGATTATTATTTTATATAATAAGTGGTTGAAAGGTTGTCTTCGTCTACAATCATATATGTATATAAATATGAAATTTTGTACGGGATCGTAGCATCACGCCTAAACCACGCCACCAAATAAAGCGAAAATGTACACCGTTGCGGCGTTGACCGTTCTATATGTTGCCCCCAGTCCCCTGAACGGTTATGTACTTGTATTTCACATTTTTCCGCTCTGTATAATAATGATATTTTTTTCATTTCGCTATTTTATCGAGTATTGTATCGAAGTATCGATAACGATACGATATCGTATCGGTATCGTATCGTATCGTATCTTGAAGACCTACTCTCCTTAAAATTGTACTCGTATGTTATATGAAACACTATCCTTCGGTCAAGAATCCAATCAGATTAATTTTGGTTCCTTCTTTTAAAATTGTTGGTTGTAAATTACATTTTGGCAGTGTTTTACTTGAAAATAAAATCCAAACCCAAAAATGGTATTGCTTTGACTATCCTCCGTTACTTCCACAAAATAAAAAAAGAAAAAACAAAGCCCATGCACTTTGTTTTCCTTATATTGAAAAATAATAAATCATCATGCATACTCATATCTAAAGAGATCATTTCGGATGCCAAAATCCACCTTTCTATTGAAACAACCAAAGCACAATATTATCTTGCAAAACACGAGTGTCTCCAATTTTTTGGTTTGGTCTAAAAAAAAAAAAAACAAACAAACAAGGACAAAATCTGCGGAAATTTATATCGAATCTAGATCCAAAAATAATCCCCATGGCTTCGTCCTAGAGTTCAATATACATATTTACTATAAAAATATAGCTCGAAGGGATAAATACGACATGAAAAAAAACGTATGTATAGGTTATAACAAAAATAGTGATATAGACATTCAAATTCTTTCTTGGTATCTTCTCAGAAAGGAGTTACACCGTCAACATTTCTATAACATTCACGAACACAGTGGGGTGCCAAACCCCCAACAATGCCATTCAAGCAGAAGTGAAGAGTTACTCCATCCAAAAAGGTTATATAGACAAACCTTCATAAATACATATTTGAATTTAGATACTTCTACATGTAGACACTTTATTCAAATAACGATTTTGCGAGTAGGTGCTTGTTCCTATTTTTTTTTGTCGTGTTTTTCTTCATGGTAGACTAACCGTTTATTTGTTTTCGGGATTCAGAGTACCTAAACTTGGAGTATATTGTATCCTCTACCCATTATATATTTTTATCAAGCTTGTTAAGAACTTGGAGGAGATTTTTTAAGGTTCATTGTCATTGGAGGTTTCTGGAATTCAAGTAGATAAAGCGGTTTCTTACTATCGATATCGATCAGTTATCTTTATATTACGTATAAGTACTCAATGAAATCTCAACATTTTTTGCATAAGTCTCCAGTTACAATGTTATAAAATGCATGACTGGGTTATCTGTCATATGAGGTTATGTTTCAAATCAAGTTGGCTTAAAATACATATGTAATGAGTAATTCTTATATTTTTTAAACTAGGAACGTGCTTGGAACTATAATAAACTACTTTTAATGGGTTTTCGAATGGAAAATAGAAAGTTCTTGATGAAAAACTAGAAAACTTCATTGGTTTTCAAAGGAAAATTTCATGTAGGTAGTTGTTGGTGCTTTGGTTTTTAAACGGATAATTGGAAAATTTTGGATTTGGAACTCGGAAAACTCTGCATGAGCACGAAGTATATCAAGACCTAAAATCCAGTTTTAAGATGCATTGGGTTGTCCGTTTTGGATTCTTAATCCGCTCAATCCTCAATACATTTTTATAAAAACCAAAGCCAAGTAAAAACAATTATTTCTTACGGGAAAGTCAGCAAATAAGGGGTACAATCTAAAGCTGGATAGAGTTCTGATTTATGTGAAATAGTCAAAACACACCGGAAAAACCAGCAATTTGTTGAATTTTTCAACGAAATTTGCATTTTTGTAAAGCTTGGAAAAATTCAGATATGTAGTTCCCTATTTCAATTGGATTGAAGCAAATCAAATTGCATTTTAACAATAATTATAATTATTCTAGAGTTGTTCTGAAGGGTGGTGAGACGAGGTTCACAGGGTCAACTAGTAATGAATAAAGACAACGAGATTTGGATCGAAATGATTTTATTGCATAAAATTTTGATCATCCAATGAATTTTGAATTTTGAATTTTATTAAAGTCTTAATTCAAGCCATACAAGAATATAAATAAATTTTAAAAACTAAAATAAAATACAACAATATTATAAATAGCGGACAATAAAATAAAATATGTAATATAAGGTCAGGAGAGTATTTGGGGGATTAATTTATTAATAGGTTCTTCAGGGTGATTTTGGACACATTAAGGTCAAAATGAGGTGAGTTATTGGCTTTAGTCATCATTCTAGTCAATGGTTCGTTACGACCATAGTCAGTTCTGTGGAAAGGGGTTCGAAATAAGGGGATAGACCTGAATCTACTGGGATTTATGAAGATAAAAATCCTTGAGAGCAAATCCGGGCAGTCAAAAGAGCCAGTTAAAAGTTGGTGTATAAAAATAATGTCAGCGTTGTCCCTTCGCAAGTATAAAGGTTGCATGCCCAGTAATTTAAGACGATCCTCATAAGCAAGGAGGTCAAGAGGATCAACCAACCTAAACCACGTAATTCAAATAAAATGAATCGTCGCTGAACGGCTTCAATACGCTTAATGTGTACTTGGTAATGAGGACACCAGACCTGGGAGGAGTAAAAACAATGGTCATATACAAAGATTTTGTAACGTATGGATCATTAAATTCTTTAGACCATCGCTTGATAAAACCCAAAGTAGAATTAGCTTTGTTGCTGATTGAATCGATATGCGAAGTAAAATTGAGTTGACTTTCACAGAGCAGTCCTAGATTATTAATAGAATAAACTACAGTTATTGGTTGGGTGTCAAGAAATTAAGATCTTTGGGGTAATGGAGGCCGCCTTCTGGAGAAAGTTATAATGGCATTTGTTAATATTAAGCTCCAACAGATTTGCTTTACACCAGACGAAGAATTTGTTAAGATCGTTCTGAAGTAACTGTGCGTCCTCAGGGAAAGTTATCTTTTCATAGATTTTCATGTCATCGGCGTAAATTAATAGTTTTGAATCTAAGAATATTTTATCGACGTCATTTATTGCTAAGGCAAAGAGAATTGGACCTAGGTGGCTACCTTGAGGAACACCAGAAGAAGCAATAATTGGGTTTGAAACATGATTTCTGAAGCAGACACTGTATTGTCTATTGGAGAGGTAGGATTTTATCCAGGACTTGAAAATATTTGGAAACTTAAGCTTGTCAAGTTTAAAAAGAATAAGGTTATGTGATATCTTGTCGAAAGCCTTACTGAAGTCTGTAGCGATAGAGTCAACTTCATAACCTTCTTCTAAAGCACAAAGAGAAAAAGAATTACAGTCAACTAGGTTAGTAGTTGTAGATCTACCCTTAAGAAATCCATGTTGACTAGGAGAAAAGATTTGTCTGGAATGGAAGAACATGAATTCATAAATTATGCTTTCAAATAATTTTGGAATGCAAGAAAGTTTTGCAATTGGTCTATAATTGATAATGTCGTTTTTTGGGCCTTTTTTGTGGATTGGAATAATAAAAGATTCCTTCCATAACTTAAGATATTAATAGTTGGAAGAGAGCAGTAAGAGGAGCGGCAAGACTATCAGGACACTTTTTCTAAATTATAGGTGGGATACCATCAGGGCCAGCAGAATAATCATCCTTTAGAGTTTTGATCCTGTCTGTTACAGAACTGATGTCAATGTTAATTGCCGTTCATGCAATGGAAAAAACTATGGTTTATGACGAAATTATCACTGGAGAAGGCACTACTAAAATATTTGGCAAAAAGGTTAGAGACAGTAGAAGAATCGGCAGAAGTTATATCGTCAAACGTCAAGATTGAGGGGTAACAATCACATTTTTTTTTACTATTTATGAATTGATAAAATAATTTATGTTATGTATAAGGTCAGATTGCATCTTTAAGATATAGTCGGAATATAATGTATCACATAAAAAAGAAAAATTATAGTAAGCGGAAATATAATTATAGAAGTCGGAATTTGATCTGGATTTAAGGTATGTTTGCCAAAGTTTATTACGTCGGTTACGAAGTGACTTTAGTTCTTTGGTGTACCAAGGGGGAGATTGAGAAGTTAAGTTACGTATGGGAATAATCGGAACTGACTGTGTGATAAGATCAAAAATCACTTTATAAAATTTAGTTAAGGTCAAGCCAACGTGGACGTTTTGGTCAGATAAGCTTTTCCTAGATGTTTCGGGAACACATTGAATTGACTGCTAGACGAACTCAGTTGTCAGCGGATCAACGGACACAAAAGGTAGAAAGTTAACCAACTTTATCCATCGTAAGCGAGATCCAAAAGAAAATGACGTGTACTGCATTGTGATGTAAGTTAAAAACGTTAACGCTGACGGACTAACGGATTCCATGGGTCGGGCCCTTTTTTTTCCTGACCCTCTCTTCTGTTTCGCACTCGTATAAAAAATACTACTAACTATTACATTTTCAATAAATTTTTCTTCGATTTGAAATGGATCAGCTAAGCTTATTTTTTGTTCTAGTGAGTTTTCGGATTTGAAAACTATAAATTTTGTTTATCCTTAGTTAGGGAGTGTTGTTTATAATAACGCAAGAAAGAGAATTGCCCCATGGCTAAGGAGAAGATTAAAGAACGAACTGTACAGCATGTACAGCAACACTGATCTACCTAAAAGGTGCAGGTACAAAGGCCCAGATGGCTCGGTCACGTGGAGAGGATAGACATCCAATGCTCGGACCCGTAAAGTCTTCGAATCCACCCAGAGGGACAACGCAACCACAAGTCGATCATAAAAATTAAATAAATAAAATTTGGGAACAACGTATGAATTTGCTTCCACAAAAGTCATGCATGACTGTAACTTGCCTTTTCAGTATTTAGCTGGATAACCTCTTAATTTTATCAAGGGGCACGGTAGTGCCCAGCCAAGTTCTCTAGCAACTTTGGCACTACACCCTTATTTAAAGGAAACAACGCAGGGCATTATCCACACCACTCTAACTTCTATAGCTACCAAAAAGCCAAAAGATTTAAGAACAAGCTCCTCAGTAAATTTCAGATATTTAGCATAAGTAGTTTCTAAGATACAATGTTCCAAAAATCACAAAAACCGTAACTGACTGACTCACTCACTCACTGATTCACTCACTCACTGACAGTTCACAAAATTATGAAGCACTTCCCGTTGCCCTAGAAACTTGAAATTTGGCATTGTGATAGGTCATGTGGTACATACAAAGGAAATTTGAAATTTTTCAATTAGGGGGCGTGGTAGCCGCCTACTTTTACATTATTAGTTTTAATTATATGGAGCACTTTGGAGTGCAGTAGAATCAAGACATTTTTTTTATTTGGCAGGTTTGCTTGCTAAGTAAAAATAATTAACTAATTTACATAAGTTTATATGTTTCTTTCAAAACTAATAGTTGATTCGATGTAAGTCCACTTAAAACATTTGCATTGCACCTACGAGTACTTGCTGAATCTTGGAACTTGGTGTTCTTTTGGATCTCATTACTTTTTGTGCCGTTCAGAATCGGCGTTAAATTGTAGGTGCCCTCAATGCTTCACACGCACCTAGAGAATTGTTGATGAGGGTGAGCCACTTAGGCCTTGGCTCTTCAAGAGCTGTCGCCCCACTCTATTTATTTATTTTATGACTTCAGTGTAAGTTGGTGCAATATGCTGCTTTTCTTTGACTTACTGCGCTTTGTTGCAATAGACGCTGTTTCGAACCTTTTTTCGAGAACTTTGCTCGAATTCTAAATCAGGTTTCAAGTCCGACCTCTCCCGGGTCACTAATAGAGGGGGAGTGTTGTAAACTAGCAACTTACCAGTATGTTCGGAATCTTTATCTTGTTGAAAGTAGAAACTAAAAGGCCCAGTTTTCTCGCACAATATTAAATTAAATATGTTGCTCAATGATATTTTCTATTAAAACAAGAATTCCGACCCCATTTGCTGCCAAACAGCCCCATACCATTACACCTCCACCACCGTTTTTTATTGTCTCAATCGTATGGTTCGGATTTAAGGCATCCTCTCACTTTCACCATACTTTGAGGCGACCATCTGAGGCTAACACATTGTCACATTGATTCGTCTGAATAAATTACCTTGCGTCAGAAGTCAGGAGTCTCATTTACGAACTGTTTCGTGAACGTAATCCGCCTTTTTCTATTTACCTCACCGATTAACAGCTTCCTTTTTAAAACCAGCTTCAGCGTTATAAACTATGTTTTCAAGCTCTCCGCTTATCTTTCCAGCACTTTTAAATGAATATTGGGCTGTCAAGTGCATGTTTTTTGTTTTATCCCGAGGATTAAGATTTGATAGTCGGCCAATACGCGCCTTGTATTCGACGTGTGTTCGTATTCCCCGCTTTTCTCAAGTGACAATTTACCATGCGAATATGAACGTCAATAAATAATAATTTAAACCTCAAGCTACAACAGTTATTGCCAGGGACTTGGTGTCGTACAAATCCATTCATACCTAGAGTTTGCAATGTGACCGAAACTGTGAATTGTTCAGCAGAGTTTTTGAACTAATAAAGATTTTTTGAAACAAAACATAAGCGCCATCTTGACAACAAGAAAAAAATACAAATACAAACTTATATACAAAAAAATTACTTTCAGATATGTCTAAGGATGGCGCCACTATATATTTACTCCAAAAGGTTTCGAAATTTCATAATACTACCCAAGATCTATACAAAAAATACAACGAAAAACTCAAGTGTCAAATACCAGAAATTGTATCCTTATAAACTTACTGGGTTCAATTACTAATTTAATTTAACTGAGTATCCGTTGTTGTTGTCTTTCGGGTAAAGTTTTATGAAGCTGAGTATAAAATTCCCAATAAAACACGACTATTGACACAATGACGAACAACAAAAAGCTTAACACTGTAATTATCTCGGTAATCCCTTCTTCGATAAAACCAGTCACCTGGCAAAGATCCACACAAGATGCCTCTCTAAATTTATTTAAAGTACAAAACGTTTTTTAAGTTTAAAACTCTCCCATGAGTAACATCTTTATTGGTATCAAATGGACCCTTTCGGTCTAAGTGAGTCAACAACATATAGACAGTCACTCAGTCTTCTTTGCCAATTGCTATTAAAGCAAAATCCGCTATATTGTGCATCAACTCGTCAAAAATCCATCCCTCCGTGTCTCTTTTATGCCTTACCCAATGTTTTGGGCTTTTTAAACTCTGATCATCGTACTCCGGTCCCTTCAACTTCAACGGATAATCCTCCGAGTTGTCAGTTGAATCGAAGGGTTGTTGTGGACACTGGAGGCCATCATCAGTCGCATTGAAAGTATTTGCTTTCAAGGCTTCGGCTGGTTGAGGATTCTTGAATCGTAAGTCGCCGACCGGAAGCTTGTCATAGCGAAAACCTCGAAACACATTGAACGCTTTTTCCAAACGTGATCTTAAGACTGCTCCACGAATTGCACCTAAACTCGTCGAGACTTCGATTGCGTTCGCGTTCCAGGAACTAATAGCGATACAGAAAACGATCCAAAAAGTTGCCATTTTAAGTTATGACTGAGTAGCTTAAGTGATTTATTTGGCTTTTATTTAGTTTTCAAGACAAGGTTCAAGGCGTTAAAATTTAATTCAACTTGTTCCACTTGATTTTTGTTTCCATAACACAAGGTCAAGTGCAGAGCCGTATTTAGAGGGGTAAGGAATTTTGAAATTTTAAACTATTTGTTAAGTAAAGTTAAAACAAACGTTTTCTCCAAATCACACTCAAGCTAGCGATTCTTTTGTGTGTTACTCTTTCAGTACTTAACAGAACAGAACTGTCTACTGTCGTGACATTGAAATTGCTTGACTGATACGTACCTACTGATTAAATTGTATCATGCTTTAATAAGGACATTAGTCGAATTTAAGCTGAACACAAAACTAATTTTGAGCGAAGGGTTGCGTGGCACGACCGGTGCTTTTCATTCGAACTGAACTATCAGTACTTTCCCTCTGGGCTTTAGATTGTTCCATTTGCGATTCTTCAAATTTTTCAAAGTTAACGGCCAGTTTCGCGAAGCACTTTTAAACATTTAACAACCTTTTAAATCGTAAAATGAAATTTTTTGGTTTAACCAAAGGTTTTTTAACTAAACAAGCTTTTAAATACCTTTTTGGTGCAAAATTTCATAAACAAACACTAAAAGTACTATTATCAGAATTCTTTTAAAATTTTATAAGACCGTAAAAAGTTTTGAGTTTCACCAACTTTAAATGATAAATTTCAGGAAAATGTTTGTCAAAATTGACATCCCCATGAAAATTACAATATTCAATGACACTTTTAAGATTTAAAGAGCCAAAAGTGGGCATTTAGTTTTAGAAGATATTAAAAGCTTGGTTAAACCAAAATATCTCATTTTACGGTTTATAAGTTTGTTTAATGTCAGATTAATGTCAGAATGTTCGGAGATCCACAGAAAATAAAAAGACCAATACATATTTATTATTAAAGAAGTATTTTTTATTAATTAAAGAAAATTAATTATAAAATAACTAGCAACATCCCTGCCCGCTACGCAGGGCTTCGGCAAACAACGGTCGTTAAATTAGGGATTGGCTGGATGAAGAATACGGTATTCGATGGATTTGCAGAAATGGAACATTATTCCTAGAAATATCGTGTCTGTACTTGCTAATCTGATGAATCTAATGGTTTTTCAATCCTTTTATTTCAATTTTTTAGTTCATGTACCCATTAAACATACCCCAAATTTAACTATCTGAAGAGAATTTAGGTAGTTACGGTTTTGACAGCAAGCCAGGTAGGCATAAGTATACTTTCAACAATCTTCAGGATTGCGTTATAAATTTTCTTTGAACTATCAATTCTTGGGAGATTATGAAGTGCTGCATTAAATATATTGAACAATAAAAATATGAATTTTGTTTTCTTTCCTGTTTTAGATTTTCTCAAGTATCATAATGGGTTTTCGTATGCACTTATCAATGAGATTTTAATTTATATTTTTTTACGAAAAATTACAGGATATTACGAATACCCTGTAAAGTTGACCATGAAAAAAACAGGAATTTGTAAATCAATACCACATATTTTTTAACAGTTGACCTTGCGTCTTATTTATTTTGACAGGGAATGCAAGTCGAACAGGAAAAAGACGACGCACGTTTAGAACCATAGAATCAAATGACATGTCTGGTAGCCCATTTGCCATTAACTTCTTCACGGCTAGTCCTGTACTACTGCAAAGTTTAAGTTGATTGATATTCCGAAACATAGAAATTGACGCTCATTCTTTCAGATTTAAAAAATGTGGTGGCAGTCCTGTTGAGGAAGATAGAACACCGAACATTTAAATACTTTGTTAGTTTGCTAAAATTATAGAGTGTTGTTTTTATTAATCTTACTGACTTAAGTATTTTATATTTCACTCGATATTGAAAACTGAAATACATAGGAACGTTTGTTTGTTATTAAAATATTTTATTGAATTGAAAACTAAAATTCTTTTATTCAAGCTCAGGATTCTCAACAGGTTATGGGGCCCAGACTCGTATGAACTGCCTTAGAAGAATAGAGAATTTGAAATTTCAAAAGAATGAAAGAATATTTTCAAGAAAAATCAAGTTTATCCAGAAAAGAATTTTGAAAAGAATTAAGTCCACCAAGCAAGATGTCTAATGATTTCAAGTTATCTGTGGATAGATTGGATGGTGCAAGTCAATGGGCAAAATGGAAATGGCAAATGAATATGCTTTTCCGCGCCTATGACATTAAAACAATTGTATATGGTGATGCTTACTTACTTACTTAAGGTGGCGCTACAGTCCGTTGTGGACTTGGGCCTCAATCAACAGGCTCCGCCAGCTAGCACGATCCTTAGCTAGTCGTCTCCAGTTTTGCACTCCAAGTTGATTGAGGTCCTCTTCCACTTGAGTGCGCCACCTGAGTCGCGGTCTTCCTCTCCTCCTCGGGAATAGTGTCGAAGGCTATCCGGGCCGGAGCATTGGTGTCCATTCGCTCTAAATGACCGAGCCATCTGAGTCTCTGGACCTTGACCCTTCTGGCTAGGTCCATGTCGTTGTACAACCCGTAAAGTTCGCTGTTGTATCTTTTTCGCCATTCCCCTTCAATGCACACGGGGCCAAAGATGATCCGAAGAATTTTCCTCTCGAAATAGCCTAAGGCACTTTCATCCGATTTTGTCAGGGTCAATGCTTCTGCACCATACAGCAGGACTGGGATGATGAGTGTGTTGGACAGTTTTACCTTAGTTGCTCGAGAGAGGGCATTTCCACTCAATTGCTTTCTAAGCCAAAAGAAACAGCGATTAGCAAGAGTTATTCTTCGTCTGATCTCGGCGCTGGTGTTATTGCCCGTGTTTATAGCGGAGCCTAGGTAGACAAACTCCTCT
>CAKKXW010000001.1:44135046-44146306 GCA_920937365.1 Sphaerophoria rueppellii
AATTTGAGAAGAAACCATTTCCTCCAACTGAAATTTGAAGCTAGGTAAACAAAAATTTGTGTGGTTGATCTTTTTTTTTATTTATTTACTCGGCCATACTAAATTTACGTTGGTGTGATTAAAGTTGACACATTGTTGGGCATTGGTAAATTCTGCATGCCTTCTCCACTCAACCAATGGATAAGTATATCCTAACTGTGGACCGCCCGTTGCACAATTCGTTGCTGTGGACAATCTGTCGCACACTTTTATTGATCGAACCTGTTGGGATTACGTTCCCAAAATTCTAGGAGAGCAGGTCACTGGGTGATGGCCCAGGTTTCTACTGAACTCTTCAAGAATTTTAGGATCGCAAAAGAAAATGGTTAGTAAAGGGGAAGGTGAGACTTGTTGTGGTAAAATTTACCGCAACAACCTTATATGGGATTACAAGAAGTCGGTAACCAGACTTTGCAGATATTTTTGGTTATCATTGCTTTATTTTCGCCTATCATATGCTTTTGTCTATCTGGGCCGAGATTTTTAACGGCAATGTTTGTTCCATTGACCTATTACGTCGGTGATGTTTCCTTTACGGGACATAGGGTGTCTTCTACTATGTTCCATTGTCCTGCTGATTCTTGTTCATCGCCAAGCCAATTGTCTGCTGGCCCACTTCTGCTTTCTTATGTGAGTGGGATCCACTGTATGGCAGTCGCCTTTTCGAAGCGTATGGCCAATCCATCAGCTACTTTCGTCTTCGTATGATAAAGTCTATTTGCTCCTGACCTGTTCTCGCATAAAGTTCATCATTTGAGATACGGTGAGACCAAAAGTCCTCAAAATGTTTGAAGCATTTTTTTTGGCAGCGTCTGTGACATCGCTAGCGCTGCACCCGTAAAGGTATTCAACATTAAGGCATTACAACCGAGACTTGGTCCTTAATCTAAAAGAGTTGCAGAGAAATATTTACTTGGATTGATGATTAAGTTCTGCAGATGATCCTTTAAGTTTTTCCGAGATGATCTTTAGCCCCACGAATCCTGTCCCTCTCTCCACCAAAGAAAAAAAGGAAAAAGTCTTCCATTTCACTTCATGGTGATGCACAGCAAGTTTTTCCCTCATCACTAACTTGGGGAAAATTCTGTTCCAAATAAGGAAAAAGTTCCCTGGAAAAAATTATTGGAAATACGAATTTTTCGAAATTGATCTTTTTTCCCATTCTCGAAAATGATTCATGATAGCAAAGGCCCCAATTTGGGAAAAACCCCAGGGAAAATTTATTCGTGATAAGGCTGATTATTTTATTGACAGTGTCTGAATAAAAGTATGTCGTTAATAATGGAACACAACATCAGCCAAACGGTCGCCACGACCACGCTTACAGGACCATATCCTTTTCATGAAATTTTCCATAACCAAATCGCAAAGTGGCTGCCTTATGTCCTCGATAGCGTCACGAATTCCATCTTTGGGGTCTTGAATCGATGCTGAGCTGTTGGCGTAGACCTTAACTTTCACGTGGCCCCAAAGAAAGAAGTCGCAAGGTGTTAAATCACAAGATTTCGGTGGCCAATAGTGATCACCTCTTCGAGAGATAACACGGTCTGAAAACTTTTACCGTAAAATATCGATGGTTTCATTGCTTGTGTGGCACGTAGCGCCGTCTTGTTGAAAGTGAAAGTTTTTCAGATCACGCGTTGAGGATGGAGAGGCTTTTCAACAATAACTCTTGGTCTTTTCGAGTCCCAGATGCGACAGTTTTGATTGTTGACGTAGCCTCCGAAGTGGAAATGGGCCTCATCAGTCAAGATGATTTTTCGATGAAATTCCGGATCATTTTCATGCATTTCAAGGACCCAATCAGCAAAGACACGACGTTGTTAATGATCAGCCGGCTTGAGTTCTTGTGTTAACTGAACTTTATTATAGCATTAGGACCCAAGTCTTTGTGCAAAATACGGTGTAATGACATTTGTGGAATGCCTAATTACAAAGAACGACGAGGAATCGACAAACCTGGGTTTTCTTCAACACTTTGGGCTACAACAGTCAAATGTCAAATGACAGCTTCAAAAGTGACAGCTACCGAAATAGCGGGCTATTCAAAATAACAACTCTTATTGGAAAAACTTTATTTATGTGATGCATAACTTTTGTGATGAGATGTAGTGCAATGAACTATATATTGGATGAAATGTACTGTGATGAACTGTTTCGTGATGAAGTGGCTTGACCACAAAAATACAACGAAAAACTCAAGTGTCATATTGCCGAAACTTTATCCTTATACACTTTCTAGGCTCAATTACTAACTTATTTTTACTAAGTATCCGTTGTTGTTACCTTTTGTGTAAAATGTTACCAAGCTGAATATGAAATTCCCAATAAAAAACGGCTATTGACACAATGACGATCAACAAAAAGCTTATGTAAGTACATAAGATACTGTTATTATCTCAATAATCCCTTCTTCGATAAAACCAGTCACCTGGCAAAGATCCACACAAGATGCCTCTCTAATTTCATTGAAAGTACAAATTGGTTTGTTTGAGTTTATAACTCTCCCATGAGTAACTTCTTTATTGGTATCAAATGGACCCTTTGGGTCTAAGTGAGTCAACAACATATAGACAGGTCACTCAGTCTTCTCTGCCAATTGCTATTAAGGAAAGATCCGCTATATTGTCCATCAACTCGTCAAAAATCCATCTCGATGATCTTTTATGCCTTACCAAACTCGCAAGTTTTGGGCTTTTTAAACTCTGATCATTGAACTCCGGTCCCTTAAATTTCAACGGATTATTCTCCGAGTCGTTGGTTGAATCGAAAGGTTGTTGTGGACACTGAGGGCAATCTTCAGTCGCATTGAAAGTATTTGGTTTCCAGGCTTCGGCTGGTTGAGGATTCTTGGATCGTAAGTCGCCCTTGTCATAGCGAATACCTCGAAATGCATTGAAATCTTTTCCCAAACGAGATCTTAAAACAACTCCACGAATTGCACCTAAACTCGTCGAAACTTCGATTACGTACGCGTTACAAGAACTAATAGCAATACAGAAAACTATCCAAAGAGTTGCCATTTTGAGTTATGACTGAGTAGCTTACGTGATTTATTTGGCTTTTATTTAGTTTCCAAGACGAAGTTCAAGGCGTTAAAATGTAATTCAACTTGTTCCACTTGGTTTTTGTTTCCATAAAACAAGGTCAAGTGCAGAGCCGTATTCGGAGGGGGGAAGGAATTTTGAAATTTAATATTATTTGTTAAGTAAAGTTAAAACAAACGTTTTTCCAAATCTCTTTCAGTAATTAACAACACAGGACATTCAAAATTCAATTCGACATTTGTCTTGTACTCGTTTTTGTAAGTCATTCTTTTTGAACTGTGGAAGGGAAACAACTGCTTGATAATGAGGCATTGTCAATTTTTGCTCAAATAAAACTCTATATCCATAGAACTGGCTACTGTAGTGACATTGAAATTGCTTGACTGATACGTACCTACTGATTAAACTGTATCATGCTTTAATAAGTAATTAGTCGAATTTTAGCTGAACACAAAACTAATTTTTAGCGAAGACTTGCGGGGCACAACGTGTGCTTTTCATTCGAACTGAACTTTCAGTACTTCCTCTCTGCGTTTTTCATTGTTCTATTTTTGATTCTAGACATTTTCATCACAATTGAAGTAAGTTTGAAGAATTTTTTTTTGTGGGCCTTAGGTTTTGAAAATGTCTTCATAGATCTTTGTTAGCAAAGCAGCTAATATATGAAACGCCTACAACATTCTACATACATTTAAAAATTATTCTTATTATAAATTACTAGCTGACCCGATAGACATCGTACTACCTTGACTTTTGTAGCACGCATCAATACCACCCGCTACTCTCTAACCGCAATACCGTCTACCCGTTATCGGGTTTTACCCAGTTATCATGTTACCCACTACCCCACTACCCGCTACCCCGCTTCTCACTGCCCAATACTTACACACGCTTCCCGCTTAGCCGGTGATCGCTTCTTACTACCCGCTACCCCACTTCCCGTTACTCAATACTTCTGAACGCTACCCACTACACCAGTTATTGCTGTCTAATACCGACTACCCGCTACCGGCTACCCTGCATGACAAAATAAAAATCATGCCAATAAATAAAAAATGTGCACGACTGGGTCGTACGAACTTGCTCCTGCACGCTAAAACTAAATATTTATGATTACTTAAATTGCAAAAAGTAGTATTAAAATAAGAGATATACTTTAAGCAATTCTGATTACACTCTTACTTACAGCTTACACTGAACTCACAAAAAACAACTCAATATATAAAAATAATTAGAAATTTAAAATTTGAAAATGTACCTCGTAAAAACATTTCATTCCAAAAATTTAAATTCCAAACAAATTCAAACCTTATTCTTGATTTATGGATTTTTTTTTTTTTTTTGAAAATCGTCGGAGCCGTTTTTTTTTTAAATTAATTTTTTGTATATAAAAATTTTCAAAAATGTCTTAAAATTATTTTGGGTATGCAGTTTTTAAGACCATGTAAATATACATATTATACTCCAATTTGGATTTTTAAAATTGATCCGTTTTTGAGATACAGAATTTTGAAAAAAAAAGTTAAAAATATTTTTTAAAAATCCAAAATTTGAATTTTTTTTTAAAACAAAATATTATTTGAACAATATATACGTACTTTCGAAAAAAAAAAACTTACGCTGATCGGACTTTCAGTTTTCGAGAAAATCTAACAACAAAAAAACGGTTCTATGTGAGGTACCGTTTTGGAGCAATACAAATTTTTTTTTACATAAAATACATGAATGTTTAAAAAAATTAAACTCGAGGAAGTTTAAGTTAAGTTTAAGTTTTTGGTTTTTGGCCAAAAAAATCGTATGGTGGCTAACCTAAATTTTGATCTTAAAACAAAAATAAAAAAAATTGGGATATGAGTTTTTGCTCAAACCTCTAATTTTCAAGTTTGAAGTCAATCGGACCAGTAGTTAAGGCTGTAGATGCCTGTAAGCTTTCCGACAGACAGACAGACGGACCCACTTTTTTCGACTTCTCTATCATCGTAATATCATATCTCATCCTCATCTCAAATTTTTTTTTACGAATTCAACACATACTTGCCATATACTTAATCGTCGCAAGTAAAAATAAGGGTTGATCATAGAGGGGTGAACAATTGAACATTCTGTTTCCGCTCGCTTCGCTTTGCGCGAATAACGGTTATTATTTTTTCTGTAATTAAAATGTCATATCAAGTAAATAAATTAAAATTTTTTCTATTAAATTCGTAATGTTCTCTGTAGAGACTGTGTCATATGAAACATGACCATTTGACACGGCACCAATTCCTCTCTAACGAGTAGCAAGTCAGAAGAAATGAATGACCTACATTGATTAAAATTATTGAAGCCAATCTATCCGTTTGAGAGTAAATTGTTTGCATATCAAAGCAGAGAAAAAACTGAATAGGCGGAATGTCATCTATTCGATTTTTCAAACAACTGATTTTCTAGAGCATAAAAACTCATCAAAAGGCATCCAAGTTTTTTAGCTGTTTTAAATCAAAACATATTAAGAAATGGGACATAAATTCAGAATTATTTTTTGCGGAATTATGTCCCAACAAAGTGGGAGTCAAGTCCAAAGTCGATTTACGGACTACTGTCCCACCTAAGTAGACATTATTCTATTATGGACGTATGTCCTGCGGATTAATGTCCCTGCCTCATACAATATACCATATACACTAAGTAAAAATAATTGCATTTTACTGTATTTCGAATGATTTGAATTTTAATAATATTTTTTTTATTGGGAACTTAGGTTAGCTCAGTAATTGGAATTCAGTATTAAACTGAGTTTTGTTCACTGGAATCAGATATCAAAACCTTTCAGAGAAAAAATAAGCACGATCTTGACACCACCATAAAACGTATGTACAAATAATTTACTTTCAGATATGCCTCAAGAGGGCGCCACTATGTGTTAATTTTAAAAGATTTCGACATTTAATAATACAACCTAAAGATCAATACAAAAAATACAACGAAAAACTCAAGTGTAAAATTGCTGAATTGCCTTATAAGCTTACTAGGTTCAATTACTAAATTATTTTTACTGAGTATCCGTTGTTGTTGTCTTTCGTGTAAAATTTTACCAAGCTGAGTATAAAATTCCCAATAAAACACGACTATTGACACAATGACGAACAACAAAAAGCTTAACACTGTAATTATCTTGGTAATCCCTTTTTCGATAAAACCAGTCACCTGGCAAAGATCCACACAAGATGCCTCTATAATTTCATTGAAAGTACAAATTGGTTTGTTTGAGTTTATAACTCTCCCATGAGTAACTTCTTTATTGGTATCAAATGGACCCTTTCGGTCTAAGTGAGTCAACAACATATAGACAGTCAAAAATTATCATGGCCAATTACTACTAAAGCAAGATCCGCTATATCATCCAGCAACTCGTCAAAAATCCATTTCGTTTCTCTTTTACGCCTTACCAATCTCGGAAGTTTTGGACTTTCTAAACTCTGATCATCGTATTCCGGTTCTTTCAACTTCGTCGGATACTCTTCCGAGTTGTCACTTGAATCGAAGGGTTGTTGTGGACACTGAGGGCAATCATCAGTCGCATTGAAAGTATTTAATATCCAGGTTTCGGCTGGTTGAGGATTATTAAACCGAAAGTCGCCGGCCGGAGACTTGTCATAGCGAATACTTCGAAACGCATTGAAAGCTTTTTCCAAACGAGATCTTGAGACTGCTCCACGAATTGCACCTACACTCGTCGAGACTTCGATTGCGTTCGCGTTCCAAGAACTAATAGCAATACAGAAAACTATCCAAAGAGTTGCCATTTTGAGTTATGACTGAGTAGCTTAAGTGATTTATTTGGCTTTTATTTAGTTTCCAAGACGAAGTGCAAGGCGTTAAAATGTAATTCAACTTGTTCCACTTGATTTTTGTTTCCATAACACAAGGTCAAGTGCAGAGCCGTATTCGGAGGGGGAAGGAATTTTTAAATTTAAAATTATTTGTTAAGTAAAGTTAAAATAAACGTTTTCTCCAAATCACACTCAATCCAGCTAATATTTTGTGTACTCTTTCAGTGCTAAACAGAACAGAACTGTCTACTGTTGTGACATTGAAATTGCTTGACTGATACGTACCTACTGATTAAATTGTATCATGCTTTAATAAGGACATTAGTCGAATTTAAGCTGAACGCAAAACTAATTTTGAGCGAAGGGTTGCGTGGCACGACCGGTGCTTTTCATTCGAACTGAACTATCAGTACCTCCCCTCTGCGTTTTAGATTGTTCTATTTTCGATTTTTGACATTTTCATCACATTTGAAGTAAGTTTGAAGAGTTTTTTGGTAGGCCTTAGGTTTTGAAAAAGAAATGTCTCCATAGATCTTTGTTAGCAAAGTAGCTTATATTTGATCGCAAAAAAAATCTATTGAGTCAAACAACAAAAACAACAACAATAATCGTCTTCTTATAAACTTCATCTACATTACAATCTCAGATGTAATTTGGAAAGTAATGACGACGACAATCGCCGCGGCTGTGCTTCTGTGTCTCAATCTGCATGCTCAGATCCAAACATGGAAAAAAACCTGTTTTCTACTGTTTTTGTCGCTGTCACTGCAATTGAAGCTTCTGGAGGAACGGAAGATGCACTTGCCGTAGAAAAGAAGTCTCTTTCTGATGACATCACACCTACTGATGGTTTAGCCTTTGCTGACGATGCCACTACTCGTGCAAATGTTGATATGAGTAGTCATATAACAACAATTAATGATCATGCATTGAACACAGAGTTCTTTGATAAAGAGATCTCAGTTTTTCGGAAAGACCGTCATGAGGATGCTATGAACTTAGTTGGCGGGGGAGTCCTCATCGCTCCGGGCAATAGTCTCTCATCTTCCCTTGTTGTTTTCCCATTTACAGTTAATATGGAACTCATCTGTGTTAAGATAACCTTACGGCAAAAATCAATATATTTTGTATTAAATGTTTATATTCCTCCTAAAAGTCCAATGTCAAAACTATCAAAACTATTATGATATTATGTTTATCTTTGTCTATACTACTATTATAAAGTAACACTTTTGTTTGTTTGTCGGTTGTATGTTTGTAGTCGATAAACTCATAAACAAATAAAAGTCTTACTTTATAAATGTTGCAAAACCGTTTTGCTATGCACTGATTGTGCAATACGAGGTTCAGAAAATAATATAAATAATAATTAACGATATAATAAAACATTGAAAATTTTTGTTTAAATTCTGTAAATTGACAGCCGACGACAACTGTCTGAAATTTCTCTCTATTTATCCTTTCGTTTCATTTCATTTAATATTCATTCTTCTTTATAATATTTAATGCTGAACTCCTACTTAAGCTGTTGCACCAAAACAATGTTAACACGCAGGCTCTTGGGCACGATTTTCTCTGCAAAAGAATCCTTTCGTTCTGTGGATGCTGCCGATGTTTTCGAAAGCCTGCTCTCACTGAAGTCAAGTGCTGTCGGTCTGGACAATATTAACCCCAAATGTTTAAAAATAATTTTACCAATTTTGCTGCCCTACATTACATATGCATTTAATACAATTTTGATGTCTGGAGTTTTTCCAGATCCTTGGAAGTCAGCAAAAATCATACCACTTCCTAAAAATGCCAAAGGATCCGAATATAGACCTATCTCAACTCTACCCTATTTGTCTAGGTCTTTGAGAGAATTTTTCAGGCACAAATAAAACGCTTACTCTAAAACTAACTCTGCTCACTTCTAAGCAATCTGGTTTTCGGAAAAAGCACAGCTGTACAACAGCACTGCTTTGCGTGACCGAAGAAATAAGACAAGCGCTGGATAAGGACGATGTACAGTGCCTTGCATAAGTATAACCGCACCCGAAAAAATGCATTTAAAAGAAAACCTACAATAGGAGTGACTCCTTACTATTTTTTTATTGAGTTACATCACTGATGAAGCAAATTGAAGAGAAAATAAAGTACCGTTATTTCCTCTCCTGGTGTCTGATTTTAATGTATTCCAAAAATATAACCGCATTTATTGTTTTTTGTTTTTTCTTTGTTTTAAGTTCATTTTTAACAAAAAATTAATACGCAATTTTGTGGCCTCTATTTTCCACCAATCTTAGAATTCTTTTCAGCATACTATTAACTAGATTTTTCAATATGGAGTTGTCTAAAGCGTTCCAATCTGTCTCGCAGCTCAGCAACACTAGCAAATTGCTTATTATGGGCATAAATTTTGCGAGTTAAAATTCCCCACATATTTTCGATGAGGTTGCAATCTGGAGAATTTGACGGCCACTCCATCAAATTAATATTTTTTCGATTCGAACCAATCCAAACTTTGACGACTTACTCGAATTGGGGCATTATCTTGCTGGAAGACATGCTCAACTCGGCGAAATCGTCTTAAATAAGGTACCAAATTCTCCTGAAGGACCAAAGTGTAGTGAGAATGAGAACTGTTCATTCTGGTAAAGGTGAAGGCAAGTGCAACCTTACCACGCTCGCAGAAGGCCCCCCCAAACCATACAGCTGCCACCACCAAAGTTCCTCTTGGAAAAAAACGTTTCCTCTTTCCTCAAATCGTGCCAACATTCGCTAAAACCATCTGGTCCATCGAGATTAAACTTTTTTTCATCACTAAAAATAAACTAATAAAAAAATATTCATTCCAGTATGCAATTTGGAAAAACGAGATTTAAGTGTAGATTGATAGAAAGTCACTTACGGTTTACTAATCCCGATTTATGTTTTGGCGGGCAAATTCCAATTTTTTTTGTTTGTGGGCTGCTGTTAAGTTTGGAGCTTGCACCATTTTTCCCCGAACTGCTTTTTAAAGCACGAGAAACGGTTGAAACCGAAACTCCTAAACCCAATTCGTTACGAAATTCCGGCAAAAAATGCACCGAATTGGGTGCAGCATTGATTAAACGCCTCCTGTCAGCTACTGCGGACGCCCGGGTCTTATTTTTGTCCCATAAGATTCTGGATGTTTTAAAATATTTCGACCGACACGATCCGATCGTGAAATTCATCTTCCAATAGCCCTAAGACTTAGGCCGCTTGACCGAAAAGCCAAGATTTTGCCTTTTTCAATTTCGCGTACCGCGTATCAGTGTTGGTTTTTATTTGAAAGCTCTTGACTGAATGCAGCTTCAAAGAGATTTGCATTGTGCGGTTATATTTTTGCAATACATCAAAATCTGTTTTTAATTTTTAAACACCAGGAGAGGAAATAACGGTACTTTATATTCTTCACTCAATAAAAAAATAGTAAGGAGTCACTCCTATTGTAGGTTTTCTTTTAAATGCATTTTTTCGGGTGCGGTTATACTTATGCAAGGCACTGTACCTTTCTTAGTCTTGCTTGACTTTTCTAAGGCTTTTGACACCGTCAACCATGTAATTCTGTGTTATAAACTTATGCAGCAGTTTAATTTTTCTGCCAAGCAAAGCAGTTCAAAATGGTGACTTTTTGTCTAGTTTTTTACCTATTTCGTCCGAGGTTCCTCATGGGTCCATTTTGGGTCCTCTTCTATTTTGTATCTATGCCGATGAGCTTCCATCCCTTATCAAAAACTGTTCGTGTCACCTGTATGCCAACGACTTCCAACTTTATTTCTGTTGCCGCCTTGGAATAATCGAGCATGGTGTCACTAATATTAATGAAGACCTTGACAAAATTTCAAACTAGTCTCACTTAAATGGTCTTTTCTTGAACCCTAAAAAATCAAAATGCATAATAATTTCCAAAAAGACTCTTGATCTCTATTACTTTCCTTCGATTTTGTTAAATAACGACCCTATCGAATACGTTGAAACAGCTAAAAATCTCGGGGTTAACTTTAATCGCTCTTTAACTTGGGACAACCATATAAATGGAATTATAGGCAAAGTTTATGGTGCCCTACGTACTTTATGGGTAACCCAGTATTTTACACCAGTTAACACACACATGTTGCTTGCCAAGACCTTGTTATTAAAAATCTTAATATATGGTTGTGAACTATATTGCAATTGTAAATTGTATTGTAAACGTAAACTAAATGTCGATTTTAATAATATTGTTCGGTATGTTTCAATTTCTCGCTAATTTCAATTGGGGCTCTAAAAATCGACAAAGTTGCATAAGCTATCCCAGCAATAAATTGTTTTAGCTTCCTTTCATTATCTCTAGTTCTCAGAAAAACCTTTAATAAT
>CAKKXW010000001.1:44162568-44275402 GCA_920937365.1 Sphaerophoria rueppellii
AATTCCACCTGTTGTTTTAAAAAATTGTAAGTCTATCTTAGCATCTCCCCTCCGTTATATTTTTGAACTGTCTTTAAAATTAGGAAAATTTCCATCAATTTGGAAAAACGCTTACATTATACCAGTCTATAAGAAGGGAGATAAGGCCAACATCACCAATTATAGACCAATATCTAAGCTCTCCTGCATTCCTAAGGTATTTGAACAAGTTATTTGTGAAAGTTTGGCATTTCATTGCAGGAACATCATCTGTCACCAACAGCATGGTTTCATGCAGAAACGTTCTACTGTCACAAATCTTCTTGTTTTTATAAATCAATGTGTAAGCACTTTGGAATGTGGTCAGGAAATCGATTGCGTCTCTCACGCCATCATAAAATTCAAACTAAATGCATATAGCTTCCCCCCATTTTTCATCACTTGGATATCCTCTTATCTCGAGAATAGGTCTTACCAAGTAAAATTCAGGCATTCTATCTCTAACTCATTTTTTGCTTATTCGGGAGTTCCTCAGGGTAGCCATCTAGGACCTTTACTTTTCAATTTAGCTATTAATGATGCCCCGTTATGTGTACGTAATAGCGAAATCCTCATCTTCGCAGATGATATGAAGATTTACAAAAATATCTGTTCTAGTAATGACCACATTCTTCTACAGGATGACATTAATTGTTTTGCATTGTGGTGTGAGAAAAATAGTTTAAACCTAAATCCAATAAAATGTCAAACAATGACCTTTTCAAGGAAGCGTGCACCGTCTTCATATGACTACGCTATCTCACAGCACATTCTAACCCGTGTAACTTCTGTTAGAGATCTTGGAGTTTACTTTAACCCTAAATTAGATTTTTCTGTACACATTAACAACATTGTGAATAAAGCAAACTCAATGCTTGGATTTATAAAGCGTTGGTCAAAGGAGTTCCGCGATCCAAATATAACCCGCGCTTTATATTATTGCTATGTTCGTCCTCACTTAGAATACGCTTCCCAAGTTTGGTCACCTCATTACAATATTCATATTGAGAGGCTTGAATCTGTTCAACGAAATTTTACTCGTTTTGCCTTGAAAGGTATTCTATGGAGTGATCCTTTGAATGTCCCTTCTTATGAAAACCGTTTGCTAACTCTCCAAATGGAAACATTGTCAAGTTGACGAAATAACAATGACATGGTATTCTTCCATCAAGTTATTACTGGTGTAACAGATGCACCGAAATTACTTGGAGCTATATCTTTCAACCATCGGGGTGGCGGTTATAATTTTCGTAGGAAGCACTTGGTACATGAACCAAAACATCGTACCAACTATGGTTTCTATGAGCCCTTGACACGTATGAGTAGGCTTTCAAACTGCAACTCAGACTTATTTGATTTAAATATAAGTAAGAATAAATTAAAGTCTTTACTCAAGACCAGTGTTATACACTTTTAAATGTTTCTCTGTTTACTTAATGTTTGTAATTTTTAATTATGTATTAATCTTGTTTTGTTAACTGTCTTGTTTTTGTTTCATCCATGTGAGTGTTTGTTATGTAATGTTTGCTTACTAACAACTAACACTGCACTAAGTGATGAGCCGGTGGTATAACATAGTCTACTATGTTGGCAAACCATTGGTCGTAAGACTGTGCTTGCTATAAGCTCTCTTCGACCAATTCTGATAGTGAAAAAAAAAAAAAAAAAAAATCTATTGAGTCAAACAATAAAAACAACAACAATAATCGTCTTCTTATAAACTTCATCTACATTACAATCTCAGATGTAATTTGGAAAGTAATGACGACGACGAATGCCGCGGCTGTGCTTCTGTGTCTCAATCTGCATGCTCAGATCCAAACATGGAAAAAAAGTTTACTACGGTTGGTGCCGCTGTCACTGCAATAGAAGCTTTTGGAGGAACGGAAGATGCACTTGCCGTAGAAAAGAAGTCTCTTTCTTTCAGCCCTTGCTGACGATGCCGCTGCTCTTGCAAATGTTGATATGAGTAGTCATATAACAACAATTAATGATCATGCATTGAACAATCGTATGTATAAAGCTAACCTTTCTATGTCCAAGGCTGCCAAGTTGGGTAAAAATGTTGATGCTTGTTCTCTGAGTAATTACGTCATTAGGAAAAGAAAGTGGTTTCATATATCCTGTTTTAAACCTCTACTTTTTTTCGAAAACTGATCTAGACACATCAGTTCTTCAATGGTAAAAATTGGTGGCATGATTCGTCAAAGTTAAAGTTTTTAAATTTCAAGATCAGAATCCTTTTGCAATTAGATGATGTGATTTTCAACTCATAATTTTGGCCAAACGGAGTGAACATTCGCAAAACGTTCGAGAATTCAAGACTATATCTAACAGGCTACAGGAACTGGCGACTTACTAGTTGTAGTACTTTAGGATGGATTTTCAGATGACTACAAGAACATCAGATCAGCTTTTGATGCCCAGGACAAATACTTTCAATAACTTTCATCGGTGATTTCTCAAAAAAAAATATTTTTCTTCTTTTTCAAACATAAATGTGAAGCCCTCCAAGCATTCAAGACATTAAAGAATATTGCTGAGACGCAAAGTAGTGAAAAGCTTAAGATGCTAAAAACTGACAATGGCTTGGAATACTGCAGCAAGGAATTCCAGGATTTTGTTAAAGAAAACGAAATATATATTCAAAAAACTGCTCCACATACACCTGAACAGAACGGTCTTGCTGAGCAAACCGCACTCTATCTGAAATGACTAGGTGTCTGATGGACGAAAGCGGACTTCCCAAAACTGAGACCAAAACTCCAAATTATTACAATTTTTCGTTTCAGGATAGTGCTATAAGACCAGCACTTCCTGATTGCATAGACAAGAATTCACCCTCCCAAGAAACGTCAACTGATCGAGCAGATTGTCAAAGTGCGGAAGTTATTTCAAAAGAAATTCGTACTTCTGATCCAAAAAACGTTAAAAAATATAGTTCATTTAGAAGATGCAAACCAATGGCGAGGGGCTATGCAATCGGAGTACGATTACCTACTTAAGTTAGGTTAGGTTAGGTTATGAGGGGCGTGCACAGCGTGGGCTGTTGCACGGGGGCCTATTGGTCCATTGTGATCCCCTATAAAAATAAAAGTTAGCATCGATGTTATTCAAGGTTGTCGATGAACGTAGACCGGCTCGTTAACGAACCAGCCTGTGCTATCTATAAATCTCTTCATATTTGCCATTGAGACCTGAGCTAGATCATCCAGTTCTCCAACAAACCTGTTCCCAAAATGACGGAGTCGGTTGGTTTGGAGGTTCGGACAGTCGCAGAGCAGGTGTTTAATGGTTTCTATTTTCTCCTCATCCTGACAGCTCCTACAGAAATCGGGTGCAAAAGCTCCTATCAGAACGATTACCTACTTAAGAACCACACTTGGACTTTGGTTGACAGACAACCCGACCGGAAAGTAATTAGATTCAAATGGGTATTTAAGACTAAATAGAGAGTGAATGGAACCATTGAAAAGAGGATAATGCGCCTCTTTGCCACATGATTTGACTAAAAACAAGGTGTTGATTTCTAGGATACGTATTCACCTGTGATACGGTTAACAATGGCGATAGTAAGGGGTGATTTTTTAAGAGGTTAAGAACTTAAAAAAAAAAAACACAAAAAATTCCAAAAAATGAATGAAATATTTATTTGAATCGATAGTTTGAACCTTGCAATTTAATGTTTAAAGATAATTTCATGCGAATGTTGACCGCGGCTGCTTCTCAGGTAGCCCATTCGCTGAGTCCAATTTTGGCATACTCTTTCACACATATCGGCCGGTATTTCACGAATGAATGCATGGATGTTGGCTTCCAGTGCGTCAATCGGAGCGGGCTTGTCCCTATAGACATTAGCCTTGGTATAACCCCACAAAAAATAGTCTAATGGTGTCAAATCGCACTATCTAGGCGGCCAATTGATCGGCCCGAAACGTGAAATTAACTGTTCACCAAACTCGCCTCGCAATTGCGCCATTGTTTCGAGTGCTGTGTGGCATGTGACACCGTCTTGTTGAAACTGCATATCATGCAAGTCAAGAACTTCCATTTCGGGCAAAAAAAAAGTTTGTAACAAAGGCCTAACTGCTGGGAACGGCGCCGAATCGACATTTCGCGGTCTTCTGTCACACTAGCTGATACGGCCGCACAGTACGTAAACGTGTTGGTGGTTTAATGTCCAACAAAGTAAATTTGGTGCGAAATTTGGTCATAATCTTCCAAATAGACTGCTCAGAAGGACGAGAATGCCGACCATAAAATGGAAACAGCGCGCGATGAACATTTCGAACCGAGCACGAATTTTGATAGTAAAATTCAATAATTTGCAAGCGTTGTTCATTTGTAAGACGATCCATGGTTAAATTGCAAACCAAACTGAATCTGTTTGACAGTGACACAAGGTACTAAACACACGTCAGCTGTCAAAACCAGTGTTGCCAAAACCAAACCAGCTAAAAAATCACCCTTTAGTTGAAAATGGCTTGCATCGCATCATCTAGACGTCTCTTCAGCTTATCTCAATGGTGACATTGACACTTTGGTATTTATGGAGCAACCGGAAAGTTATGAGCAAGAAAATCAAGTCTGTAAACTTAATAAGGCAATCTCCGAATATGAACGATGTATTTACCACAAAGTTGACGGTAGTATTTTAACAATAGCTAATTACAATCTATGTTGATGATTTCCGGATAGCAACTAATGATAGCCAGGCATTTTTGAAGTAACAAATGAGCGTTTAATGGATTGCCTTTAATCCCTTGTTCGATAAAACCAGTGACCTGGCAAAGATCGACACAAGATGTCTCTCTAATTTCATGAAAAGTACAAAATGGTTTGTTTAAGTTAACAACTCTTCCAAGAGTAACTTCTTTATTGGTATCAAAATGACCTTTTGGGCCTAAAAGAGTCAACAACATATATACTGCCTCTCTAATCTTTGCCAATTACTATTAAAGAAAACTCCGCTATATTGTCCAGGAACTCGTCAAAAATCCATTTCGTTTCTCTTTTAGGCCTTACCAAACGCGAAAGTTTTGGGCTTTCTAAACTCTGACCATCGTACTCCGGTCCCTTAAATTTCAACGGATAATGCTCCGAGTTGTCATTTGAATCGAAGGGTTGTTGTGGACACTGGAGGCCATCATCAGTCGCATTGAAAATATTTGTTTTCAGTCTTCGGCTTGTTGATTATTCTTGAATCGTAAGTCGCCGAGCGGAGACTTGTCATAGCGAAAACTTCGAAACGCATTGAAAGCTTTTTCCAAACAAGATCTTAAGACTGCTTCACGAATTGCGCACTGTTTCCAACAGGCCAGCTGTATTGGCCCTGAGTGAAACCCAAGTAGGTGAGAGTACCGACCCTACTGAATTTCTTACTCATGGGTATTGCTTAGTGCCTTTATTCTTCCCCCACCATGGTCTCGCGCGCCGTCTTCATTAAGAATGATGTTGCTTATCAATTCTTACCACAATATATGACGCTGCTCCAACCCTTTTTTGTCAATTGTATGTGGTTCAAGTTCTCCGTAAATAAGCACATCATTCACTACTGTTTTCTTTATCGAAGCCCAAATTTGGATAGAGCTTCAACTTCTCGCGAATTTGACGCTCTGTCTGACTCCATCCAAAGAATTGTATCCCTGCATCCTCACACTGAAATCGTTATTACGGCTTCTGTGGCTTCTCCATTCGGGCCAGACAACACCCGAAGGAATGTGTGCTGAGATCTTTGCTGAGTTTAACCACCTAACTCAGCTTGTCACCGAGCCCACTCGAATATCGGACATTAATGGCCAAGCGGAAAATACTCTTGACTTGTTTCTTACGTCTGACCCTGATAAATACACTATCAGTGTATTAACGCCTCTAGGCAGATCAGTATTATATCTGCAAATTTCTCGTGTCAAGCTAATCCAGTTAGCGGAAGAGCTCCGAAGAGAACCGTGTGGCAATACGAGAAAGCCAACTGGGACGGTCTCAACAACTTTTTCCGGATCTTTAACTGGTCACTATGCTTCCTCGATAGTGACGTAGACTCCAGCGCAGATATGATTACTTGTTGATTGTTCGGAATGAAAACTTTTATTCCGAATAGGGTTAAAAGCATCAAACCCAAGGAAAAGTCATGGTTTGATTCAAGCTGTAAGAGTTATCAGGAAAAGAAGTAAAGTTCTGCTGTATTAGAGCCAACCCTACTGAGGAAAACCGGAACAAGTTTAAACAAGCCAGGAAGGCTTGTAATGCCCATATTCGGCGTAACAAATTTTTACATGACCAAAAAATACTCAATGGCAGTAAATTTTGTCATTTGTAAAAAATATGAAGAATTCTTCTTCTTCCTTGGTCCCTACGCTGGTTGACAATGACACTCCAGTTGTTACCTCTCTTCCGAAAGCTCAGTTTTTTGCAAGGCAGTTCGCCGCCAACTCTTCGTTGCCAGAGAATGTCATGACTCCTCCAGTTCTTGAGCGCGTCAATGATTCCATGGGACAAATATTCTTCTGCACTCGAGCTGTGGCGAGAGTCTTAAAGGATCTCAGCATAAATAAATCTGCTGGTCCGGAGGGTATCCCCGCTATTGTTCTGAAGAGGTGTTCTTCGACGCTGGCAAAACCCTTGCGTAAGCTTTTCCATCTATCCTATTCTTCTGGGCTCGTTCCGAGCAGTTGGAAAACAGCATTTGTCCAGCATATTCCAAAAAAAGGCGAATCTTTTTCTCCGCCCAATTATCGTCCGATTGCACTTACGTCGCTTCTTTCTAAGGTCATGGAAACGCTGATATACTATCAGCTAAAGAAATATCTCGAAGACCGAAAGCTTCTTAATTACCGGCAGTACGGCTTTCGCAGCAACATGTCCACTGGTGAGTTGATGGCATATCTCACCGAACAGTGGAACAAATCTTACATCGTTTTGGAGAAAGTAAGATTGATAGAGTTTGGCACCAGGCTCTCTTATCGAAAATGCGTGCCTTCGGTATCGATGTATCCCTTCTTCGTTGGATAAGAAACTTTCTTTCGAACCGTTCAATACAAGTTGTATTGGACGGATTCAAGTCTAAAACCCACAATATAAATGCTGGTGTGCCCCAGGGCTCCGTTTTGTCTCCAACCCTCTTTATCATTTTTATTAATGATCTCTTGTCTGTTACTTCTAATCCAATAAATTGTTTCGCTGACGATAGTACCCTTAGCTTCTCATATTCGTTTCCAGATTCACATCCTTCCACTTCGGATGTGGAACTGCAACGGCAAAATATGATAAGCTCATTAAACTCTGACTTAAACAGCATTGTCCAATGGGGAATTAAGAACCGTGTAGAGTTTAATGCTTCGAAAACTCAATGCTGTCTGGTATCGTTGAAGCGAGATATACCCCCCTGCCACTGTCCATGAGTGGCACTTCCATCAATGAGACCGAACATCTCGGCATTCTCGGTATGTGCATCACTGACCACCTCTTGTGGTCCGAGCACATACGCGATGTCGCCAAAAATGCCGCAAGATGTTTGGGTTTCTTAAGACGGTGCAAGAAATGTTTCTCCCCGTCTGATCTCGCTATTATCTATAAAACCTATATCCGTCCAAAGCTTAGTACAATTCATCTCTGGGCTGATGCTCCAGCTACTTACTTAAGCCTCTTAGGTGGAAGTCAATAAAGAGCTGAAAGAATGATTAGTGATAGAGAGATCATTGACTCAATCAGCCCTTTAGACCACCGTCGTAACGTAGCGTGTCTCTCCTTGTTTTATCGCTACTTTTACGGAAATTGCTCTAGTGAAATAGCCAGTTGCATTCCTCCCCCCAAACAATTCGACCGTAATACTCGCGCTTCTAGGAATGCCCATCAGTTTTCCCTCGAGCCCAACTTCGGACGTAATCTCAAGTTAAGGGAATCATTTTTTAGCGAATGTGGAACTCCCTTCCACACTCTGTCTTTCCCAGTCACAACAATGTTCAAGAATTTAAGACCAATGTACACCGACATCTCCTTTCCAACCCCTTCCCTTCTTCCTAATACACTCACTATGGCCTAAAATGGGTATGCAAATTATAAAAGCAAAAAAAAATGTATTTTATTTTCAAATTCAGACAATTCTTTCCACAGCAAGTATTGTTTTTCTTTATTTAATGTCAAAAATAGTTCGAGTCTCGTTCGAAACTGGCGTTCTTAATTCCGGGATAAACCCTGCTAACTTCCAACAAACGAATTTATAATTTGAGTTTAATTTACCGTAATGCCTGTATCTTTGCCAATTGCTACTAAAGCAAACTCCGCTATATTGTCCAGCAACTCGTCAAAAATCCATTTCGTTTCTCTTTTAGGCCTTTCCAAACGCGAAAGTTTTGGGCTTTCTAAACTCTGACCATCGTACTCCGGTGCCTTAAATTTCAACGGATAATGCTCCGAGTTGTCGGTTGAATCGAAGGGTTCCTGTCGACTCTGGGGGCCATCTTCAGTCGCTTTGAATGTATTTTGTCCCAGGCTTCGGCTGGTTGAGGATTATTGAATCGTGAGTCGCCGACCGGAGACTTGTCATAGAGAATACTTTGAAATGCATTGAAATCTTTTCCCAAACGAGATCTTAAAACAACTCCATGAAATACACCTATACTCGTCGAGACTTCGATTGCGTTCGCGTTCCAAGAACTAATAGCAATACAGAAAACGATCCAAAGAGTTGCCATTTTGAGATATGACTGAGTAGCTTAAGTGATTTATTTGGCTTTTATTTAGTTTCCAAGATGAAGTTCAAGGCGTTAAAATGCAATCATACTTGTTCCACTTGATTTCTGTTTGCATAACACAAGGTCAAGTGCAGAGCCGTATTCGGAGGGGGTAAGGAATTTTGAGATTTAAAATTGTTTGTTAAGTAAAGTTAAAGCAAACGTTTTCATCAAATCACACTCTTGCTAGCTATTATTTTTGTGTACTCTTGTGTCCTTTTTCAGCAATTAACAACTCAGGACATTCAAAATTCAATTCGACATTTGTGTTGTACTCGTTTTTGTACGTCATTCTTTTTGAATTGTGGAAGGAAAACAACTGCTTGATATTGAGGCAGTGTTAATTTTTGCTCTAATAAAACTCTATATTCATAGAACTGGCTACTGTCGTGACATTGAAATTGCTTGACTGATGCGTAAATTAAATTGTATCATGCTTTAATAAGTAAATTAGTCGAATTTAAGCGGAACACAAAACTAATTTTGAGCGAAGGGTTACGTGGCACAGCGTGTGCTTTTCATTCGAACTGAATTATCAGTACTTCCCCCTCTGCGTTTATGATTTTTCTATTTTGAATTCTTGACATTTTCATCACAATTGAAGCAAGTTTGAAGATTTTTTAGTAGGCCTTAGGTTTTGGAAAAGATAAGTCTTCATAGATCTTTGTTTGCAAAGCATCTAATATGGAACGCTAACAACATTCTGTCTTTCTCAGGCATTGTAATATTCAGGAATTATTAACAATATAATTTATTAAATTATACAGGGTAATTCACGAGCGTTGTGCCAAAAGCTAGAGCGTGAAGGTTCAGCTGAGAAAAGAAAAAAATCGTATGGGGGGGGGTCTATTCCCCCCGTTTAGCCGGGAAGGGCAATTTTCTGAAAAATTGACTTGTTTTATAAAAAAAAATATTAAAAATCAACGGCTTCGTTTACAACACCGTGTTGTACCTTTTTGAAAAGCCAGAAATATCTTCTTTCATTTTGTTTTTAAATTAAATTGTTTTAACGAATAGTTTAAAAAATATTAATTCTCAAACTCAAAATTTTCAAAAAAAAAAAACAAAAAAATCATTTTTGAACCAAGTTTTTTCAAAATTTTATGTAATTAAGTACTAATTTTGTTTTAAAAATTCAATGCCATTGTTAATTTTTAGTCGAAAACAGAGAAACCGGATGCAAAAATGTCTTTTCGTTTTTGAGAATTAAAAAAAAAAACCAGGACACTTTTTTCTAAGAAAATCTTTGTTTTTATTTTTACCTATCTCGACTTTTAGTTTTATTAATTTATGAAACATTAACCTTTCTTTTATATTTGTTCTGTAATTGGAATTTTATGAGGCCTCAATAAAGTAGAAAAGTATTGGATTTTCCCTGGATTAATCATTTTTTTCATTGATAACCACTGAAAACTGACCTGAAATTTTTCTTATTATGCCTGGGGGCCGCGGCCACCTGTCGGTGAAGGGTTCTACCTGCTAGGAGCTTAAGATGATTAAACCGCAATTTTTCTTGAACGAAAAGACCTAAAGGTGAATAAAAGGCATCGCATATTTAGAAACAACCATTTCCAATTGAAATATTGACTCATCAACACATAACAATGTCAAACTCATACTCTCGAGAAGAGTTAGCGGACATGCACTTCTGCTACGTTTATTGTTTTTCATTCAAGAAAAATTGCGGTTTAATCATCTTAAGCTCCTAGCAGGTAGAACCCTTCACCGACAGGTGGCCGCGGCCCCCAGGCATAATAAGAAAAATTTCAGGTCAGTTTTCAGTGGTTATCAATGAACAAAATGATTAATCCAGGGAAAATCCAATACTTTTCTACTTTATTGAGGCCTCATAAAATTCCAATTACAGAACAAATATTAAAAGAAAGGTTAATGTTTCATAATAAATTAATAAAACTAAAAGTCGAGATAGGTAAAAATAAAAACAAAGATTTTCTTAGAAAAAAGTGGTCCTGGTTTTTTTTTTATATTCTCAAAAACGAAAAGACATTTTTGCATCCGGTTTTCTGTTTTCGACTAAAAATTAACAATGGCATTGAATTTTTAAAACAAAATTAGTACTTAATTACATAAAATTTTGAAAAAACTTGGTTCAAAAATGATTTTTTTGTTTTTTTTTTTTTTGAAAATTTTGAGTTTGAGAATTAATATTTTTTAAACTATTCGTTAAAACAATTTAATTTAAAAACAAAATGAAAGAAGATATTTCTGGCTTTTCAAAAAGGTACAACACGGTGTTGTAAACGAAGCCGTTGATTTTTAATATTTTTTTTATAAAATAAGTCAATTTTTCAGAAAATTGCCCCTCCCTTCCCTCTATTGGGAATAGACCCCCCCTCCCATACGATTTTTTTCTTGTTTCAACTTAACCTACACGCTCTAGCTTTTTGGCACAGCGCTCGTGAATCACCCTATATACATGAATGTATACCACTTACACTTAAAGCCAGCTGTCAGGGCTTTCTGCTGCTATTGAGCAGTTAAGAACCAGTGTACTCCGAAACCATCATGCTTCTTGTATATGAGTTAAAAAAAGAAACTCAGATAAATTACATACATGTTGCAATCGCAGCACAAACAAATATGATCAAATTTGATGGTGTGGTTCTCAGTCGAAAGCTAACAATTTTTTTTAAATTAGTTTATTAAACTATATTTCTCTAATGTAATGTTGAATTTTATTTTCATTGGATTCTATAATCTGATGAGTGTCTATTGTAGCCTTTTTTCTCAGCAAAGAATAACATGGCCAAAATAACCTTGCAAGTGACGACCACAGATGCGCTCTTACAACAGCTTCTTTCAAGTGATCTGTCATATACGATAGCAACAAGGAGCTTATCCCTGTAACTCGATTCTGTATTAAAATTATTCGAGTTCGCAAATTCGGAATGCTTTAATTCTTTAAGAACATTTTAATGCAATAATTGAAAAGTTCTAGCTGTGCCAAGTTCTAAGTTAAAAGGTTCCATTAGTTTGAGCAAGATGTTTTCGGTATGACGATGCCTTATATATAGACGAAGCTGTGATTGCCGACACTCAAACGGTCCATATTCATGTATTTCAATTTCAAGTTCGGACAATTGTTTCCACTGCAAATATTGTTTTTCTTTATTTTATGTCAAAAAAAGTTCGAGTGTCGTTCAAAAATTCGTTTGGTATAACTGTCGTCCTTAATTCCGGGATAAATCCTGTTAACTTCCAACGAACAAATTTATAAACTGAGTTTAATTTACCGTAATGTCTGTATTGTTTGCGGATTTTTATGAGTGATACACGACTGTTCGAAATCAGTTAATTTTTGACGAAAATCGATCGAAATGGGTTGAGCTTTTCTCAAGTGACAATTAACCATACAAATATAACTAGGTAGTAGAGGAGTTTGTCTACCTAGACTCCGCTATAAACACGGGCAATAACACAAGCGAGCGCCGAGATCAGACGAAGAATAACTCTTGCTAACCGCTGTTTCTTTGGGCTAAGAAAGCAATTGAGCGGAAAGCCCTCTCCGGTGTAACTAAGGTAAAATTGTACAACAGCATGGACCTTGACAAATCGGATGAAAGTGCCTTAGGCTGTTTCGAGAGGAAAGTTCTTCGATTCATATTTGGTCCCGTGTGCATTGAAGGTAAATGTCGACGAAGATATAACAGCGATCTTTACGGGGTTTACAACGACATGGACCTAGCCAGAAGGGTCAAGGTCCAGATACTCAGGTGGCTCGGTCATTTAGAGCGGATGGACACTAATGCTCCGGCCCGAAAAGGAATCGACACTATTCTTGAGGGACGTATGAGGAGAGGAAGACCTCGACTCAGGTGGTGCACTCAAGTGGAAGAGGACCTCAATCAGCTTGGAGTGCAAAACTGTAGACAGCTATAGAGACCGAGTTGGCTGGCGGAGACTGTTGATTGAGGCCCAAGTCCACAACGCACTGTAGCGTTACCTTAAGTAAGTAAGTAGTAAGTAAGTATAAGATCGGAGTGTCAGATTTAAGAAGAGTTTTCTTTCATAAAGACCTTGGGATTATTCTTGATAGTAAGATGAGTTTTAATAAGCACTATGAATATATCTATACTAATATGGTGATTTCTTAAGAGGTTTAGAAAACTTTTTATAAAAAAACAAAAAATTCGAAAAAAAGAATGAAATCTTTATTTGAATCGATAGTTTGAACTGGCAAATTTAAATGTTTAAAGATAAATTCATGCAAATGTTTTACCGCGGCTGAGTCTCAGGTAGCCAACCGCTGTGTCCAATTTGGCAACTCTTTCACACATATCGGCCGGGTATCTCACGAATGAATGCATGGATTTGGCATTCCAGTTGCGTCAATCGAAGCGGCTTGTCCTAATAGACATTAGCCATGAAATACCCCACAAAATTAGTCTAATGGTGTCAAATCGCACGAACTAGGCGGCCAATTGACCGGCCGAAACGTGATATTATACTGTTCACCAAACTCGCCTCGCATTGCGCCATTGTTTCGCGTGATGTGTGGCATATGGCACGTTTGTTGAAACCAAAATCATGCAAGTCAGAATTTCCATTTCGGGCCAAAAAAAGTTTGTTATCAACGTCGGTGCGTTCACATTGAAGAATATGGCCAGTCATGCCGCCGGCATAAACCGCACCAAAAAGTGGCTTTTTCCCCCGGATGCATTGGTAGTGTTGCAATGCTTCTGGCTGATCTTCACTCCAAATGTGCAATTTGCTTATTTAGTACCCATTAACCAAAAATGAGCTCTCGATGAACACAATTTTTCGATAAAAAAAGCGGATCTCGGCCAGCTTTCCAAGAGCCCATTCACAAAAATTCGGAGTTGTGGTAGGTCGGTGGCGAACATGGTTAAATTGCAAAACCAAACTGAAGCTGTTTGACAGTGACACAAGGTACTAAACACAAGTAGCTGTCAAAACCAGTGTTGCAAACAAACCAGTAAAAATCACCCGTTATTATAAAGAGGAAAGGTTTGATTTTTTGTTTGTTTGTTTGAAATGAATAGGCTCCGAAACTACTGGATCGATTTTAAAAATTCTTTCTCAGTTGGCAAGCTTCACTATTTCCAAGTGACATAGGCTATGTTTCATTTCGAGAAAAAAAAACAAGCAAATCACGTTTCATTTGATTAATTTGCTCTACCTTACGCCATTGACCGAAAAAAATTCCTATCATTGTCCTGTTTTAAAACTACCTTTAATCGTTATGTTAATTATTCCCGATTACTTTATCTGCCATAATATTAATTTAATTTTTGAGCCCCACAATCTACATTTTTGCTCTTGTGGGAGATGAAACCGAAAATAACATTGTCGTTGATAACAACAAATCAATTATTTGAACGCGCTGTAATGCAAATTTCTCAGAATACAAGTAAAACAACACAAGATTTTCAGGAGTACCAAACTGTCAGACAAAGAACTTCTCCACACAGCCGTTCGGAATCGGCGTTAAATTGTAGGTCCTCTTCGAGAATAAATGAAAAGATTCATAAATGTGTCAAAAAGGAATCATTCATTTTATGTTAAAAAATATTTTTTTAAATGCATTCATACATAAAATTAATTATATAACGTACACACCCTTATCAGCGTTAAATAATTGCTTTAAAAATGTACAAACACACAATAAAAGCACGAATTAATTATTTGAAAATGTCGAAAATCCGAGGTTTTGAAAAATTGTTATACTGTTAGACTAATGCCATTTTCTTGTAACATAAACTTCATCATTTATCAGAAATGTTGACGAAGAAACGTGTTATAGATATGAACTAATCGACAATTCTTTCGATTCTACAATAACTTAATTGTGGCAATAGCTAGAAAAAATAAAATATTTCTGATTAAAAATGTCTCACAGCTTTTAAAAGAAAATAATTTCCAACTATTAAAACTTTTATATAGACATCCTATCGATTAAATACACCAAAGTTATAATCGTCTCTATAACAAGACAAGAAGGATAAAGTCCCTGCGAATTCCTTCTATATCTCCAAGCAATTCAACATTACTCTTAACTTGCTCCCCGTCAGACTATAAGGAGTTCAAGGTAAAGACAGCCATTGTCGTCCTCATAACTAATGTCCCTTTCTCTATATAAAGAACGTCTTTTTTTGTTTTCTTCATAAATCATCTCTTTGTTTAAGCTTGAAATTTAAGAACTTAATGAGATCTCAAAGCATGAAAAAAAAGAAAAAGAAAAACAGAGAAAAGCAAACTTAAAAGGAGTGTGAGAGTTTGTTGGAATGGGTTGATTGGATGTCCCAGAAGCCCCCTGCTAGTTCAGTTGCTTTTATTTTCTTCTTGCTGATGTATTGCTGTATACACTCAGAAAACTCAAGACACTTTTTGCTATGTAGGTATACCTTCTTATGAATACACATATAGATTCGTAAAAATAAACTTGAAGTTATTCTCGCTCTTTCATTAGGAATGGTTATGGAAAGCGCGACAGGGCTGGACAAAGATGTGGTGTGTATTTATTATATTTCGCTTTTGCCCCCCAATATGTACCTATGGGTGCTCAAGTCCATATGGTTGTCTGGATGACGATGGGGAGTCTGACATAAAGGAAAAAAAATTGAAAAGCTTTCTGCTTTTGACTAGTTATCACATTTGCGACGCGTAGCAACGCACAACGATGCGTTGCCGTTGCTGTGTTTATTATAGGAATCAACTCGAAGCTTTAGATCACACTGATTCACACACACACACAGACAAACACATACACACATAAACGCGCACACACACACACACACACACTCACACAACAGTACACAAATAAACTGGGCAACGACAAAAGAATAACGTTGGCGAAAAGTGTTGAATCAACCCCAATCGATTTTTTATTTGCCAACACTCGACAGCAAACAGCCCTTTGTCTTGATTTTGCTCTTATCCTATTTTTAATTTTGTTGTGCTGTTGTTGTTGTTTTTCTTGGCAAGATTGTGGGAGGAAGAGGCAGAGGATGAGGTCAACTTGGCAAATAATTTGTTCGCCTGAATGGCCGTTGCTGTTTAATGTTTATAATCAAACTAATGTGCTAATCATCAATTAAAGTATACTTGGCCACAGTTAACAAAATTGGGCTAGTGTAATACCTGATTTTGATATCAGATAAGGTAGCCAATGAGCCTCTTTTAGAGTGTTGAACTGGCACTCTGCTGGGCGATATATATTCTACTTCTGTTGTGTGACAACAACTCGACCAGCACATTTGAGGACGTCCTTACTATCTTTGTCTTTGTGTCCTTGTATTCTTTGTTGATTCACCGACCAAACTCAGAATCTCTGCCCCAAAGACGCTGAAGTGAACTCTTTTTCACACTTTTTTTCGGTCTGATTGGAAGCGTGATAAAAGGCCTTGAGTGAGTATGGGTTGAGAACTTTAAGTCCGAATCACTTCTACCTTATTCTTTATTTAAAATTGATTTTTTTTTTGTTTGCTTTGTTGTTCAACTATATGTTAGACGTTGGGTTTGCATTGATAAACGAAAAATAAAAAGAGCTTCGGCGAAACGCTTTTTTTTGGAACCTTCAGGTAAATAGCTGTGTAAAAAAAACAAAATTGGAAGTGGAAAAAAAAGTTTGTTGGATTGTCAATCTTAATTAAAACTCAAGTGTAGATACCTAACTCCACTACAATTTATATTGGGGTCTTCTTTTTTTAGATCGGCTGAGTTGTTTTGCTGGTGGTTCAAGTACTTATCGGGCTATTTAAAGAGGTTATTCAGCAAATTAATGGGGACACGAAAAAATGTTTTTTTTTTTTTTGTTATTTTTAAATGATGGGGGATATTTCAGTTTGGGTAAGCTTTCAAAAGTGTATAAACTGTGATAAGCTATTTGGCCTCATAAACTGGATCAAATGTTTTGCTTGCTTGAATTAGCTGCAGAATTAAAAAAAAATAGTTTAACAAATATTTCAGTAGTTGATTAACATTTGCACAAGAAAGGCGCTTTATGAGCTACGAAACGAGGACTGGTGGATGTCGAAATGGAAAGCTCTAGGAAATGCGTGAGGAGAAACAATATCGCTGAATCCATCAAATTTGAATCAAGCTAAAGAAGTTTTCTACAGATTAATACAAAGCTATGAAAATTTGGAACGCGATGCTCTTATGGAGGAAGCCCGAGAATCACAAAGCCGGATTCTTTACTCACAACTGAACCTGAATCTTCTGGAACCAAACTATTTCAATGATTCACTGAGTTAAAGTCAAATATCTTTAATATTTAAAACAAGATGTGAAGTCCTTGGCCTAAACGGATCAACATACTTCCACTTCATGTTCATGAGTATATGTCCCGTTTTCGGTGCCTACAGAAATGCAACCTTTGCAAAGAAAACTCTGACGATGCAAGAAACAGTAGCAGTAATGAACGATTTTGAATGGAAAACACTCTATACCTTTTTGAAAACCATTTATTCATATAGGATGTTAATTATAACCGAATTTGTTTATATTTATTTTTATTGTTAATTTTGTATCATTCATACCAATTGATGGCAATGCCATAGCTGCAAAATTCATATAAATTATAAACAATGTACCAAAAGGAAAAGCAAAACCAACCAAACAATAAATGAATTACCTTCTTACTTACTTATTTGCACAACTAAATAATTTTTACTTAAGTTTCATGTTAACATTTGTACTGAGACTTCTTAGTTCAGGACTTTTATGAAAAAAATCACATGATGATGACAAGAACAAAGTTGAAACACAATCTATACTAATATATAAAGTGAGACTTTTGTTTGTTTGTCGGTTGTATGTTTGTAGTCGATAAACTAACAAACAAACAAAAATCTCACTTTATAAATGATGGACAATTGCTCTTCTATGCACTGATTGTGCAGTAGGAGGTTCTGAAAATAAAAGAAATAATTATTAAGAGCAAAAAACATTGATTTCAATTTACTTACTCGGAAATTTTGTTTTTAAATTCAGGCAACTGACAGCCGACATCAGTTTTTTGAAATGTCTCTCCATTTTCATTTCATTTCATTTCCTATTCATTCTTTTGTTTTATATTTAAGGCTGAACTCCTACTTAAGCTTTTACACCAAGACAATGTTTACACGCGAATTCTTGGGTAAGATTTTCTGTACAAAAGAAAATTTTAACATCGATATTAAAAAAAAGCATAGATTTTAGTTTCCAATCTCTGTGCATGTACATTTCGCATTTTGAATATTAGGTACATACATTTCGGTCTCGGTCAAAATTAGGCCTGTGTCGTTCGGGATTGATTCGTTCATTTTCGGTCTCGGTCAAAACCAAAAGTAGAGTTAAGGACTGTTCACGGACAACTGGAAAATTTCAAAATGGGTTTTCGTATGGAAAATAGAAAGTTCTTGATGAAAAACTCGGAAACTCATCGGTTTTTATAGGGAAAATTGCATGTAATTGCAGGTACATTGGTTTTCAAATGGAAAACTGGAAAATTTCAAAATCGGTTTTCGAATTGAAAATAGAAAGTTCTTGATAAAAATCTCGGAAACTTTATTGCTTTTCATAGAAAAAATTATTAATTTTGTATTGTGAATTCGCAAAATTCTGAGAGAGCACGAAGATAATAATTATAATTCTAAGGTTGCTCTGAAAGGTGCGAGACGAGGGTCGCAGGGTCGGCTAGTAATAAATAAAAGTCGTAGAAAGATAAAGATATAGGTTGTTAAGATAGTATACCAGATGAGAATGAACAGAAGAAGAGATAGATACTCGGAACCAGTACAATTTTAATGATTTGATAAAAGATTCAATTTTAATGATTTGACTCATGAAAGGTATCACAAGGAAGATGGATATTCGAAAAGATTCTTTTTGAATAATTTAAGTTGATCAATTTTTTTTGGTTCTGGGGGTAGCGTATTCCAGAGACGAATCCAACTTATGAAAAACTGTCGTTCAGATGTGAGACCGGTAAGTCTTGGAATTGAATAAATTTGAGTTCTGGAAGGCGATAAAAACTGGATATGAGTGAACAAGTCAGGTGACTGTTTAGTCGGGATAAAAAAAAATAAATAGATTGGCGCGATAGCTCTTGAAGAGCCAGGGCCCAAGTGGTTTACTCTCATCAACAAGTCTCTAGGTGCATGCGAAGATTTGAGGAGACCTACAATTTAACGCCGATTCCGAACGGCAAAGTTGAGAAGCACTTTTTCATGACAATTGATACTCTTGGAAGTTTTGTCAGTTCTTCGCAAAAGGCGGTGCCCGTTATAGATGAAATATAAACTATGGGAACGAGTGTAGGACTCGAACCCACGATGTTCTGCTTAGCAGCCAACGCATTTTTTTCAAAATTAATTTTTTATTCAATTTCACTTAAAACTACTTATTACTAGACAAAGAATTCAAACTAGCTTATTATCTAAAATCTTATATTAAACTTACTGGCCCCAACCGGGTGCTCTAAGTAAGAAGAAATTCATGATCGTCTAAAATTAGTGCCTATGAACAACGTTTTTTATGTGTTTCTTACATGCTAGTTAAAATTAGGTCCTTAATAATAAAACTTAAAATTAACTAAAACTACCTATTCTACCTAGAAACTACTTACGAACTAGAACAACCACAGCAACCACATCATTTCTATTTCATTTTTTTTTATTTTGTTGTATTGTTTTTTTTTTTTTTGAAAATTTTTTGTTTTTATTATATTCTTTTTATTTCCTTTTCATATTTTGTATTTAACATTTGTTGTCTTTGTCAATTTTTGTGCCACCATGCGTACTCTACTTAAACCTAAACCCAAAACCCTAAAACTAAAACAGGTATGTAAGCCGGCCAAGGCTCAAAATCCCATCCCGACTAATCATTGTCTAGTGTTGACTGAAGCCACCAGAACTGTTTCTCCTGCTTCACCCTATCGATTCGGTCCCGTTCGGACACAGCCCTACTGAACCGAAGGATCTCTGCTCCTTCTTGTGCGAGGACGTCTCGACTGTAAAGGAGCCGCCGATCGACGGTTCTTCGCCTGACGTTTTAGATTAGCAGCACCGCCAATCTGTCATGTATCAGACCTCAGCTATCTAAATAGAGGAATGCCTCTAGTGGAATGAAGCCGCTCAAGCGTGCACTATCAAAATATTCGTCCTTTGGATAGAACGCCCCAAAGATCACCGTCTTAAGAAACCCAAACATCTTGCGGCATTTTTGGCGACATCGCGTATGTGCTCGGACCACAAGAGGTGGTCAGTGATGCACATACCGAGAATCTCGTGATGGTTGGTCTCATTGATGCAAGTGCCACTCGTGGACAGTGGCAGGGGGTATATCTCGCTTCAACGATACCAGACAGCATTGAGTTTTCGAAGCATTAAACTCTACACGGTTCTTGATTCCCCATTGGACAATGCTGTTTAAGTCAGAGTTTAATGTGCTTATCATATTTTGCCGTTGCAGTTCCACATCCGAAGTGGAAGGATGTGAATCTGGAAACGAATATGAGAAGCTAAGGGTACTATCGTCGGTGAAACAAATTATTGGATTAGAAGTAACAGACAAGAGATCATTAATAAAAATGAGAAAGAGGGTCGGCGACAAAAACGGAGCCCTGGGGCACACCAGCATTTATATTGTGGGTTTCAGACTTGAATCAATCCAATACAACTTGTATTGAACGGTTCGAAAGAAAGTTTCTAATCCAACGAAGAAGGGATTCATCGATACCGAAAGCACGCATTTTCGATAAAAGAGATGCCAGACTTTATCAAATGCCTTTGAAATATCAAGTGCAACAATCTTACTTTCTCCAAAACGATGTAAAGATTTGTTCCACTGTTCCGTGAGATAAACCATCAAATCACCAGTGGACCTGTTGCTGCGAAAGCCGTATTGCCGGTCATTGCTTTCGGTCTTAAAGATATTACTTGAGCTGATAGTTTATCAGCGTTTCCATGACCTTAGAAAGAAGGGACGTAAGTGCAATCGGACGATAATTGGACGGAGAAGAAGATTCGCCTTAGTTTGGAATAGGCTGGACAAATGCTGTTTTAGAACTGCTCGAAACGATCCCAGAAGAATTGGATAGATGGAAAAGCTTACGCAAGGGCTTTGCCAGCGTGGAAGAACACCTCTTCAGAACAATAGCCGGGATACCATCCGGACCAGCGGATTTATGTATGTTGAGATCCTTTAATACTCTCGCCACAGCACGAGTGCGGAAGAAGATTTGTCCCATGGAATCATTGACGCGCTCAAGAACAGGCGGAGTCATGACAATCTCTGGCAACGAAGAGTTGGCGGCAAACTGCCTAGCAAAAAGGTTAGCTTTCGCGAGCGAGCTTACAACTGGAGTGTCATTGTCGACGAGCGTAGGGACAGAGGAAGAAGAATTCTTCATATTTTTTACAAATGACCAAAAATTCTTACTGCCTTTGGGACATTGCAGTATTGTTTGCCTTAATTTTTGGTCATGTAAAAATTTGGTCCGATGAATATGAGCATTCAAGGCCTTCCTGGCTTGTTTAAACTTGTTCCGGTTTTCCTCAGTTGGGTTGGCTCTAAAACACCGGAACCTTACCTCTTTTTCCCTGATAACCTCTGTACAGCTTGAATCAAGCCATGACTTTTCCTTGGGTTTGATGATTTTAACCCTTTTCGGGATAAAAGTTTTCATTCCTAAAATATCATATTTGCGCTGGAGTCTACGTCACTATCGAGGAAGCATAGTGACCAGTTAAAGATCCGGAAAAAGTTGTTGAGACCGTCCCAGTTGGCTTTCTCGTATTGCCACAGAAATTTGCAGATATAATACTATGATCTGATCTGCCTAGAGGCGTTAATACATTGATAGTGTAAGAAACAAGTCAAGAGTAATGTTAATAAGAAGATTCCGGTGTCCGATACAAACCGAGACAGCGCCGAAGACACTGCCTCTCGAACACCCGAGTCTTCTCCATTTGAGATGGTTTAACCACATTGGGCCATAAACGATCATCGGCCGTATGAGGGCCATGTAGGAAATTACCTTCACTCTGGGTCTGGGGTCAAGCCGACTGCTGTAGCAGCCAACGCACCTCACCAATAAGCTCTGGACATAGTCTGGATAGTTAATAATTTTGAAAGAGTCTTTGGATTAAATATGCTGATGAAACTTATACCGTATTTTTAAAGACATAACGAATAATATTGTTGAACACAACAGTCATCTTTCTTAGACACGCAAAATCCAAGTTGAAGAAGATTTTACATCCGTACGTCAGGATTGGAACAACAAGGGTTTTGGCTAGCATTTTTCTGGTTTTAATTGGTTAACATTTTTTTGGGATCGTTAGGATTAGCTTTTTTCGTGCGTGCGAAAAAAATAAACGAAAACAAATTGTTTGTCGTTTTTTCTACTTCTGTGTTGTTTAAACCAGGGCCGTAGTGGCTTATACGCTGTGCTGTTAGTTATCAATGATCAACTGACCTGTCTTCAAACTATCAAAACTGCTATAGAAGAAGATCTTTAGGGTCTTGTCTTTTTCAATTTTGTAGAGAACATCAACCTCCACTTTGTACAATTCTTTAATCTGAGGCACTTTTTACAATGATGAGCAGGAGCTGTGAATCCTTGCACACATTTAATTAAAAAAAAAAAAAATGAATAAATAAAATTCATAACTCAATCTGCCACAATAATAGTGATGAGTCTTCTCAATTTCTTTATGTTTATTAAATTTTACTTCTATCGATATGTTTTTCATTTGATGCTTTTTTATTGTTTAATGTATTTTTCACTGAATAATGGTCGAAATTGAAGTTGATGTCCTTAAAAACGAAATACGTGTGATCGTTTCTTTGTTTTGTCTCATTTTAAATCATGTACATAATTATCGATTTCCTTGAGTCTTAGGTATCGATTAAATTTATTTATCATCTCTCAAAATATTTTATAACTGTCAACATCTTAAAAAAATTCTGTTCGATTTGAAGTATAAACGAATACAAAACTAAAAACGAAATGCGATACAGAATGCCAATTATCGCTTTCGCTTCGTTTATTACAGAATCTGGCCCCTGAATTATCATTCCATTAGAATCGTTATTCTAAAAAACCCTGCTGGAATTTCGTTCACAATTTTATTTTTGAAATAAAATTATTTTTCTAAAAATTTATTGATATAATAATGTTATCGAAGCAGAAGTAAAAGTTAAATTCGGTAGAAAAGACATGTTATTCTTTTTCAAGTCAATAGACTAACATAAGAGTTATGAAAGTAAAAAAAAAAACACAGAAAAAAGTCTAATCTAAATAAAGTCCTGTCTCTATATTATTTTTAAGACCTAATAAACCGCAGACTAATTCTCAAAAATATGTAAAGGAAACTTCAAGGTTTGCAAGGACTTTATAAGCGATTGATGTCTTGTATAAATTCGCAGAAATAAGCGATTGTTTATGTTAAAGGTTTCTGGAAAAAATACCTGTTTGGCTTTTCTAGGGCAAAACCAAATGTCATGAATTTCATAAACAACATTAATTTCAGAACATTTCTAAAACCCAGAATGGGTTCTTTTCCCCCAATTTTTTTTCTTTTTTGGATCGGTGGTAAAACGATTTTGCCTTCTTGTTTTGATAGTAATAGAAAGACTTTGGCATCAAATGCACTTTAATTTATCCCGTATATCATGAAATCTATTGAACTAAAAATGAAAATACATAATTATTTTGTTTTTGTTTGCACGTTACATTTTTCGAAATTTTAAAAAGCTTTCCGCATGATCAAAACATTTGTTTATTAATTTAAAATCGGTGGTATGAGGATGAACTCGTCCCTGGTTTATTTCTTCTAATAGGAAGAATCTTTCTCTAAGAAAAGAATAACCTGCTGTTTGATTTAAAGATGTCATATTTTGACATTTATAACAAGTATTAAACCTATGGCATTACCAGAGGGTATCCGGTGATTCGTCTGTCATACTTTTGGATGTGATTCTTGGTCATATTCTTAGAGAAACTTATTCTACAGAATTTTGAAATCACTTTTCGACGATTTAAAAAAATGCTAACTTTGCTGGCCTACCTTGACCCATGTAATGAACAATTTCTCTGGCTGTACTAATGTTAGAGACGTCATTTTTACTTCATTTTTAGTATAAATACAAACCGATACGTTGGTGATAGATATTTGCACCGGAATTTTAATTTTTCTATACTTAAAGTGTCATATAGGTAATGTGTAGGTATCAAAGAGCACACTAGTGCCCAGCAGAGTTCTCGCACTACCCCCTTTTTACAGGATCGAATTCAAGAACATCCTTTACCCCCCATAACTTTTGAACCCATAAAGTTAGAAGCTTCAAATTTGAATTACGTATTAACTTCATGGAGACAAAGGCCCTGTAATAAAAATAAATTTGTGGAACCACTAGTTCCTGAGATATTGAACAGTAAAAATGTCAAAAATCGTAATTGACCCACTGACGGATCGTCAAAATTATGAAGCACTTCTAACAATATCAGAATCTTAAAATTTAGTACAATGGGAAGGTTTTGGGTATTTACAAAGAAAAAAAATCGAAAAATTCAATTTTTTCATTCAGGGGGCGTGGTATCCGCCCATTTTCTTAAAATGGTCGTAGGATCTTGAAATTTGGGATTCGAATAAGGTTTAGGTTAAATATAAGGAAAAATATAAGTAAATTTCAAATTTCATTAAGGGGCGTGGTTTCCGCCCATTATCTTAAAACGGTCGTAATATGTTGATATTTTTAAGGAGTGATGAACCCAAACATTTTTCAAAATTTTGTCGAAAACGTTTAATAGAATATAATATAAATGGTTGCCGCCCACTTTCTTTAAATGGTTGTAGGATGTTGAATTCTGGTTTGTTTTAGTTCATAACACTCCCATGAGTCAATAATCACTGCCAAGTGAACTTGAACATTTTCATTCAAACTAACTTTGGGCTCAGTTTCTATTTTCGTTTAATATTGTTGTATTATCTTCTATGAAATAAAATATTCAGTATACATTACTTTTGGTGGCTGAATTTTTATACATTGTTGTAAGAGAACTTGGCACTTTGGTGAATTCAGCCTTTATACGGATTGTAGTGATGCGCTCATTCACTGAGTTGAAACTCAAGACCTTCCTCCAAATATCGCAGTTGTTCATTTTACGTAGGCCATCCCATCGCATTTCTTGGATAGCAGTTATATCGGCTTCATAGCAGTCAAGTGTTTCCATTCCAAGTGCAAAACCGAAATTCGTTGTATTTAAATCGTTTGCGTGGTTCGTCATCATTAATTCCAACCGTATCCTTATGTTTCCCTACAGTCACCCCGACGCATGACCACAAACCTGGAGGGCCAGGTCTTTAGTTTAACTCTAAGACGAAAAGCCGGCCAAACCGCTCCTTATATGTCTGAGCTACGAATATGTCGTATCCTGACTGGAATTGCCAACGTTGATTCAATTTTTGCAGTTCTTCCGCTGCGGCCTCCTGTTGAAAAGGAGGCATGCCTTAGTAAACGCATAACTCCTCCCCCTCTCTCCTTGCTGCCGCCAACAACCCAATCTTCGGCAGCGCTGCCACCCTTCAAACAATTGAGCGCAGTATATTCGACAAAAAAGCGCAGTAGATTGAAATAAAGCGCAGTAGATTTTAAAATATGCAATGCCTATAGATACAAAAAGCCAAACAAAAAATTGCACCAATTTCAAAGAGATTTTATTAACTCAAACATACAAAACAAAAACAATTCATACAAAATCAAGTTCCAGAGAATAAAAAAAAAATAACAAAAATGATTAAAAAAGTCAAGAATGCCTGGTGAGTCTGAGGGCTCTCAACAGTTCTTTTTGGTTAAGGCTGTTTCGTAAATCAGTTTTTAATGCATTAACTTATGAGAAATTCCTTTCAGCAGCTGCGGGTGAAGATAGTTCACCTCGCGTTTTTAATTGACCCCAATCCAGACCAAAACTTAATTATATCCAATGGATCATGGTATTTGCTAACTACATCGTTATTGCCCAACAAAAATCTCCATTGCCTATTAAGCAGTTCTTTATTTCCGCTTGAAAACGGAAACTCATCCAAAATTGGTAAAATTGACGGTATAGGGCCATCTACTATTGGGCACTAAATACTAAATACTTAAGTAATTGATTTTTTTTATTATTGAAATCGAAATCTTTTTTAATTGCTTACATAGCTCCTTATAAAACTGCATTAACAAACTTTTAATCTCGATTAAGTCTTCCGCGACAATATCTTAAGAATCTAGATACTGCTGAAAATCAATCCTAAAGTACATATCCGAAAATGGCAGATAAAAGGGAAAAATCTTCAATAGTATCATTTACGTTGATTTCATTAAGGACAATAAAATGTTCAAGTATTTCAAAATACAAGTCTCTCATAACATGATCAAGCAAATGAATTCTTGTAAAATTCACTTTGAAAAAGTTTATTAGTATTGTTTATTAAATTAAGTATGTACGAGGGAAAAAGAAGATAAATCTTACTCTGCTGCTTTATTAGAAAACCTGTTATTAACGAACTTGAATTTTGATTTTCGAAGGATTCTAAGTTAAAGTAATATTGCAAGGGCTGCAATTGTTGCAAAAGGCTATTTACTACACGTTCCATCGAAAGCTAGAGTATGGAAGATAAACCAAAAATACTGTTGCCTTTGACACCAAAATATTCTTGTAACTGTTTGTATGCACCAAAACCAATACGTTTTGGACTATAAGCAAAATAGATGTAAATTGCTTTGACTATCCTTTCAACATATTCTAGCAATTTTTTAGATGCTGCAGAGGCACACAGATGTAAAGAGTGGCACCTACATCCAAGAAACCATATATCCTTGTTTGCATTCTGAAACTTTGCTTTCACCACCCCCCATACTACCGGACATAACAGAAGCATTATCTGTTGCTAGTCCTAAAATATTAGTAAGGGGAATATGTATTTTTTTCAGCGAAAATTAATTTTAGACTTTAAAATATCTCTTGCGAATCTAACAGATGGAGCTCTACTAATCCAAAGAAATGGCCAGTCATTTTGTTTGAAACATTGTTAAAAAATCGAGTAACCATAACTAAACACTTGATAGAGGAGACATCAGTCGTCTCATCAATTATAAACGAAAATTTGGCATTCCTTAATTGTTAACTTATTAACGATTGAGAAAATGGTCCTACTATATTATAAAGCATGTATGTATGTAGATGAGTCTGGGCAAACAGTAATTAACAGCAATTAAGGTAGGAAGGAAATCCATATTTGCAATAGACAAGAATTGCGTTTTAAGCAAAACATCAAACAAGTAAATTCAGCTTTTGTTTTTGAGCAACAATTTAATTAAAGACATCATTTCCATTTCATTCTTAGCTTTTTTTATGTGCCTGGGTGAATCATGGTGCCTCTGCAGATTTTTTTTTATTGTTTTCAAGGGAACAGATTTTGTAGAAGTCACTACCGTTTACGCACTGCAGCCAGGTATATTCAATCTCTAAAGAAGTTTTGTACCAACAATTGCTGTTGGTTCATCATCAAACTAATAAAAGGAGTAGATTGGTTTTGCTGCGCAGTATATTTTCATTTGGGCCAAAACGCAGTAGATCTACTGCTATAGGAGCAGGGTGGCAGCGCTGATCTTAGGTTGAAGGTACTGGGCTCCCGATGTTCATCACGGGGAGAAGGAGAGTGGGAGTTGATAGACTGGTTTCTGTGGACGCTTGTGCCCTCTTGAATGCACGTGTCTACTTGGCACTTTTTTTACATTTTATGTTTTTGTTCTGATTTGTCTATTGGGGAATGATATATTTTGCAATTAGGTACATACATAGCCAAAACTGTGTGTTTCTTACAACATGCTTTTACCCTTAAAAGACCAGAGAATAATCGTTCAACAAAATTATCGCAAAAGGCATCTCCGATCTAGTGAAAAAAACAAACTGATTATGCAAGCTGTTAATTAACTTGATCTGATGCGGATCAGATCATGGTGATAATAAAACGCAGCTTATGTTTCTTTACTCTAAGTGTCGGGTATTATTGGCAAGTAAATACGTAGTGCCCGTAGTGCAGTGGTTAGGTGCTTTGGTTGGTAAGCAGAACGTTGTAGGTTCGAATTTTACTCGTGCCCATAAAAGTCATCTTTCACGGGCACTGCTTCTTGCGAAGAACTGACAAAACTTCCAAGAGTATCAATCTGTCATGAAAAAAGTGTTTCTCAACTTTGCCTTTCACAATCGGCGTTAAACTGTTGATCCCCTCAATTCTTCACACGCACTCAGAGAAATGTTGATGAGAGTAAGCCACTTAGACCTTGGCGTATTGGCTCTTCAAGAGCTGTCGCGCCTATCTATTTATTTTTATTTTTTTTAAATATGTGAGCATGTTTTTTACTTCTCTATCCACGAATCGAAATCCTTATTGCTGGTCCTTGTTGTAAGTGAAGGCAGTTACATGCCGCCACTATTCCAATATTTGTAAGCTTTGTTTGTCATTTTGCGTACAAAGTCTGCAGGAATACATATAGAAATATTTAAGTCACTGCATTAGTGCATTTTTGAGCTTGTTAACCAATTAATACACCTACTACCCCCCCTCCCCATACAAATGTTCATTTTCCTTAAACTTTTAGCAGACAACATTATAAATACATTCCAAGTACCCTTCTGTCTAATAAATAAACAATTCTGTGCGTGGCTGGTCATGCATTTTATATACCCAGTCCCTCGTCCATTAAAATGTTTGAGTCGGTTTACTTTCAAAAGGGAGAACATGTTGTCATTTACAAGAAAAATAAAACGCAATTCTTTCTTCATTACTGCAAAAAAAAAAAAAAAAACAAAAATGTTTGATATGCAGTCATAGACACAGTTTTTTTTTTATTCTTACAATTTGTTTCGAATTTGCAGCTTTCCTTCTGACAAAATATCGGATTTTGTTTAAATACTAAAATCATGTACGTATCTTTGAACTGAACCAAATACACATCCCATTGAATAATGTACTTGTGCATATTTTTAATTTACGACTAAGTGCATCCCCAACGCCATTATGCATCGTCATACACACGGATACGGATATACATAGTTTAAACTTTACCCTCCATTTGTCTCGGAAATTAATATTTTTATTCCATCAAATATTTATAATGGATATCGATGTGGATATGAATTACATCGAATCGTTTTTGCTTGTGTAACACTCTTTGTCAGTCATCAGAGTCGAGTGGCGATGAAAAACAATTCCGTTCCGTTTTGTGTTCGTAATCAATAACTTCGTACGAGCACTTTGAGTATATCAATTTATTAAACAAAAAATCTATGCTATTCGACCTTGAACTAGTTGAGTAAACAGCAAGGGTAGATTTTTGTTGTGGTTGTGTTTGGTTCGTTCTGCTTTTGTTTCCACAGTGTGCCTTGGCGAATTGTTTTATTGAAAACAATGTAAACTATTCAGGTTTGAAGGACATATATGCACATCGATCGGAGGAAGAACTTTACTTTGAAATCGAATTTTATAAAGTTTATGTTGCCAAAAGAGTTCAATCCGTTTGTTTGTTTTTTGATATTGTGCTATGGCGCCAGTTCTGTTTGTCTTTTTCTTTTTACTTAGAAGTAATAATAATAATAGGGTTAAATAACTTGCGAAAGAACCCACGTCATAAATACCTATAAACATAAATTAATGTTAATTAATTTTCTTCATGAAGTTTTCATATTTTTTAATGCGAACCTTACGTAGACTTCATATTTTTGTTTCGAGTTCAAGAGTTCTCATAACAAAATAAAAATTGATTAAGAACACACGCTTCTGATCACGCTTTTTATTTCATAAAATCGTTCATATTTTTGTGTACTAAGTAACTAAACTTTTTTTTCCTTTTTTATTCCAGCGTAAAGGTTATATTTTGTGCGTTTTGGTATTATATTTTGCTTGGACTATCGTAACACTTTTTTTCAAATTTGGATCCAAAATGTTTAACAATAATTTTTTGAATTAAATTTGACAGAAAGTATTGGTTTGTTTTAACGACTAACTTACATAGTTAAGGTGGCGCTATCGGTCACGGTCTGTTGTGAGCTTGGGCTTCAAACAACAGTCTTCGCCAACTTCTCGGTTCCAAGCTAGCTGTCTCTAATGCTTACCGTGCCGAAGTTCATCTGCTCTAAATGACCGAGCCACCTGAGTCTCTGGATCATCACCCTTCTGGCTAGGTCCGTGTCGTTGTACAACCCGTAAAGTTCGCTGTTAAATGTTCTTCTCCATTCCCCATCAATGCTAACGGGGCCACAGATGACGGACGAAAATTTGACAGCTGACCTATTTTATTGATTTTTCTGAAGAGGAATTCGATTTGTTGTTTGATTTTGTAATTAATTTCTTGAAATTGCTTTTTGTTACATGGCAACGGCAAGGCAACCGAAACACACAAATTATTGGAAATAAAAAATATATTTTAATTTGAAAGATACTTCCGTACACATGCGTTCATTATAGGTAAAGTGTTCGGAAGCGAGCGTTTCGTTCGGTTCTGTCACTAGATTTCCGCTTGCTTTCGCTTATTATAGTAAGAGCTTAAGGCACATTCATCCGATTTCCTCAGGGTCGATACTTCTGCACCATACAGCAGAACTGCGATGATGAGGGTGTTGTATAGCCCTTAGTTGATCGGAAGTGGGCTTTACATCTAAATTGCTTTCTTAGTCCAAAGAAACAACGATAAGCATAAGTTATTCATCGTCTGATCTCGGCACTGGTGGTATTGCCCGTGTCAATAATTATCAATTATTGTTCTTTTTTGTCACTCCATTAGATGAGATTCAAGGAAAACATAGTTCTCCGGAGATGAAGACCGCGACTCAGGTGACGCACACAAGTGGATCAGGACATCAATCAACTTGGAGTGCAAAACATGAGACAGCTAGCGAGGGACCGAGCTGGCTGGCGGAGACTGTTGATTGAGGCCCAAATCCACAACGGACTGTAGCGTCACCTTAAGTAACTAAGCAAACGGAACCCTTCATTATAAGTGGAAAGACATGCAGTTAGGCACTTAGGCATTTTCCTTACTAAGACTTTCTCTGAATCTTATTTGTCGTCATTTCCCAGAAAGATCTATTTGGTAATCTCCAGTCAAAACTGGCCTCATCGTTAAAAAGAACTCTATTCCAGTCGGCCTTGGTCCAAATAATCGTAGAATACGTTTTAATTGACTTCTGTTCTTTGGTAGGTTTCGCATTACGTTATTTTGTAAAAAAAAAAAAAAACTCATCAAACACAATCAACACCTCAATATACACATATGAAAATCTAGACAAAATCGTAGCACAAAAATTGTTTGGTATTCTCCAGGATAAACTCAAATCCATTTTTCAACGTCCTTAACCAACATACAGCTCAAGTTATTGAATATACAATCTCAATAGTTTATTGTTTCCAAAAGTCATAACTCAACCATCCATCCATCCACAATCCACAACGAAATTTCCGCTTTAATATCTTCTCTCTTAAAGGATGCCCATAGCAAACTAAAAAGAACAAAAAAAAACTTTAACATCCTGTTTCCTTTCAAAATGAATATCAAACACAAACTAAAATAAATGGGTGGCTATTATGTTGGACAATGTTGCTTCAACATCAACGGCAAAGCAACCTGATCTTGGTCTCATAAATTTCCATAAGCCAACTGGTAAAGGATTAAAAGAACGACTATGTAGGTCGAGGATATTCTGCCTTTGCTTATTTAAGTGTTAAAAAAAACTTGGTGAGCCAGTTTAATTCATATGAAATTTCATAATAAAAAAAAAAAAAAAATTACAGACTCAATGATCTGCAAAAATGTTGTTGATTGCTTTTGAAAAGTATAATTCCAAGAATGATAGTCACAGAATCTAATATCCGTTTTTATTTATTTAATATTTATTGCAAAGAAGATAAGTTGATGGAGGAGAGTTGTTGCATTCTAAGGAATGGGAGGATTTATAAATATGAATGACTGAATAAAGAATCGGAAGGCAAAGCTGTTCTACTGGTATCAATATTAATTTCTAATTTCGAAAACTCATTCAGCAAAAACCAATTAAACTGACCTGCAAGAAATGTATTAGAAACGTGAAATGGAGGTGGCGCGTTGATCCTTCTTAGATAATAAAAAAAGAGAATGATGCATGAAGTCTGAAATAGATTCTATTTATAAAGTTTCATCAATAAAAGTGGAGGTTGTGACATTTAGAATTATAATGATGAAATGTGAAAATATAAAAAAACGCCTACACCTTGTATAGGTATAGAGGTTAAAAATAAGAGACCAATACGCTTGTCTCGTTTTGCCACACATGTTGCATGCTTTTAGTAAGGTTTGTCTTCTAAACCTAATATCATTCGATTGGATTTGACCATGGTGCATGTTTCTTTGTTTTTTCATTAAAATGTCTATTGAAATTTTAAAAATAAATACTCCTACCCCATTCCCTGAATTATATTTGTTCGAAGGAAGGTTTACATGTTTTAAATATTTCTATAAGGTTTATTGAAACCCTTAGGGGAGTCGCCCACGTTCTCATAACATTTCAACTCAAGTTTAAAGAGATTAAAATGGACAAGTTAAGACTCCAAAAATTCAACATAGTAGAGCAGACCTTCAACTTGCAGACTACTGTACCTACTGCTGTAAAGATGTTGAAACTTTCGTACAAAATAGACATGGTTATGCTCAAAAAAGTTTTCCCACTGGAAAACTAATATGAGTTTTGATTCAAAATCGATAAATTTAAAACTGGCATGTATAAGAATTCTGTACTTACTTCTTGCTGTTATGCATTTACGAAAATTTAATCTGATTCTGGGTTAAGGGTCATACCTAACCTTCGAAATGAAATATAATAAGAAAAAGCATTACCCATTTATGCAAACATTTACACAATTAAATTTATGCTATCGATGCAAGTACTAGCTGAAACTTGGAAAGACAAAGAATTATAAGAAGAAAAGTAAGTGTTTTATTCTTCTTATAACTTCTAAGTATGGTCCTTTGAATAGATAAAGAGTTGTATTGAATAACTCGGGTTTGTGACTCAAAAGCTATATGAGGTGTGGGCCGAAACAAAACTTTTTTTCTTATATACTTATTTAATTAAACTGTCATTGCCATATACACCCGTTTTCTTTTCCATCAGAATAGTATCTTTGTTAACTGGCTTTTGATAATTTCCTGACTGCAGATACCAATAATAACACACACTTAATAGTCTTTTGCATTTACTTTTTAAACTTGCAAGCGCTCTCGATCAGGGTGCGTATTTTAGTTAGACAAAACCAAAGACATTTCATGACATTGATAATATGAAAGAAATTAAGTAGTTGCATAGGTTAATATTTATTCTTCTGTGATGTCGATTTTTGTAAACCTTATGATGATCACCTATCGCCCTTTATTTTAAGATTGTTGATCGTGGTGCCAGTGGCATAGTGCGATGTGCGTTTGCTCCTACGCAGAACGCTTTGGTTCGAATCCTTCTCGTGTCCATGGTTTTTATTTCATTTTCCATGGATACTGCCTATTGCGAAGAACTAAGAACACTTCCAAGAGTATAAATCTGAAAAAAGTGATTCTCAACTTTGCCGTTCGGAATTGGCTTTAAATTGTAAGTCCCCTCAATTATTCAAAATTCACTCGCATTCAGAGAATTGTTGATGACTATAAGCCACTTAGGCCTTGGCTCTTCAAGAGCTATCGCGCTACCTTATTCTTTTATTTATTTTTTTCTAGAGGAGTTCGGTGGATAATAACCGATGATAATCGATATGGTTTGCAAAAACTTTGTTGAATTTCCATATCTTTATCTTTTCTTATTATGGTTTACTTATACTTACTTAAGGTGGCGCTTCAGTCCGTTGTGGATTTGGGCCTCACTCAACAGTCTCCGCCAGCCAGCTCGGTTCCTAGCTAGCTGTCTCCAGTTTTGCACTCCAAGTTGATTGAGGTTCTCTTCCACTTGTGTGCGCCATGTGAGACCTGAAGTGCGTTTTTGCGCTGACTATAGTTGACTATTTCTCGTTTTTGCACGCCAATAGTTACGTTTCATAACCACAACTGTCGTTTTTGCGGTCAGTGTTAAAGTGTCAAATCGTAACTATTTCTAACTATTCCCAACAGTACTCAGGAAGTGAGTTGAAAATGGTTGATGTGTCAAAGTCTTTTTTTTTTTCTTTTTAATGGTGTTTTTAATGACTGTCAATCTGGAATCTAAAAAAAAAAACATTCTGCTCGTGCATTTTTTACCGTCGTAGTTGTCCGTATCCGTGCCGCCGCAAATTTATTTCCAATCAAAGGATTTCTGTTCGTCTTCAAGCAAAAATAGTTCATTACAAAAATATAAAGAAAATAAGGTTCCCCTTACAAATTTTAAAGTTTCACGAGTCAAACTGTAAATCGTCAGTCACTACGAGGAGATACACATCAAGGAAATGATCGCATTTCCAAGTGACTTAAAATTCAGCGCTAATTTCAAGAATCACATTCTCTCACCGGTCACAAACCCTTCCAATCAAATTGGCTATACTGCAAACACCCCTATTTCACCTGCAACTGCGTGGCGACTTGCAGGCCGCCAAAGATGGCCAAAAAAGTCAGTGTCTACGTTCGGTTAATTTACAAAAAGTCATCGAAAAACTCGAGGACATGGACATGGTTTTGGAGGATAAGTTGGCCACTGCCCATGAGCATAATGATTGTCGAACGTCAATCGGCACGAACGGCAAATGGAAGTTGCTCTGCATGAGAAGAAATTGACGCAGCGGTGAATGGAGCTGACTGAGGAGAAAATTACGAAGATCACAGGAGAGAAGGACAATTCGGAGAGGAAGCTCAATGGCGCTCTCGAAGAATCAATGAATGAAGGACGAAATCGGCATACATATTTGAATTCATTGTTTTTATGTTTGTTAAAAAATGTTTAATTAGTTTCAGAGAATAAAGCCTTTTTTCGTTTATTTATATAAAATCACGAACTAGATATTGGTATTTATTGTTTTTCGCTGAGTCTGGGACAGCTTGAATATTTCTTTATAAAGGGTGGTCTTCAGTCTCTTTCTCTTTTCTTTTCTTGCTGTGGGTTGTTCAAAAATAAATTAATATGTTCTCATCTCAATTGTCTTTAAAATCTTACCATATCAAGATCATTCTTGAATTTTTCAATAAACTTAGTGCAACAAAAATTGTTATAAAAGAAAAGAAAAATGTAACCTCAAAAGATTTGTTTTTTTTTTCTTGTTTGACAGATCAACCAAACCTAACTAAAAAGCGTTTTTGGATGATTTCAACTATTTCAACTATGACACATCAACCATTTTCTTTATGACATTAAAACTATAGTCAACTATCGTCAGCGCAAAAACGCACTTCAGAAGTGTTGAAGTCCCTCTAGAATAGTGTTGAATGCTTTCCGGCCCGGAACATTGGTGTCCATCTGCTCTAAATGACCGAGCCATCTGAGTCTCTGGACCTTGACCCTTCTGGCTAGGTCCATGTCGTTGTACAACCTGTAAAGATCGCTGTTATTTGCCATTCCCCTTCAATGACCCGAAAAACTATCCTCTCGAAACAGCCTAAAGCGCATTCATCCGATGTTGTCAAGGTCCATCATACAGCAGGACTGGAATGATGAAGCTGTTGTACAGTTTTACCAAAGTTGCTCGAGAGAGGGCTTTTCCACTCAATTCTTAGCCCAAAGAAACAGTGATTAGCAAAAGTTATTCTTCGTCTGATCTCGGCACTGGTTTTATTGCCCGTGTTTATAGCGGAGCCTAGTAAGACAAACGCCTCTGCTGCCTCGAAGTTGTATGTGTCTATTGTGACGTTCTGTCTGCGCCGTTAGTGTTGGATGTCCTTCCTCGAAGACAGCACATACTTTTTTTCCCTCATTTATCGCTTAACCCATTTTTGCCATTTTTAATTCTCACAAAGGCGCCATTGACATTTTTGTTTATTTTTTGTTTAATATAGCAAACGGCTAGTCCATTAATTTCGTCCTTTTTTGTAATCTGGTAAGTGCATTTGAGACTTCCTAAATTCTTCCTATAATTGTTTAACATTTTCTTTTTCTTAGGAACAAGCATTTAATATCTTAGCACAATCAAAACCTTATTGAATCGACTTCAAACCTTATGACAAACTGGTTCTGAAAAAGGATTTTTTTCATTTTTAAAAACAAAAACACGGTGGTTAGGGAAGCTAGTTTAATTTATTTTTTTCTGTCAAATTTGATTTTTTTATGTATTCGACAGTTAATTGCATAAAAGCGCACACATTATTTTTGTATTCTTCAAAAACACTTGCCCTAAAAATTGTTGCATTTATTTGTAAAACTTTTGGTATATTTTTTTGTAACCGTTCGTTGAAAGTCCTGTGAAGATAGCAAAACGATTGTTGGAAATTGAATAAGAAATGAGAGTTTCCGGTAGCAAACCAAGAGTTCTAGAGTTCCTCATACGTTTTTTCAATAGTTCTGGCTAGTTAAGGCTAAAATTAAAAAAAAAATGTGCTAACTTTACGCAGCAGGACTTTTTTCAGAAAATGAGTTTGATGAGTTTAAGCAAGAGATCTGCAAAATTGGAAATCATAGGGTTAGGTGGTGACGTGAAATAACGCCCGACGAAATAAGGCCCATTGGGCCTTATTCCATTTCTTATGGAAATAAGACCCTTACCATGGTTGGGGTCTTATTTCCATTGTGAGTACGAAATAAAGCCCGTGGGGCCTTATTTCGTTTTTCTGTTTTAGTTAAGCTAAGCTTCGATTTTTTTGATTAGTTGCAAAGCCTTCATAGTCGAGTTTTCAAAAATTTTAACTCTCAAAAAACTGAGTTTCAAAATACAATGCTAAAAAGTTTTCAAAGGTAAATCACTTTTGAAGCTCAGTGTAAGTCCGTACTTAGGTGGGTCAAAACTTCATAAATCGATTATGAACATATAACCCACGTAAGTGAGTCAAAAGTCAGCAAAAAAGAGCCATAAGTTCACAATAATTTATGAACCTATTATGATACGAAATAGAATTAAGACAAAATATTTCGCTTTCTTTGTCACAATATGCTTGCAAGAAAGGCACAAAATTAAAATTTTTATTGCTGTTTGAACTGCTCGTTGAATATTAATTTTTTTCTTTTTGATGGTCAAACAAAAAATGTCCACACTTTTCTGTTATCGACCCTTTTAGTTGGTAAAAGTAATCTATTTAATTTTGAAAAAATAAAACGTTCTTCTGCACAATGGGATGTCAAAGTTCGGTGGGAGTAGAGCATCCTATAAGCATAAGAATGCGAAGCGAGCGGAAAAAATTTTGCCCAAAAGAGAATCAATTTGGGGTGTGAAAATAAAAAAATTCGCGCGAATTTTTTTATTTTCACACCCCAAATTGATTCTCTTTTGGGCAAAATTTTTTCCGCTCGCTTCGCTCGCAATCTAACCAAATCGATCTTGAATCTTTTTTATCATTATTTCCTCATCCTCAATCGAAATAAAAAAAGATGCTCAGAATGAATCATTGAAATGCAGCATCTGCTAATTTTCTATGCATTACAGGATGTGTAATTGTGTAGGGGTTACTTTTTCAAATAGAAGGAAACAGTAAAAGCTTAGACAAATTATTTGCTCGACAACTAAAATAAGCTATGATATTAATAAAAAAGATCGGCCGATTTTTCATTATTTTCAGAGTGTTGAGAACTGAATTCGGTATGACTGAGTTTCTGAATGTTTATGGTCATTTGATTAAAAACAAAAAATCAGAGTCTTAAAAATTCGATTACTGAATGACTATATATGAAATTTATTTTAATTTTACGAATAACATTGCTCAGTACTTGAATTCTTATTTAAGTTTGTCTCGGGTAATATGGCAGTTCATTTCACGTTCGAAGAGAATTAGAACCAATAAATCATTAAGGACTTTAATTCCCACCGTACATGGGAACTAACCACACTCTACAAAAGTGGAGCAAATCTTCACTTGGAGGAAACTAAATCCCTCAGTATAGTTAATTCCCGTGGAGTTATTTCCCTCAACTGCTCGGAATAAGCAACAAAAATAAAAAATCGATTTCACTCGCCGTAAACTGGGGTCACAATTCCATGAGAAATTTTGACGTACTTTCAACTCATTTACGTGGGTTATAAGTTCATAATCGATTTATGAAGTTTTGGCCCACCTTAGTGGGTCAAAAGTCCTTTACGGACTTATGACACTGCGCCGTTAAAATTTTTGAAACTTTGAAATTTTGCAAATAATCAAAAAAATGTTCTCCATCATTTACTCTTCAAAATACTTTTTTTTTTCTTTTAAATGGAGCACTTATCACTGCACTTTTTCATAAACAACTGATACACAGATCTTGAAAGAGATGTTCTTCACATTTAAACAACAGTTATTGTTAAGCATATTGGTGCAATTGAGAGTAAATCTCTGTTTAAGAGCTTGCTAACAGCGGTAAAAAGGGTCTTATTTCCAAGTTGGCATGGAAATTAGGCCCTATTTCAAGTTTTCTTATGTGTTTTGTAAATGCGGCCTTATTTCCATGTAAAATGCGGCTTTATTTCCATAATGCAATTGAAATAAGGCCCGCCGGGTGTTATTTCAATTTCAACATGGAAATAAGGCCCCTTTTAAGATGGGGCCTTATTTCGTCGGGCGTTATTTCACGTCACCGGGTTGGGTGCCTAAGGTTCCCATTGACTTTTAGAAATCCAAAAAAAAAATCAAAACCAAGGAGTTCTGATGAGAGTTCCCGGTACGCAGCAAAAAGTTCTAAAAATTTGTTTAATAACTTTTCTTTTTCTAAAACTAATAATTCAAGAGCTCTCGCAAATTAAGGTGCCCAGTTGACTGAAAAGTCAAAAACTAAAAAAAAAAAATTAAAAAAACAAGGAGTTCTGATTAGACTTCCCGGTGATTAATAAAACGTTTAGTACTTTTTTTGCCTACCGGGAACTCTAATCGGAACTCCTTGATTTTGTTTTTCTTTTTATTATTTTTTTTAAATTTTGCTGTAAGTAATGGGCATGAATTATTATACGTTGATTCCATTCATTTCGTATCGCACTGACAAGCAATGTATTTGGCTGTTGGCTGGTTGTGAGATTCGACTGATGAGTTTGCTTGGTTTTGGTTGTGTGTGTGTGCAGCTGTTGTTGTCGACCGGTGATAGGTATTTGACTGTGCGCTGCTGCTGGTTGTCGTCGATCGTAGACAGGTAGGCATAAAAAATTACCTAAAATTGATAATAATTCATGGAAAACCACTGCAATTGCTGCAATAAAAAACATCAGAATTTACTGCATATGAAATGATCAAAATCTCGAGTTCAAATGCATTAAAGAATGCAAAACCTGCCAAAGGTAAACATCGTGCACTTTATTTTCTCATTTAATATACATAGGTACATTATTATGGTATGCAGCACTGAAACCTTCTTCTAAAAGTAAAATAGTTTTTTTTCCAAATTTTGCAATAAATACTCATTCCACGTTTTTCCAATGATTGACATATCCACCATGTTGGCCAAGACCTATCAAATCACCAAAAAAACAAAACAAAAATTCATTTCGGAGCAACAAACCACAACAAAGGCTTCCACAACTTCTAACCTCAAACTTACTCCTACCAAAACTCATATTCCGGTAATTAATTTTCCTCATGTCAAATGTACATTCCTAATTGCATTAGTTCTGAATCATTTGCTTTTACATGCGCTCACGTCTGTAACCTCTGGCAAAGGCTCTCATTCGTTGCCTGGAATAAATAGGAACCCAATCTAGCACACCAATCTATTCCCTTTTATCAAAGTATCCATATCACGACATTAAAGAACAATACTCCTAGACTTACACAAAATATACCTAATTAATGTCTACTTTATGCTTAATAGCTTGTGCAATCCATAGTGCTTTACCAATTATTTATGCAGTCAACCCAACCAGGCTCTCTGAATGATAAATAAATTGTTTCTCTGCCCCTTGTTCTGTCAATTGGCCATGGCCAACAATGATGTTGGCGTGCCTTAATGAATTTAAGCCTGGTCTTATCATTTAATAAAAGTTGAATTGTTTAATTCTGTTTGACATCACACTGATTTACCGCATTTAATCGTAAATATATGGAAAACTGTTTTTAACCAAATGATGTTGTTGTCGTTTCTCTTTTCAGAGTCCGAAATTTGCACCGCCTATGGATTTTGTGGACGAAGCAGCACTGAGCCCACCCGACGGCTACAAAGACAATGGGTTGAAGAACTCACTGGGTGGTGCCCTGAGTGGGCACATATTCGGTGCACAACATATTCAGCAGTTGCAAGTAATTCAACGTTTACAACAGCAACGTGCCGCAATGCTAGCGGCAAGAAATAACAATCCAACATCACAATCTCCAATCCCACCCTTGGCAGCCGGAGCAACAACAACAGGCGCACCGACAGCAGCAGCAGTGGCGGGCCAACAACCCTCAGGCCCAGTAACTGGCCATGCTGCTGCTCATCAGCTACCACAACTTGTACCAGCCGGAGTTGCCATTCAACCGCAATTGTCACCGCAGCCCCAAATGCAACCACATTCACCAGACGATGATTCGCTGCCCGTATGCACCGAATGTGCCGAATGTGTGGAATGTGCAGCTAAACAATTGCAGGACACAGGTAATTGACGCATGAAAATGGCTCTATAAAACCACACGTAGCTCTGTTTCTTTTCACCAACAACTGTTGAATTTGAATTTTTTTCCCTTGCTCCCTGGCTTGCCCTCATTAAAAAAAAGACATTCTCTTTGTCCATCTCCATATAAAGAATCATGTCAAGCTTCATTAATCCTGACATCACCCGAAATGGGACCAGGTTGTCTTTCTGTCCTGTTTTCCCTCCTGATACCACTCAAGCGAAGCGAATTTCAAATGACACCCCCAAAAGTCTGTCATGCATACATCCGTAAACGATTTTCCATCAAGCACACTCGCCTCAATATGACTTGGTCGCACCTCTCAAATCCGATACCAAACAAAATCCCCAAAAAAACCCACAGGTCGTTGGGTTCGTCGCCATCGTCGTCGTCGCCGGGTTTTATTTAAATTATATCGCATCTTTACTCTAACCACCTTTATGATAGAAATGAACGAACCCTTTCAATCAAAATAAATTTCGAGAACGATGATCCCATCTTGCTTCGTCGTCATCTTCGTCCGTTCGTTTGGTTTGTCTTGAGTAAAGAAAATAGTAAAAAAACTTAGAGAGAATTTTCGTTGAATTCTTTTTTCCCGTCTTCATTCAGGCGGATTCAAATGAAATGGGACTTCGATATGGTCTGCTGCATCGGTTAAATCGTTGCAGATATACGGATATCTTGTTATAATATGATGTATTCAGATGGAGGTATGGGCAGGGACACTCGCCCGCACCCTGGTGCGGTTTTCACTCACATATCTATTAAATATGCAAATGGGATTTTATACGGTGACTCCACATATCGCCGAACCAAGTCGAATTACTTTCCCAGGAAAATCTGTCAAGTGAAACGACCGCACAGTGGGACAAAGTGATTTTAGAGTTGAATTTAAGTGAAATTCTATGATTTATGAAAGGGAGTAGCAATATGGAGTTGTGAACGTTTATTTCTTTTTTTTTTCCATGACATAAAATAAGATTCTTACAAGATACAAAATGTTAATTCTGACAATCAAAAAATTTGAAAATTTAACTAGCTTACCCATCATTCATCGTTCTGTGAAAACTTATTGCGATTTCTTGTATTGATAATAAATTCGATAAGTTTGAAAAAATTAATGAATTGAAAGCAGTAGTAGTTTACACTGAAGCTCTAATAGCCAGCTTAAGGTGATCCTAAAGTCCAGCCAACTCGGTCCCCAACTAGCGGTCCCTTAGAGTTTTGCACAATCTTTTGAAGAATGATTTGATTTCTTCAACGACGTCAAATCCATCGGTGAGGTTTTTCCTGTGTTATCTTATACAGACTAACGAGTTTTTTTAGGATGCCAAAACTAGACATTGCTCTATATAGTTGGTCTCTATAGACGCTGTCATAGGTAAGGTAAGGTTAGAGTGGTTGATGTGTAGATGTTATTGACTCACTTAGACCTCAAAAGTCCATTGTGATACCACTACAGAAGTTACTCATGGGAGAGTTATCAACTTAAACAAACCGTTTTGTAATTTTAATAAAGCCTCAAAGCATGTCTACCCTTAGGCAATGTCCTGTTATGACTCCAATTACGGAGCTTATACTTTGTCTGCTCAGGGAAATTAAGCCTTTTGATCGTTTCAGGTCTATGCTTGGCCATATTTGCTTGGATGCTAGGCAGGTAGTACCCTGTGACGATCTAGCATTTGTTAATTCTAGTGCATATTGTTTGAGAAGTGGTGTTCCTATGTTATGTCTTTGTCTAACAGTGGGTAGAAGTGTTCCGTTTTGGGCGAGCTCATCGGCTTTGCAATTTCCTGGAATTTCGCTGTGTCTCGGCACCCAAACGGGGTGAATGTTAACCTGTTCCGTCAGTCGTGGACTATTAGAGAGTTTTGTGGAGACGACTAAGAGATTTGAGCGCGATCTTGGCTATCCGAGAAAATGCGTATATCCTTGCAAGAGGATAAGTGCCTATTTAAATTCCATTATTTCTGCCTGGCACAAACTACACTACATGACTGTTATTCAGTTGTTTCGAGTAGATACCACTTACAACTTTTTTAAACCGTCCGCATAGAACTGTGTCGTGTTTTCTTCGAGGGGTCTTTCTTGTTCCCAAGAAGATCTTGAAGGGATTGAAAAATGGAAGTTCTTATCGAATACTATTTTTGCGGTGGTATAGTCTAAGCGATCTGGGATAGATCTGAAATTGTCTAAGTTAATAGTATGACCAGTATTGTTCCCATTGTTCCCAATCCATTGAGAGGTGGCTCTAAGTCTCACACATGAGTTGGAGAAGATGTCAAGAGAATGTTAAGTTTAGAAGCAGCCACAAGGCTGCTGTTGGTGTTGACACATACATTCTGATCGTTGGACTTTAGTGAGTTTATTCAAATTTTCCATCTTATCAAGTGCAGTCCACCATTTGACAAATCCATAAATGAGTATCGGTCTGATTACCGAAATGTATAGCCAGTGGGTTTATTTTGGGGAGAAGCCCCATTTTTAGTATGGCCTTTTTACAAGTAAAAAGTGTGACAGTAGCTTTTTTCATAAATATTTGCCTTCTGAGCCTCGGAAAAGCTCAAGGGTATTCCTTCAATCGTGTGTGGGCTAGGTTGAGGAATTGTGTACCTTCTCGTAAAGAGTTCTGTCTAATGTGTGAAGCACCCCACCTTGAGGCGTACCTCGATTCACCAATCTGGTGGTAGTAAAACCTCTATACTGGAAGTTATTGTCCTGCTTTTAAGCATGAAACCTATAAGATCGATGAGTGATTTATCTAATTTCAACTTGTCCATTGCTGTTGTGATCGCCTGGTAGCTGACGTTGTTGAATGCTCCTTCGATATCTAGGATAGCTACTTCTTTGAATTTGAGGAAATATTCAATACTACGTACCAGCGAATAAAGTGCTGTTTCCACTGATTTTCCCTTCGAGTACTCATGTTGAGCTGTGGAAATGAAACATGGTTTCAATTATGTCTGTTGTGAATTTCAAAAACCATCATTATAACACATGAAAATTTGATTTTTTTTTCTTATGTGCGTTTATAGCGATCATTAAAAAAAAAAAATATTATTTTAATGTCATTCAAACATTTATTTTTTATTTTATATATTTTTGATACTAAATATTTATTTTAATAACGGAAAATGCTTCATTAAATTTTTTAATGTACGATGGAACATTTAAAAAAGGGAACGCAAACACTTAAACAATGTGTTTCATTTTTTTAGAATTTATATTTATTAGCTTGTCATTTTAACAAGTTTTCATCATAAATAAATGCATTTTTAATCTAAAATATTCTTCGTTGGCTAGAAAAAAATATATTCAGTTAATTTTCTATCGATTGATATCAAAATACCCAAATTAATCCAAATAAAATTAGCCCCTTAACGTAAGAGGGTTTCAGACTACTTTTACCATTCTCTAGGCTTTGGGAAATATATCTGAACCTTACACAGCTAAAACAGAATGATCTCCAATGGTGGAATGATCATATCTGAGCATTTTTGTAATTCGGCCGCAATGATTCCGTCTGAGGCCTGGAGATTTATTCGGATCAAAGCTAACTAACATCCCATTGCAGTTTTTCCCGCGTTATTTGATCAAATATATCGCTTGTAATGGATTGACTTTGAATATGTTAGAGCTACCTGGAAAGTGGTTGTCTAATAACAGATTAAGAGAGTCTTCACTGTGGTAGTCCACTAGCCCACTTTAGTCAATTAAAGCACTGGGTGTTGATGGGTTTCCCTGCTTTAGAATGAAGACTACTTTAACCACACTCCAGGCTTTGGAATATGGGAATATATCTCAGCCTAACACAGCTAGACAGAATTAGACAGAATATACAGACGCTGTCATACGCGGTTTTGAAATTGATGAAAAAGTGGAAGGTATAGATTGATGGACTTTCCGGGTCTGAAGCCACACTAATAAGGATCTATCAGGTTGTTGACGAAACGCTTCAAACGTTTACCCAGTACAGCAGACTTATAGGAGACTTATATCTTTGTAGTTGCTGCAGTTCAGGGAATCTTCTTTCTTGAGGATCGGGCCTACAATGCTGAGGTTCCATTGGTCGAACATGCTTTCCTCCGACCAAATCTTAAAGTTAGGCTGGTGCATACTCCTTACCAAAACATCTTCAGCGGCTTTGTTCCACTTAAGTTTAGATATTGATGTCTTCAATTCGGCAATGTCGGGTGAGTGAAATTGGTCATTGCTGGTCTGCTTCACCTAAATTGAACACGCTACAAAACTCAAACTAGGGTACACATCTCATCTGCTGAGTAGCATTTTTATTGACAATGGTTATATAAGACTAAGGCTTTGGATCACTGAGAATAGACATCTCAGCAAAATTTCCGAAAATTAAGTCAAACGACGCCTTACTAGCGACATGCCAAAGTTGTCCTTACTTCACAACTTCTCATGTTGAAAAGAACCTGATTCCAAAAAATTCAACGTCTAGCAGGTCTTTAACTTTCTTTTTAATTAATGTTTTTATGTTGTCTGTTTTGTTTTTTGTCAACTACTACATAGTCAATCATTTTCTTATATTAAGCCATTTTTAACATCAACTTGCCCCACTGTGTAACCCACAACAAAATAGGATAGACACATTTATGTAGATCGCAACACCAAAATAAGGGGGTAGATAAGTATGTTTGCCCCTATTTAGATATGTAGACCTACATTGTTTGGTATTATTGCATAAACATTCTGGCTTGTATAGAATTTGTAATTTTATGCAAATATTGTGTAAAAAATTACATTTTTGTGTGTATTACATGGAATTCAGAAAAAGGGTATTTGTGAAGGTAGAACGTTGTCGATGCGGTATAATCGAAAGCATATTGAAATTGGAATTATGGTTTGTAGCATTTAATTTCGATTTTTTTTCGAGTTTTAGAGTAAAATTTAAAATGTGTAACTGTGAACGTATGTTAAGGGTGTCTTCTTTTTAAATCCGCTCGAAATCTCAACAGGAGGTTAATTCTAACCCACGACCATTGAGGTCCAATTCGCTTGAATTGGAGAACCATTTTGAACATGAGATCGCAATTTTTCTGTCGAGGCATATTTTAATCTCGACGACTAAGCTAACATACAAAGCTGGGACTTACAGCAAAAAGCAAGCAACGCAGGCTGGACGTAACGTTTTGGTCATCATTAATCGTTGAAGAGCAAATTAACCGGCTTCGTTTTGACCACTATAGGTTTCCCTTAGTGATGTGCCGAACCGTAAATTTTGTAAACCAAATTAACTCGAGTTGGTTTTTTTGCAAACCGAGTTGGAATTCAGTTCGCCAACTCGGTTTGAAAATTAAAAAAAAAAAAACGAAGATGCAAGGTTTTTAATCCGTCAAAATCTCTGCCATCCGCTGATGAAAGTTGAATGTTAATGGCTCAATAGAGAGATAAGGTACGAATCTAGGTCGCTATATATATATTTTGTTTTGAATAATACCGGATTGCCCCGACAATCGCTCTAGAAAACTCATAAAAAATGGGATAACTATGTTTTAACAATAAGAAAACACAACATTAAAAAACACTTATACAAAATAAGAAGTAAGTTAACTACTTTTTTTTTAAATTAATTGCCGCGTTGGCGAACCGGGGTTGCTGAACCTAGTTGGCGAACCGACTTGGCAAACCGAGTCAGCAAACCGAGTTGGACCGTTCAACTCGAGTTAGGAAACCCAGTTAACTATGGTGGCCATGGTTCAGAAGATAGAGTAGTCGATTGCTAAGCCAAACACTGCGGGTTCAATCTCCAGCTTCGGCAGTAAGCATTCTTTTTCTACAGAAATCGCCAGCTTATCTGAGGCCACCTGTGCGATAATGTGAGGCAATATAAATCTATGTCTCCTCCTCTGTGCCACGTAGGTTTCTGTTATGTGTTCTTTCCTTCTATGTGTCCATCTGTCTCTCTCTGTTGTATTAGGCAAACCGAAGCGGAAAAACTGTTTGCTTGTCGCAAGACAAAAAAAAAATCGTGTCGTAATTCACCGTACACCGAGGACGACAAAGACAAAATATTTTGTCCTTGTCGCATTCGGTGTGTTTTGCCAGCGGACAAACAAAGGAGACAAAAATTGAAAAAAAAAAAAGGTTGCGTTTTCCCTTGATTTTATTTTGCTTCTTTATTCCTCGATGAATGGCACAAACACATTTATCGAGAAACAGACAAACTGTTGGAATTAACTGTATAATATACAGTATACATACATTGCCGTCTATTTCTCCTGTACGTGAGACCTAACGGAATCCAAAAATGTAAACAAAAATGAACCACGTGGAGAGCGGTTCCTACTAGGTATACCTCGTGGCGTATATACAATTTACATACATATGTAATACATACGAGAAAATTTAGTCGAGTTTCTTACATGCACCACTTCTTTGAAACCACAAACATCCACACATAAGAAATCTCTACTCTTTTTCTTAATTCTTCTTTTTCTGAATTCTTTTTACCATACCAACAACATCCATACCAAATTGCACAAAATACAACAAGAAATATCGCAATAAAATACAAATCCAAGTACACTGAACCAAATCGGTGGGTAATATATATGAAAAACGTGGTCAATATGATGAAAAATTCCTCAATTTTAGTCCATTGAACCTTTTCATGTAAAATATGAACAACAGTTCGTCAATATGATGACAGTTTTAACTGATGAATCTTGTACATCATTCATCAATTTGTTTCGTCAATAAGATGAAAAAAATTCCCCTCAAATTTTTCATCAAATGATGAATTGGTTCTTCATGTTGACGAAAACGTTCATAAATATGATGAATTTTTTTGAAATTTTATCTGACAAAAGTGATGAGCTCATTCATCAATATGATGAGCATCTTCAATTTTATGAAAAATTCATCAACATGATGAAAAAATTTCTTCAATACTATGATTAACCTAGTAATATTGTTATTTGAATTCATCAATATGATGACCACATTCCTTCAAGTAGATGAACAATATTCATAAACTTCATCAATTTGATAAATACTATTCATCAATCTTGAGAACTTAATCGACGTACTACCTGCAATAAATCTTCCCAAGCAAATAATAAAGACACAAATTGAATTTAATAGCGATTTAATAACTAAAAGCATTAAATTTATTTAAAAAGTCAGTTTAAAAATCCTCACTTAGGCATACTACAATATCCATTCGGGTCCATATACTATTCGTCGTATTTTGTTGGGAGCAAGCGAGCCAAAAGATTCTTCAGCCAGATTCAGCCTACGGAACTGAAATTAATAAAAAAAAAAATAGATAAGAGTAAAGCTAGACAAACCTTATTAAATTTTTGAATGCTTTTCTTAGTAAGAAAATTAAATCAAAGCTAAGATAGATCAAGTAGTAATAAGCCTAAATTTCCAATGAAAATTTGAATATGAAAAACAATATGAAAACAACTTACCTCGTATTTTAACTTTTACTCTGCTATCCAAGTCTTTGATTCCTGTTTTCCATGTATAGTTTAGCAATATTTTGTTTCCATTCCCAAAGCGAATATGAGAATATAATAGTAATGAAATGATAAACTGAAATTATAAAGTCATCAATATGACAAGATAATGAACACATTAACTTACCTCGATTTATAATTTTTACTTTCTTTGAACTTTCTTCAAGATTTTGTTTCTCTTAATCCATGCGTTTTTTTCTATTGACAATGATGTATGTATGTCCAATGTCCATTCCCAAAATTAATATAAAAATTGAATGCAAGGAAATAAAATTATATTACAAATATTGTATGCAGATTAAAACGAATTTAAAAAAGTATCTATCTACTCTTTCAATATAAAATTTTACGATTTTACTTACCCTCTTTTCTTATTTTTCCTTCCTGTACATTTTTTTAAGTTTCAATTTTCTTGTGCTTATACGGATTCTTTTATATTTTTTTATTTTCAATTTTTACTTTTCACTTTATATTTGTTTAATCTTTATATTTGCCACGAGAACTTCAGGTTTTATACTCTATACAACAAGAGCCACAAACTGAATGGCTCAAGAGTATACCACGTGTCAGCATCAGTGCTTGGACATTTACAACGTTTTCATTAAATCGTCAATATGATGAATTTCATAAATGTGATGAAATCAAAGCTGAATGCATTCATCAATATGATGAATTTTATAAATGCGAAAGAATTATTCATCAATATGATGATTGCATTCAGCATTATGAAGAAAAATCATTAGAATCTGGGGTCATCATATACATGAAAAGTTTTGATGAACTTATGAAATTTCCCCTTCAAAGATTTGTATAGAACATGTAGATAAAAAGTTGATGAAATGAGATTCTTCATATTGAAGAACGGTTCATTAGGCAAGTTTATTTTTCATATTATTTCTTCATCAATAAGATGAAAAGATCATCCATGTGATGATTTTCAGTTGATGAACGCCGTTCATAAATATGATGACGGTTATTTTTTTCAGTGTATGAGCAACCGATATGTCCGTTTGTCGAAATCTGTTTGTTTGTCTTGTTCACTTTGGTATGTGGTTCTTCATAAGACGGTGTATACTTTTAGGCGTCGACATTTTGTCCGGGACTGTTTGTCTTCTTTGGTGTGGTTTGCTCCTATACAACCCCATGTATTTACTGCAACTGACGAACGGACAAGACTTTTTATCGTGTCGTGTCTGTTTCTGTGTGTGTTGCCTCATAAGAGCAATGGACCTGTGCAGAGTATATCTAATAATGAGTAGGGACACTCTCCACGTGGTTCATTTTTGTTTACATTTTTGGATCCCGGTAAGTCTCACATACACGAGAAATAGACGGCAATATAAAATGTTATAGTAAGAAGGAGATAAAACAAAGCAGCAAAAAACTTCTTCATTTCAACCCTCAATTAGTGTGACCACGTTCATTCATATAAAACATGTTAGAAGGGTTGATAATTGAAGTATAAATCGTAAAATATTATATTTTACGCAGTCATAACAGCTCATAACTCAGTTAAAATATATTCTAGAGTGAAATATTTATATTTTGCAAATTATATGGCTTTGTAAGTAAAAAAAAAACAACAATTGCTTGAAACGAAAAATAAAGTGATCTTATAATAGACTAGTGTGGTCACTCTACTCCTTTTCAGATTGTCAGAAAAAAAGAAGCTAGAACACTAATACATACACGACCATTGGCCGCTCCATTAAAAAAGCATTATAGATTTCATAAATCGTACACAAGAAAACGAATGTGTTAGGGTTCGTATTGTTTGTTGTGAACTCTTTCTTTCTTTCGATTTTTTCTAAACCTGATACTTTTGCACTATTCTCTCCTATTGAAAGCACTAATACAAACACAGACCATTGGCCGCTGGAAATGAACCACGTGGAGAGTGTCCCTACTCATTATTATAGATATACTCTGGACCTGTGTCCGGGGAAGAGCGAACAAACGTTTTGTCCGCTTCGGTTTGTTTTTAGCCTTAATGTCTTGTTCTGTCTCAGCCGATGGCCTCAGTCGCCAGTGCTGTATGTGTCTGTAGTTCGTTGCATTTATGTGCGAAGTACTGTGATGTCAATAGTCAACAGTCGAAAAAAACAAACCGAGTTAACTCGATTTGGGCTAACTCGAGTTAGTGAACCGAGTTGGCCCATCACTAGAGTTTGTTTGTTTGAACACGCTAATCTCAGGTATTACTGGTTCGAATTGTAAAACTCTTTTTATGTTCGATAGTTCATTAATCGAGGAAGGCTTTAGGCTACCTAACATTAAGCTGTGACCAATAGGAGCGAAGAATCTGTAGAAACTGTGGTAAAATCGTCAAAAAATATTAATTTTCTGCGTTTTATCGCGCTTATTTCGTGAACTGCTTAGTCAAATCGAACAATTCTTTTTGCTTCAGTGAAAAATGTTGCTTCTGTTATTTGCTTAATCAAATTGAACAATTCTTTTTGTGTTGAATAGTCCATATACTGAAAAAAGATTTAAGCTATACAACATTAGGTTGCGACCATTAGGAGCGAAGTATCATTGAAAAATACTGCAAATACGGGGAAAATTGTATACACTTGAAGGCCTCTGTTACGTGACGTTACGTAAACGGTTCAAGGTTCAAGCTACACAAAAATATATGTATGAAAGAATTGTTTCTTCCTTCATGTACTCAAATAACGTAAGAGAAATTATTTTTTTATCTTATAAGGTTGGCTCACTGTTATCTTTTTCATGGTAATCAAATTAATGTATAATTGCCAATAAATTAGCCAATGATTCGTATCCACATAACATTAACCTTTATCCAAATAAATTTGTTGTTGGTTAAGAGTTCATTTTAATGAATATCTAGGAACGCAATTTTAAAATACCTCGGCAACAAAATTCCCAAGCTCGCATGATGCACAAGTCAAGACGCTAGTCTGGTCAATGGACGAGGAAGAGGAGAACAAAGTCGCGTACTAAGTGGAATAAATTAAATATTGTTCACTTTTTTACATCTTAAAAAAGAAACTTGTATTGTAACACAAAATTTAGATCCTTTTGTATTACAAACTAATTACACAAACTTTTAATGAGTTTTTTCATTTTTTGCGAATCTTCTCCTTCAATTTTGTGTTACTCAACTTCCTTTGTATTGGTAGTATATTTTATAGCTGTTGTTTCTACTTTTTTCGAGTAATACAGATGACAAAATTACATAACTCTCTGTCGGTCGTAAAAAAAGATTATGACTTCTTCCAACATAATACCTTCTCGAAGACTAGTTTTACAATTCCGAGTTAATAGTGAGGAACGATAGCTTTTCCAGCAGTTAGAGATAAAATCGAAATTTTCTCCTCATGAAGTACATTTGAACTAGTATATAGGAAGTAAAAAAATATTAAAAACAGTCTGTAAATACATATGTACAATAAGCTAAAGAAATGTGACGTTAATGCGTTTCAGTTCATGAAACGTATTTTTCCTTCAGTTGAAAGGAATTTGAACTCTTTCAGTCTTCACCCTTGTGAAATTCTTTTATTAGATACCTGGTGGATATGAATTTTGCGTTAACATTCTTAAGAAAAGGTGACAAAACACAATAGCAATTCCATTTGAAGAAACTTAGTCTTAATATAACTTGACTACTTCTCTTCAATAATGAACACTTAGGAGAGAGATAAAGAAAAAATCAGGGTAGATTCATTTCATAGTTTGGTCAGTGATGTTGCAAACTCTAACCCTCAAGGATGGAATTTTTAAGAGCATTTAAGTAACTGTAATATGAAGAAAAAAGGAACCATTTTAAATGCTGACCGATGAAGTATTTGTCTTCATTTATGCCAAAGCCCGTGCCTATGGCACCTTCCTCGTACGTTCACCGTAAATGGTAGCTTCCTAGCCATTTCTTCGACAAGTTGATCTTTTAAAAATAAATTGCACTTATCTATTACAGTAGAATTGGTAGAAGTGAATCATCTTGTGCGGTCCTCGCTCTCTATTTATTTTGATATCACAGCCGATATCTATGCTTCCAAGCTTGTTCCTTAGCGGAAAATACAACTTAACTACTTGAAACATCATTCCAATTTTGTTCGAGGCATTTTTTGTGCATTAAGTTCTTTTTGTAATTATTTATGATTTTAATTTAAATACTTGCTGTCTGTCGCCTGTCTGTCATTGTTTGCAAAAACCTCTTAAAAGCAAAAAAGACAGAAAATCTAAAACATTCATTATTTTAGCTTGACAACTTTTTACAACATTCCAGTTGAGAAGAAAATTTCAAAGAAAATTTAATTTTTTTTTCTTTTTTGTTTTCTTGTTCTGCTGTCTTTGAAACTTTACAATGGTATCAGATGATGGAAATAATTTGTGGTGTTGGGGTTTTTACTTGTTTCGTACTTCGGTGCTTGTAAACCTGAAGTACAAGGTGGATTTTCTTTCTGGCACAATCTGTTCTATCCTATAGCTTCAAGACGAAGTTCTTCTAAATCACCTGTCAGGTTTGTTTTTTGATAGCGCATAGCTTTCTATATGTATATTTGAAGGATGGTTAAAGAAGAAATTAAGGAAAAAAAATAAAAGTGGGTCTCTCACAAGCAATAATGTCAACAAACTCAAATTGGACTTTTGAAATTGTGAATTTTTCGCGGTGAAATGATGATGATAGGAGACAAAATGAAGCTACCTACAACTTTGGAATGACATAATTACCTAACAACATAGTTTTTCTATAAGTGGAGGGCAATAGCATCTGAGAAGCGCTTATTAAATATGAGGTTAGGACATTGAAGTGTTATTGAGTTTCTTTCTCTATTTTTTCTTAAAATAAAAATTAATGAAACTATCTTCAATATATTCCCAAAAAGACACTACTGTATTGAGATTGTAAAGAAGCGATAGTAGAAGTTGAAGAAGAAGAGTTGAAATATCCTCTCGGCTATACCACTTTGTTGGGGTGTTTGAGCAATCGTGATTCTTTTTCCGATGTCTCGATTTAAAAGATATTTTTGAAAATCTGAATTGCAGTAGCTACTCACCACCGTTGCCTCATTGATGCAAGCACTTTATGTAAGCTCCTGTTTGCCGTTCCACAAAATTTTAATTGATTTTGAAAGCTTCAAAACCACCTCTCTTTTGTTTAATAAAATTTACTTCGTACCATCTCGTACTTTCGTCTATGAAGGTAACAAAATATTTTTTCCTCAGAGAGAACTATTTGTCCTTATCAATGCGGCTTCAGGCCAGGAAAGTCAACCATCGACCAAATTTTCACGTTGCGGCAGATCCTGGAAAAGACCTATGAACTCCAAATCGATACCCACCACCTTTTCATCGATTTTAAGGCCGCGTATGACAGCATCTACAGAGACGAACTGTACAAAGCTATGTCTAGTTTTGGCGTACCTGCCAAGCTCGTTCGCTTGTGCAAAATGACGATGGAGAACTCACGCTGCTCCATCAAGGTTGGCAACGAGCTCACGGAATCTTTCGACGTCAAAAAAAGATTCAGACAAGGCGATGCACTGTCATGCGATTTCTTTAACATCGTTCTTGAGAAGATAGTGCAGAACTCCAACTTCAACACCAGAGGCACTATCTTCCAAAAATCTGTTCAACTTCTCGCGTACGCCGATGATATTGATATAATGGGAAGAACACAGCGTGATGTCAATGGCGCCTTTGTGAGAATTGAGACGGAAGCGGCAAAAATGGGTTTAGCGGTAAATGAGGGAAAAACGAAGTATATGCTGTCTTCGAGGAAGGACACCCAACTCCGACGGCTCGGGCAGAACGTCACAATAGACACATATACAACTTCGAGGTAGTACAGGAGTTTGTCTACCTAGGCTCCGCTATAAATACGGGCAATCACATCAGCGCCGAGAGCAAACGAAGAATAACTCTTGCTAATCGCTGTTTCTTTGGGCTAAGAAAGCAATTCAGTGGAAAAGCCCTCTCTCGAGCAACTAAGGTAAAACTGTACAACACACTCATCATCCCAGTGCTGCTGTATGGTGCAGAAGCATGGACCCTGACAAAATCGGATGAAAGTGCCTTAGGCTGTTTCGAGAGGAAAGTTCTTCGGGTTATCTTTGGCCCCGTGTGCATTGAGGGGGAATGGCGAAGAAGATACAACAGCGAACTTTACGGGTTGTACAACGACAAGGATTTAGCCAGAAGGGTCAAGGTCCAGAGACTCAGATGGCTCGGTCATTTAGAGCGAATGGACACCAATGCTCCGGCCCGGAAAGCCTTCGACACTATTCCCGAGGGACGTAGGAGGAGAGGAAGACCGCGACTCAGGTGGCGCACTCAAGTGGAAGAGGACCTCAATCAACTCGGAGTGCAAAACTGGAGACGACTAGCTAAGGATCGAGCTAGCTGGCGGAGCCTGTTGATTGAGGCCCAAGTCCACAACGGACTGTAGCGCCACCTTAAGTAAGTAAGTAAGAACTATTTGTATAATTTATTGACATGCCTCTCGAAAGTTAGGAAACGGCATCGCCATCATTTTGCGATTTTACAATAAATAATCAGGGTTCTTAAGATCAATTGCAGGAACTACACCGATCTGGATGAGTTTAAGATCTATGCTGTTCAAATGTCCAAACCTTTCATGCCACTTCAACACTTCGGAGCAATAAAGCTGGACCACCACTTCTGAACATTCAGGCCGTTCTGGAACAATGTATAGATCACCCTCTTCTACTTGCAATCATACTTTAAGTATATCATTCTTAGTAAGGACAATAACATAATCGTTCCCAAATTTGAAATTTGATTTGACATTGACTTACTGGCGTGGCAACGGTCTTCTCATTTTGTATAACAAAGGTGTGATATGAGTTGGCTTTAGAACGGGTGTGTATTAGGTAAGGTTGGGTTAAAAGTGGCTGCGGATACAGGATCCACACACTTAGGCCAAAGAAAAAGCCCATTGCGGTACCACATAAATCTAGAGAATCACTTCTCGCTAGTCGAACCATTTTGAGCTTTTTATAATGCGAAGAAGATATTTGATATTCGTGTTAGGTAGTTCGCTGGGATTGTCCTGATTCTCCCAGATAAAGTTTGCATCTTAGGGAAAGAGCCAGGCATGTGCAGAGAAGGTGAGAGATTGTTTCTTCTTCTTCTGCGTCCATACAACTCCTGTAGAAGTCATTGGAGGATACACCTAGTCGTATTGCGTGCCTGTCCATAAGACAGTGTCCCGTAAGGACACATAATATGAAATCTGCTTTGAGATAACAAGTCTTTAGTTCGCTTTAGGTCGAGTGACGGCCATATAAGTTTTGTAGCTGAGCATGTTGGTAAATTATACCACCTAGAGTTTGTTATCGTCGATGCTGTTTTTTTTTAGCTTAAGTTTACATGTAGCTACACCGAAAAAAAAACCTTGGTGATATCAACTAATATCCTTGGTTGATTTTGCGTCAATCAATGGGCATTGTTGTTTCAACAATGCCTGCGTGATCACTTTATGATAAAATTATTTATCAAAAACTGATCACAAACATTGTTGATTTCATTGTTGGTCAACCAATAAACATTGTTGGCCAACCAATATTCATGGTTTATTTACCAAATTTATATACTATGTATCACATAAGGATTATGTACTTCGAAAATTATTAAAACTGATCACGAACGTGGTCAATATGCCAAGCTTTTACAACGAAATCAACCAAGCATTTACCACGAGCGTGATCAATTGACCAAGCTTTTACAACGAAACCAACCAAGCATTTACCACGAACGTGATTCATTGACCAAGCATTTGCCACGAACGTGATCAATTGACCAAGCTTTCACAACGAAATCAACCAAGCATTTACCACGAACGTGATTTATTGACCAAGCATTTACCACGAACGTGATCAATTGACCAACCTTTTACAATGAAATCAACCAAGCATTTACCACGAACGTGATTTATTGACCAAGCATTTACCACGAACGTGATCAATTGACCAACCTTTTACAACGAAATCAACCAAGCATATACCACGAACGTGATTTATTGACCAAGCATTTACCACGAACGTGATCAATTGACCAACCTTTTACAACGAAATCAACCAAGCATATACCACGAACGTGATTTATTGACCAAGCGTTTACCACGAACGTGATCAATTGACCAACCTTTTACAACGAAATCAACCAAGCATATACCACGAACGTGATTTATTGACCAAGCATTTATCACGAACGTGATCAATTGACCAACCTTTTACAACGAAATCAACCAAGCATATACCACGAACGTGATTTATTGACCAAGCATTAACCACGAACGTAGTCATTTTTACTACGAACGTGATAAATAGAGCGTGATCAATAAATCACGTTCTTGGAATACCTTAAATCCTGAAAATTCCAAAAATATTAATAAAAAGATTATTTTATTTGTTTTCAGTTTTTATTTAAATACCTAATTAAATATTTATCAATAAATAATAAAAATTAATAAGTTTTTCATAGCAGCAATGATAAAATTTAAATGTACATTTTTGCTTATGAATATGTTTTGTTATACTGTACTTTACATTACATTATTTCAATTGTTTTAATTTTATTTAATTTTAGCATCAATAATAATTATTTTCAACAAAAATAACATAAATATTGTTACTACATAATTTTTAGAAACTTATCAAAAGCAAATTAGATTATTTATTGAACATTTTCTTTCGTTATTTGATCTTAGGCTTATGGACAAATAAAGATAGCTTCGAGTTATGCTTTTATAATAGTTTTGAATCAATCACAAATATGAAAAGCAAGAAATAGAAAATGGAGAGAGGACTCAATTGTGTAATTTTTAGAGGATTTCGAAAAAAAACTATTGGTTTTTGAATCGTAAACATAATCGAATCGAATCGAACAGAATCGTGAATATAAGTGCAATGGAATAGAAAGAATTAACCGCTTTTAGATATATATTTAAAATATCAGGAAAAATGTTTGAAATGAAAGTAACTCTCTTAAGACAACAACAATGAGGTTTTATTTCTCAAGAACATTGGAGAATTGTTTCGGGAACGCATTTTCAAAAGTTTGAAACCCAATTATTTTTAATGTACAAGTAACTTTTTGAACAAAAAATTGTTCATTATTAAATTTATTATGAAGCGTAGTATAAGTGGGTCCAAGTTGATTGTTTTCAGTTTCATGATCTAGTTCCTCAGAGAATTCATCATCAACTAATTGTGTAAAATTCTCCATTGCGTTCGAAGGGTGGCAGGTGGCAGCGCTGATCACAACTAAAGACCAAAATTTTTCGACGAAAACAAAAGTTATTTACTTCATATTTTCGAAACTTATCATAGCCCTTCTATAGCTTCTCAAATTATCAAAAATTATAATATGAAGGATTTAGAACTAGAACATCTGAATGACTTACCCGAGTTTTTTTTTTTTCTGTCCTTCACAGTTGAAAATTTATCTGCAATCAAAAAAATTGAATTGAATGAATAGATTCCAGTAATGAAAGTAACAAAGAAGAATTTTATATAGGTATTTTGCAAAGGCATCATTTTTTGCGTACAAAAATGTGATTTTTTTGCCAAGAAATCAAAAAGATTGATAGAGCACTTGTTCTTTTTTCTTTAAAATAGTGGTTTATTGATGGTACTTACGTGAAATATAAGGCTTTCAATTTTTTTTTTGCTTTTTAAGGCCACAATTAGTTGCCTTTTTTAAGGCCACAATTTAAATTTTTTTTTTTTAAGAACGCGACTTCACAAAACGAACGAACGAACTAAACTAACATGAAATGAAATCATACATGAAATCATACATTTACATGTTTCATTTTGCGCGTCGCGTCGGTTTCAACAACGAACGTGGGTTGGCCAACCAAGAAAAAACCACGTTCGTGATCACTGAATGCATTGACTGAATTTAAGGCCACGTTTAGACTTCCTTAAATCAAAAATTTATTCTTTTCCGATTTTTTCTGTATTCCAAAATTCTTTATTTTAAAATTCTGTAAATTCAAAATTCTGTATTCTAAAATTCTGTAAATACAAAATTCTGGATTTCAGTAAAAAAAGGAAAAAAGTGCGCACTTTTTTTCATTATCAAAACAATTTTTCTTTTATCATTTACAGAATTTAGGAGTACAGATTTTTGATGTTTTTTATGCAGAACTTTGAAGCATAGGTTATAATTCTAACGTAACGGATCGCTCTCCAACTTAATTGCATATGGTTTACTTGAATCACATACCTTGATAACACATTATGCGTTCGACAGCGTGGATATCAGAGGTTGATTTCATATTTTCTCTTAGCAAAGATAAAACCTCTTTGCTCGCCAAAATTTCCGCTTGGAAAACGCTACAATGATTAGGGAGGCGGAATAAGAAGCTTAGATTAAGCTTTTCTGAGTACAAACCACTACCAACATTTCATTTGTCTTGGATCCATCGGTATAAAAATGAATACTTTTGTCTTCCCATTCATCTGTGGATGGAATGCATACCTGTTAGTTTTTTCCCAAATTGGGGTTTTGGTATAGAACCGAAAAAGTTCAAAACGATTGAATGTCCACACATTATATTGAGCGGAGGAGTTGAGTCTTATAGCTGTACTCGCTGCCACTTGTTTGCTGATGGGGTGTCAGATGGAGGAGAATGTCTAGCGCCACTGCTGATTTTGTGATTCTCAATGCACTGCTTATGCAGGGACATGCAGTGCGTTAGACTCTACTGAGTATGTTCATTAGTAGAACTAAATTTTTATGCAGAATTTGTATTTTTTTTACAAATAAATAACTTTATACTTCATTGAATTTCAACATTTTTTTCACACCGAAAAATAAGAAAAAAACATCACCAACCGCAAAAACAAATGTTAAAATATGATTTAGACCTTGAACACTTTCATAAAGCAGCTGCTATTCCTTAACAGTTTAGAAATCAAATTTATCTCTTAGCTGTCTGAAATCAGTCCTCAGCTTCATGACCATTTTTCCCATAACTCAAATTCAGCATTGTTCAACTTAATATTTTATGGCACTTTATTGCACAGCTACTTCATTATACTCAACTAAAAAAAAGAAAACATTAATTTTGCCTCCATTTCATCACTTATTTATATTCCTTTCATTCATATACAGAATGCACCTCACCACAATGCCAAGAAGAAGTCGCACAGCTTAGTGTACCAACGGTGGCGTTAGTGCCATTGCACAGTAACTCACCCGAAAGACGAATTACACAAAAAGAAATTATTGCAGGTGAAGAACGTCCCAAATATGTGCTTCAGGCCCAATATAAACCCATTTCAGGTAAGTCATCTGTCAACCATTTACCAAAACCAAGATTTAACTTCCTTAAACAAATAATTTATCACTTTTCATCTGTTCTATAATGTGTTTGTTTGGTTTATGTTTTTTTTTTTTTTTAATTTTTCATAACAATTCTTCTTAAGTAAATTTTGGTTAAAAAACGCTTTGTATGATAATTTAATGTTATTTAGTTTTGGCTTTCAATTAGTTTTGCTAAAAATGTTTACCTAAATTAAATTATGTAATCATTTTGGTAGTTTATTTAGTGTTGAAGTAGTCCTTTTTTAAATTAACACATTTAAGACTCGTGGATATTTTCGTCAAAGCAAAAATAAACAATTCAACTCAGAGAATAAATATTATTCAAATCTGAGTTAAATCCAGTTGGTATCTGTTCCGCTTTCTTAGAAATACGCGTTCGGGTTGTCCTAAACTTTCTTAGAAGCAAATTTTTACTAATTGATAATCCAACCACGCTGAAAACAGAAAAATAATTGCTGGTGTTTCCTAGAACTTCATTTTGTTGACGACCCTCATCCTCATTCTTAATAAAGACCTGTCTGCAACATCTAATCCAATTAATTGTTTCAGTTATGATAAACCCTTAACTTCTAATATTTGTTTTCTCCTCGGATGGCGGACGTTAAAGATAGAATTTATGATTCGACAACCAAATAACATCTCGCAAAATTAAAATATACCCTTATTACTATATAATAAACATTTTTAATTGAATTTTGTATGCAATCGTCTGCAATTTTGAGTTTAATTGATTTTCCTTACAGTTTTTCTATTTCTTGGTCGTTTCGAGCTACATAAGGAAACTAGTCGACCCTGCGAACATTGTCTTCTCAACCCTTCAGAGCATCTCCAGAAGAATTTGAAACAGGTGTTGTTAAAATGCAATGTGATTTGCTTGAATCCACATAGAGAACTATCTGAATTTTTCCAAACTTTACAAATAGCTTTCTACTCTCATTTAAACATGCAGTAAAATGCAAATTTCTTTGAAAAATCCAACAAATTATCGTTATTCTGTTGTGTTTTGAATATTTCACTAAATCAGAATTCGATATAGCTTTCGATTGCCCCCCCCCTATTTGCTGACTTTCCCGTTAAACTGTCCCAAAAGCTTGTTTTTACTCAGCCTTTATAGAGTGAAAATTATGTCCCTACCGGATATAAAAACAAAACAATTCATCTTAAATTATATGCAAAAACTTGGTTTTGTCTTGAAGTTTCCAATTGAGAATTTTCTATTGGAAAACCAATGCACCTACAGTAACATGCAATTTTCACTTTAAAAACCAGTGAGTTTTACAATTTTTTCATCAAGGTCTTTCTATTTTTCCATTCGAATTCCATTTTGAAACAAAAATTCAAACTTAGTCCTTTGTTTGGTTTTTCCAGTTAACGCAGTTTAGAGGATCTCCCTTTTTCGGGGATCGGGCTAAAACAATGCTGAGGTTCCATTCATCGGGCATGCATTCCTCTGACCATATCTTACAGATGATTTGGTGCATGCTCCTATCTAGCTCGTCGCCTGCTGCTTTGAACAACTCAGCAGCTAGTCCATCTGCTCCAGCGGCTTTGTTGGATTTCAGCCGTGATATTGCGGTTTTCACTTCTTCTAGGTCGGGTTCACGGAATTGTTGGCTATCATCGTGTCCGATGAAAGGCTCCTGTCTGACGGCGGTATTTTGTTCGTCGTCACCGTTATACAATCTACAGAAGTGGTCTTTCCAAATCCCCAGCATTGACTGCGATTTTACTATGATGTTCCCTTGTTTTATCTGCAGGCATCGGTTCTTGCTCGATGACCTTGAGCCAGCTGTTTAACCTTTCGGTAAAACCTCCGAACTTCATTCCTGCTGTTGGCTCTCTCAACATCTTCGATCTGACGCTTCTCATGATCTCTCTTTTTCCTCCTGAGAAGCCGGCGTTCCTCTCTCCTCTTTTGCTCGTAGAGCTCACGAGCAGCTCTTGTCCTTCTATGCAGCGCCGCTTTGTATGCCTCCTGCTTGGCTGCATGGGCCTGCCTGCATTCTTAGTCAAACCAGGGGTTTCGTTTTGGTGGCTGTGTGAAACCCAGCACATTAGAGGCGGCATCTCTCACTGCTCTCTGGCAATGTTGCCACTGGTCTTCGATACTTGATGTTGGCGGCATAGGACGCCTTAAGAGGTTACTTGACACTCAATCAGAGAATGATCTGGCGATCTCTTGCGATTGTAGCCGTCCGACGTCGAATTTTCTTGCAGCATTTCCTTGTTTTGGCCGTTGTCGGGATATTCGTAGCACTACCTTGGCTACGACGAGGTAGTGGTCCGAGTCGATGTTAGCTCCTCGGAAAGTTCGAACATCTAAAATGCTGGACAAGTGCCTTCCGTCGATCGCAATGTGATCAATCTGGTTGACGGTTGATTGATCAGGAGATCTCCATGTACCTTTATGGATGTTGAGATGAGGGAACCAGGTACTTGCTACCACAACATTTCGCCCCGCAGCAAAATCGATCAGCCTGTGGGGACAGTAGTAAAAAATATCAAGAGTGATTATTTTTTTTTTTTGAGAATTTACATTTTTGTTGTAATTTGAAACAAAATGGCGTTTGATTTTTCTTAATGTGTTTTTTCATGCAGGCATGAATGGGGCCACCCACTGGTTTCGGATTATCGTTGAATTTTGGGAACCCTGTTTAAATAGCATTAATAAATCTAAGAAAACAAAGTTTTTTCACACGAAATGAATTCCAGTTGATATGAACTGCCAAACATTATTTGCGTTCTACACCACCCACACTACCAATGAACAAAATGTTCGCGCGTATTAACGTCAAAAATCACTCTTGTTTTGCTTTACTTAACTTTTGGTTTTGACTCAGACCGAAATGTACCCAATATTCATAATGCGAAATTTTCATGCACAGAGATTGGAAACTCAAATCCATGCCTTTTTGGAATATCGATGTCAAAATTTTCTTTTTCACAGAAAATCGTGCCCATGAATTTTTGTGTGAACATTGTCTTTGTCCAACAGCTTAAGTATGAGTTCATCCTTAAAAGTATTTATTGAAGAACTAGCAAAACCCTGCCCGCTTCCGCAGGGCTTCGGCCCACAACGGTTCGGAAATTAGAGATTGGCAGGATGAAGAATACGGTAATCGATGGATAGGCAGAAATGAACAATATTCTTAGAAAAATCATGCCTGTATTTGCTAATCTGATGAATAATCTATTCGTTTTTCAATTCTTTTACATAATTTTTTTAGTTAATTTACCCATTAAACATATCTTCCCCAAATTTAGCTCCCTGAGAAGAGGTAAGGTAATTAGGATTTTGACAGCAAGCCAGGTATAGGCATAAGTATGCTTTTAACCCTCTTCAGGATTGCACAATGTTATACATTTTCTTAAAACTAACAATTATTGGGATATTATAAAGTGCTGCAATAAAATATTGACAAAAAAACCTAAATTCGATGTTCTAAGCTGTTTTAGATTTTCCCAAGTATTATAAAATGTATGGGTTTTTGTTTATCAATGAGATTTTATTTGCTAATTTTTTTGTTCATAAGGTAAAAATAAGAAAACTTTATGTTCTTTACGCATTATTTGAAAAAAAAAATATATCTTAAAGTCAACACTTTGCTCGGGCAAGAAAAATTGAACACCACTTAAATACAAAGTTAGCCTTTTTTTTAATCGTCAAAAAGTGATGAAAAAGTAACTTTGTCTTAGAAGGATTATTTTCTAAGAATATGACCAAGAATCACATCCCAAAGTATATGGCAGACAAATAACAGGATACCCTGTATAGTTGACCATGAGGAAAAACAGAAATTTCTAAATCAAAACCACATATTTTTAAAGATTGACCTTGCGTCTTATTTATTTTTCATCGATTTTAGAAAGACTTTAATCTGTACCAGCCATTATTGCACTGCAACTCAATGCTTCAATGCTTGGAAAGACATCTTGAATCAACTCATTCCGTGGATTTGCATTACAATAAAAATTGTTTGGAAGTGAAATTCGACCTTCAGAATCAAGTGAAATTATTCCATTTCCAATGTCCAATAGTGTCCGTGGCTTAGTGGTTAGGTGCGTTGGCTGCTAAGCAGAACGTCGTGGGTTCGAGACCTACTCGTGCCCAAAGTTTTTTTATTTCATCTTTTTCGGGCATTGCCTTTTGCGAAGAACTGCCAAAACTTCCAAAAGTATCAGGAGTATGAAAAAGTGTTTCTCAACTTTGCCGTTCGGAATCAGCGTTAAATTGTAGGTGCTCTAAATTCTTCACACGCACCCAGAGAATTATTGATGAGAGTAAGCCACATAGGCCTTGGCTCTTCAAGATCTGTCGCGCCACTCTCTCTTTAATGTCCAATAATTGGCCAATGTAAGTTTCCTGAAATAGAAGTTTTTAAACGACTCCATTCGTCTGCAGCAGTTGACCGTGGTATAATCGACAAAGTTTGTCCTCAGAAACAAAAAGATTCAGAGCTCCAAATTCTTCAAGTTGCGGTTAAAGGCTTCAAGTAAATTTTTGTGCGCCATTGTGCTCTCATCCCACACAAATATTCGGCCATTACCAACTTTTTTGAAATATTGTAATGTCAGTTTTATGTCTAATAATGTGCTCACAACTCCAGAAGAAGAAAGAGCCAACTCTTTTTTTAATTTCAGATCATATTGATGCTAAAATTATGATAACAAAAATGATTTCCCCATTCCACCGGGTGCATCACAAAAATATATACCACCACTCAGACTGATCACACCTTGCATATCTAATGGTGTCATACACATAGGTACTTTTGTTGATCGTTTAACTTCGGCTCAATAGTTTGCGCAAATATTCTGAATCCAATGCAATTTTATTATTGTCCTTAACGTAGTATTGTTGTCGAGCAACCAATTCAATTGTGGCAATGCTTTATTCGCAAAACGGTTTTTTCGTAAGCAACTGGCACATTTCAATTTGAAAGCATTCAATTCCCCATCAGATTGGCATTTGCAATGACTATTGACTCAAAGCTAAATAATGTCTGTTTGTGGCTTAAATTTGAGCACACCATGTTTTTCATTCAGACAATAATTATACGTGGAATACCTCCAGTTCGTTAGTGTTGATTAAATTTTATTAATGACACATTCCATCAACATTCAAACGTTATAAATAACAAATAACAATATAATTAACAAATACGTACCCACTAAAAATAAATAAGATATACATACATATTTTCATACTCTAGAAATTTCATATATCAAAACAACGTTTGCCGGGTCAGCTAGTTCAAATATAATTTCCTAGGTTCACTGACATTTTTTTTTGTCGAAGAAAAATTATATTTGTCAAATATTTTTTTTCTTCACTGACATTTTTTTTTGATTTTTTTATTGAAAAAAAAAATATTTGACAAAATTTTCAAACTAAATTGAGTGTTCGTATATTGATCAGTTTTTTTTTGTAGTGCGAAATACAAAATTTTTAACATTTTTTAACAATTGAACCATTTGTGATTTGAAAAGTATACATTTTATTTTTGCTAAACCTTCTACCCTAAAACCTCTTGCATTTAGAGAAAAAATTAGGAAAATCGGTCAACCAGTGTGCCCGGTTAGCGAACGAACACAAAAATTAGGCTGTTTCTTTTTTATATATAGATTAATGGGGAAATTGAATTGAATAAAATGGCGAATACAGAGAAATTTCTAATATTTGATGTCGGATGTCAGTGAGTCAGTTTACTGAATTTAAAAAGGAAACTTCGGGTAGGTAGTGTACCTAGATAAAAATAGTGAAAACACTTTTTAAACGTATAAAAGAGTCTTCAAAGTGTTTTATTATTCAAATATTTATTTTTAAAGAAGAGTCTTTGAAATGTTTAAATCAATCAAACATTGGACAGAAAATTTTGAATTCCAAGAAACCTGAGGTTATTTATGTATGTACGTTTTATTTTTAAAATATGACTGAACTAGTCATACTCATAAAAGAGGAAAAAGAACTTGAATTTTTGCTTTAAACTCTAATCTCTTATTTGCTTAAATCAATAAAAGCAATACCATAAATCATTTAGAACCATTGAACGAAGAATTTGTTGCTTCGTTCTCCATGATTCTCATCGTTTCGAGTCTCCATTTTTTTTAGAAAAAGTAGAACATTTCGATTGCCCTATTCTTATGAATTAATTGATTCTATTTGGGGAAAATATGTATTCTCGATTGACTTTTAATGAAAATGCCGAGACATAAGAGTTTTTCAAGAACCTTTTAAAAGGTTTTTTGTTCAACGGTTGAGAATTATGTCTGATCTATGGTTCTGGCTTGGTGGATCAAAAAATATTAAACCTGTTTATTACTCTAATACTCCTGAGTCCTGATACATTTCATTTATTAACTTTTGAAAACCTATTGTAAGGCACAAAATACACGTAACACTAACTATATTCTCTAACACTATATTGTTTCATAATTAATAGTTTCGTTCAAGACACTTCTCTTACGTCCTACAAATAACAGTTTAACTTGAAAAATTGCGATTGTCGACAGGACCACTACAGAGTGATTAATAATACAGTATAATGTATTCTGTCCGATTCAATCCATTCTTCGATTATTATGAAGCAGCTTTCAGAAACAGCATTTTGTTCCCAATTCAAACTTCAACAATTGCTAAAGTTTCATTTTTGCACTCAGCCCAAAGCCAAGGATAAGCTCAATTTAGCGAAAGGTAAATGGTTTAATTATGAAATTTCAAAGCTCAATCATTTTACAAATTATAAAATCAAAATGGCAAACTTAGCAAGGGATGACATAGCATTGGCTGTGTTGCCTGTTTGTAACTGTACAAGGAGAAATAAATCAATAAACTCGGATTAATTTCCTTTCGGTGCTTGTGGCTGGAGTTCGGAATGCTCATTAAGTTTCGCTGTTGGAAAAGGTACAATATTTTTCGTATCGTGGTGTTATTTTTCAAAAAGTAATTAATTAAATGACTGGACTTACAGTTGGTCGAAATTAATGAAAAAGAAGAAACAAAATAATTGATTATTGCCGCACCCAAATGCACCAATCAACAAAATGTGTCATTGTTTTGCTTTGGTTGGTATGCAAATGTTATTTTAAGTCTTGAAGACAAACAAAACGTCCATTTAAATTATGAAAAGTTGTTTTTTGTTTGTTTTGTACCTATGGCTAATTAATCATCGGGTGTAGTTTGGATGAAGTGGATGTGTTTGTAATCTTAACAATCTCTCGAAAGCATACAATTTTTTTTTTAGTTGATGGTTCTTATGTTTATATTTTTCACTAAAATGCATCAAGTTTCGTGAGGAGAAAACACTCATAAATTGTAATTTACTACTCTGCGTTTGTCAAATGAAAATCTGCTTATTTTTCTAACGGAAGCAGGAATTTTTATGGAATATAGAAGCAAACACATTGTTGAGATCCCTCTTGTGGAAATAAAGGCTATATTTTACAATGTTAAAATGTTAAAATTTCGTCCGCTGTTGTTCTGAGAATTACATGTAAATTCTCATAACAACAGCGGACGAAATTTTAACATTTTAACAGTAAAATATAGCCTTTATTTCCACAAGAGGGATCTCAAATTGATTCTCTTTTGGGCAAATTTTTTTTCGCTCGCTACCAATTATTGTACCTGAACCCTGAATTATGAATGTACATTATGTATATATAATGTATGAATGTTTGTTTACTTGTATACACTCTACAGATATCCAATTAAAAATCTTTGATTCGAAAACTGATAATGTTTTAGAAAATCTCAACATACATTTCACAACAACAATTATTTTAACTTAACAACTTTGCATATGTTTTCAAAATTATAAACATCATCAATGATTTTTATTTAAGATTTATAAATCTAAATTTGAATAAAATGTAAACTTATGTAATCTTTACTAACGTGGTTATCATGAGCGAAGTGCACAATTATCAATTGTTTGTAGCCGCAAGCTGGTACAACGCTAAAAGTACCATCTAAAAGATAGTTCCTGCTCGAACCATTTTGCAAATTTTAATCGCGGCTAGCAGCCGTCGGTGAAAGAAATATTGTATACGCAAAATTTTCTTCTATTATAGTGCTCTGAAAGAAGGGCTTGCTGTCATAGCGGGACATTCCAAAGTTGTTCATTATATTCTCAGTGTTGAATAAGTCTAAGAGTTCCTTAGCATTAACCGGTGTTTTCGGAAAAGATTTGTTTCTTATCCGAATCAAACTTCTCCTAAGCTTTCCAAACGGCACCTTATGAAAATAAATCATTTTTAAAATACGTATGACAAGGTTGTAACGGTAAACCTCACCAAATAAATCGGAGAAGTTCAATCTCAACCCAACAAAAGCGATGTTCTGCCTTTTTTCCCACAAGTGCATCCAAGACCACAGGATTCCTTGAATGGCTTAAGAAATGTTGGATGAGGTGTTCGTTCAACGAGGCACGGTTCGGCATGCTTGCACCGCCATTGGTTAGCTCGTCGGTGGGGTGGGTGCTTGTGCCTGTTAACGAACCGCCGTACATATTTCCATGCCGACAAAAATATAAACGTTGAAAAAAAATCATAAAAATACATTGTCGCGAATGGTGTTATAGGTTCTTAAAGATTTGCGTTGGCAACCCTAGATGTAGTGGGCGCCTGAGTGTGACCCTCCCTCCGTCTTCATTACTATCGTAATCAGACTCCATGGCCATTGATCCACTCAAATTCTTAACTCAATGACCCCTAACTAAAAGAAGTTTAAAAAAACTTAAACTTCGTGCAATGATATGCTCATCATCCCCTCACTGATCCCTCACACTATACAGAAAATCTCAACTGCTCATACTTTCAGCGAAATTAACTTTCAAAACGAACAAAATAAAAAGAATACATCACGTAATGTTAAACGTTATAAAATGCATGTATTGATATTAATTTATAGGAAAATTATAATAATGAAATAAAAGTTAATTAATCGTAATCAAAACCATTCATTTTCTTAAAAATATCTGTTTCTCTTTTCTTTTTACAATGATTATTCTCTTGGTTAAAATTCTTTAAAATGAAATCAGAGTAAGTAAAATATACCATACAAAAAAAATTCCAATAAACACTGTCGGTACATTTACCCTATTGAATGAGTATTTTCACTCGTGCACACCATTCACTCAAACATAAATCAACTGATGTGGCATTTCAACTAGTCACTCAATTATATCCAATGCTCTTATATGGATATATATGTTTATATATATATATATATATGAACTTAAAATTATTTAAGATTAAGATGTATCATTTATAGGAAAATCATAGAAAAAAAAAACAATTTGAGACTTACCCCACATTAAAGATGTTGTGCACAGCAGCTTTGTTGTGTTCTATAGGCTATAAATGTGTGTGTGTATTAAGTATTCAAATTTTAAATTAATAGTGTAATTGAAAAGTGTAGTGTGTAATGCATGCATGTGTGAATGTGTGAATGTGTGAATGTGTACTTGTTTAACTTTGCGAATGTATAAATTGAATGATTTTTTTATCTTTAAATCTCATGTGTGATTGTAAATTAATAGAAAAATATGTATAAATGTGTAAATTCGTGAATATGTAAATGTTTAAAACAAAAGTGATGTGTGAATGTGTAAAATGATTAGAAATATTCTTCATTATCTTATATTTTTTTTATATATATATGTATGTGCACATCTATGTGCTCCTTTTTTTCACTTCTAATTGAGTTTTATAGCAGGCTTTTCACATACACTTGTATTGATTTAAACCATAAAAAAAATTGACACTCTTTATATATTATCCGTGGCTTTATCCTTTCTGCCTGCGGTCCCTATAGGAACATGTAGGTGATCGAATCTTCGAGACTGGCTTCTTCTTGGATTCTCTCGCCTCCGTCTAAGATTTCTTGGCAATTTCTCTGCTGCCGATTGGATGGATGCGTGGATGGATGGGTGGATAGGTGATGCCACCTGTTCCATCCACAAACAAAACGATCTAGACAACTTGTGCCTGCATCGAAAAGGGTATTGGTAATTTATACGACAAATCTAAGATCAGCTTACCTTCTTCGCTTGATTCAGTAGATGTGCGATTTAGTTTTTAAAAAAAACTTTTTTTTTGCGCTTAATATTGCGTTGATTGAGCGAGATCTTAATTGCACTTAAAACTTGTCTAATCGAAACAATGGAATAGTTTTTATATTAAAGCAAAAGACGTATGTGCACGTGGCTTTGATTCGTATTCCTGTTTTTCTTTTATTGCTTAGTATGCTCAAATTTGACCTCTCTCGATGAAAGCTGATGATAAAATGAACGATTTCTCCTAGGCGGAAATTAAGACGGCCATCTTGAGCTTCTTCTCGATCTTGGGGAAACTTGCCAAGTCTGCGAATAATCGAGACTCGATAATAATCGATATCGATGGTAGCGTTCAGCTGTTTGTAATTTCGATTTCTTTGAAATCAGTTCAGACTGCGATTTATTTTCTTATTTCTTTTCCTTTTGTAAAGTGACTCACACATGGTGAAACCCGTGTTGCTTTCTATAATGTTAAATTATCGATCAAATTTGAATTAGTGTCATATGCATGTGCATAATGTTCATTCATACAAATGTTTAATACAGGAATATCAAAGCAACTAAGTATATTAAGGAAAAACTATGAATATCTTACCTGTGGTGGAAGCGGTTCACTTACACTAGCGTTTACCTCGTCGAAAACTTGTCGAATACCACTTCTTTTTAGTGAAACCTTTTCACATTCATTTTTAATTTTATTTATGTGGTTCATTTTTAATTTTAATTGTTCATTATCTGAATGATTATGCAGAGCACTTTTTTTAGGTATTCGTACCAAATTAACATTATTGAAGTCTACAACCGCACTTGCCTTACAATTTTTGTCATAACACTCAAAATATGTACTTGATTTCGAATTATATTTTATTCGATAAATTTGTCTTATGTCGGGAATGTAAAGCAGTTTACTTCCTTTTTTTAAACCTTCAAAATATTCAAAATAATATACTTCAGTGCTGTCCGTCATGGTTAAGTCCACGCTGCACTTTAATCAAAATTTAGAAATGAGAAGATCGCAACTAGCTTCATAGTTAATGAGTAAGGTAATTGGCGATTTAGATCGTAACTAGAAGTCATGGTTGCCATTTTAATTTCAATCGGTTAGAAAATATACCAACCAAAAAACCAAATATGAATATATATACATATTAACACAAAGTACAAAATAAATATACTTTATAAATTTATAAATTATTGTTTTTATCATATAAATGTGTGTTGATATTGAGAACTAAAAAATAAAAATCGAAATGGTAGCATATTAGCAAATTGGCAACCATGGATTGACTTTTTCACACTTTTAGCAACGGCAAAACTATAGGCGAGAAAAGTATTGAATATTTTAACATGTAAACGCAGACGATCTTGAAAAAATCAAGCATAATGGCCTTGAACTCATAAATTCATAAAAAAATACACCTATGTATGTTTTGTGTTTAATCTATATATATGGCCATTTGTCGCTTTTAGAAAGCGTTATTTGACCATATGGTTATATGACACAAGAAAATATGGTCAAATGACACATTGCCAAAGCGACAAATAGCCATATATCAAAATATGGTCATATGACACAATTCAAAAGTGTCATATGGCCATATTTGAAATATGCCAAATGGCATGGCACCATCAAATTATGTAATAATAAAATAACTTTTAAAAAAGATAACACACCTATTCACTATGAAATGTTGGCATTTTCAAATACGAGTTATATTTGAACTGCACAAAGCACGACAACATGCCTTACTGAGTCCTACCAACTATACTCTAAAACCATAGAATAGCATTTTTTATAATTGAAATGAATACATACTCACACATATTTGCATAGAAACCAACCAACTATACTTTTAATATGCTTTTCATGGACGCAGTTCAGTGATTTGAAACTCCATTTGAAAATTGTATCCATTCACTTGGAACGCTATTCCTTCATATCAATTTATTCGAAAACTCAGCGGCAATGTGTGTAATGATAACTGAAGCAGCATTGGGTACATTATGTAGTTTTGGGAATAATTTATTTCTCGTTTATTGTAAAATTGGAAAGAATGCTCCTTCGAGAAATACATTTTTTGATGCAACATGCAATCAATGATGATGTAAAACAGAATATAGTTTTTTTTTGTTCATTTTAGGGTCTCGTGAGTTAATTCAAAAACTCCGTTTTCAAACTTCTTTGATTCATAAGAAATAGAATCTGCAAATAGCACAAAAAGAATATCAAAATATAAAAAATATCCCTTTGTGCTTATATCTTCAATGAGAAAACAATATTAGTCAGCTCAACGTTAGATAAGCTTATGCTGTCTAATAAAATAGTTTGGGAGAAGTATAAGCAGCTTAATTTACGTTTGTTTTGTTTTTTAAAATAAATGAAGAATCTTACACCAGAAATTCTGCAGAAGCCTGCAGAGATACACAGACACACTGCATATGTATATCTTGAATTATTAGTTTTAGAAAAAAAAAGTCATTAATAAAATTTTTAGAACTTTTGGTTGTCTACCGGAACTCTTATCAAACTCCTTGATTTGATTTTTTTTGGATTTTTCAATTTTGTTCTAAGTCAATGAGAACCTAAGGTAACCCTATCTTTCCAATTTTGCAGAACTCTTTCTAAAAATCATCAATAACTCTAGATTCTAGAACTCTTGATTTTAAGTTAAATACTCACAGAACTCATTTCTGAAAAGAGTCCTTTCGGATTGCCCTTTTTTTCGTTAGCTTATTCACGCACTATTTGGGTTCTGACTTTGGTTTGCTACCGGAATCTCATTGTTATAATTCTCAACAATCGATTTGCTAACTCCACGATTATCGATTTTTACATTTAAAAAACGCTGAAAATTCATGCATAAATCTTGACATGGATTGGCTTCTCATCTTTCTGCATAGCCATTAACGAAATTTGGTCAAGTGATGAGTGTGAGATGTTGACAGATTAGAAGTACTCGAAAATCATCAGTTTTATGTTTTTGACTAACCATTCGTGAATTAAAACTCTCAAATCAAACTATCAGCTCCTTGTTCTGTGATGTGCTTTTTGTTTTCCAGCCGAAGTTTCGCTCGCCGGCCTTGCCAAGGATTTTTGACGAAAACACGAAACTTCAATGATCGGGCTTTCTGAACCCAATGACAAATTCTTTATTAGAATTATGGTAATTATTGTATTGTGGTACTTAAATCGAGTTTGCTTTCTTTTTCCTGGTTAATTTGGTAGTTGCGTCGAGCGGATATCCGGTAGTAGTACTTCTGTAAGTCGGACTTCAGTTCGCTTTTCAGTTCAGCTTTTCGAATGTCCGGTCATTTGACGTCTCAATTAATGATTGATGGTCTTAAGGTCTTTGATTTACTCGACTGGTTTGTTTCCGGGGATCAGCAGGTACATTGAAGGTACATGGTGGCACTCAAGGCAGTTTCCCTCAACATTAAAACCCCTAAACAATGTTGAATATACAACTAAAGCAGTAAAAAAAGGTAGTGGTAGTGGTTCTTTTAGAACAAAAGCACGGAATTCTGACCTTATATGAAATTTTTCCGTGAACAATGAGTGCGAATTATAGGGGTGCTGTTGATTTCTAACCTTTTCATGTTTTGTTCAATAGACATTAAGTATTTTTGTAGGGCTCATATGAAAGCGTGTAAGGCTTCGTAACAGTACCTTCTAAAAACCAAATTTAGTTATTTATAAAAATAAAAGTTAGCATCGATGCTTGTCGATTTAATGTAGACCAGTCGAACCAGCCTGTGCTATCTATAAATTTCCTCATGTTTGCCATTGAGACCTGAGTTACATCATCCAGTTCCCTAACGAACCTGTTCCCGATTTGACGGAGTCGGTTAGTTTGGAGGTTCGGACAGTCACAGAGCACAGGTGTTTCATGGTTTCTATTTCCTCTTCATCGTAACAGCTCCTACAAAAATCGGGTGCAAAAGCCCCTAACTTGTTGGCCATTGTGCCAATGGCGCAATGACCCGTTAGTACACCTATGAGGATTTTAATGTTCCTTGTACCCAGCGATGAAATATACCGAGTTTCCTTTTCATTAATGTAAGGCCTTAAACTTCTAGAGCTTACGCAATCGTCCCTGGATTTCCAGGAGTTATTGATTATCTCTTTTGATTTAAGGTCTATATTCCTCTTGAGTACCCCAATCGGGACGAGTGGTCCCCTATCTGAATGGTCGCTACTACTTGTATCTGCTTCTGACCCTTTCCTTGCAAGTTCATCTACTATTTCGTTCCCTTCTATAACCCAGCAGTATTACGCTTCCATGAAAGCTTGAAGTCAAGGATCACTCCTAGAAATTCAGCTCCCTAAGAAAGTTTAAGAGAAAGATCCAATCGACAATGACAGATTTAACTCCAACTTCAACTAAGGCAGTTTTGATTGATTCCGTTTTTATGTTATTAAACGCACCCTCCATATCAAGAAATGCCGCCAGGGTATACTCATTTTGTTCGAGGCCTTTCTGAATATGTGAAACTACCTCATGCAAAGCAGTTTCCACTGATTTACCCTTAAGGTAGGCGTGTTGGTAGTTGCACAAATTGTTTTCGTTGAGAGAAGTTCTCTAACGTGTTCTCTCTAGTGTCTTAAGGAGAAACGGAGAGGTCTATACCTAATCCTGAGCGGTCGAGTAAGTCGGTTTCCCGGCTTTTGGGATATCTAAGTTTGATACAACTTATGAAGATTACCCTAAGCCAAGGAGTTAATACTTTGAGAGCATTTTGAAGAAGAGCTGGAAATATCTCATCTGGTCCAGCTGATTTGTAGGATTTGAACGAGTTTATTGCGCAGATAATCTTCTGCTCAGTAATAACCTGTTTAAGTTCTAAATTTGATTCCGTGTGAGTAAAATCCAGCGTTTTCGATTGCAAGTAATCAGAACTTCCTGAGTTCTTACAACCGGAGAAATTAGTTTAAATGAAGAGTTCAAGCGTTTCTAGGCTCGGGTTTGACCATGATCCATCGGGGAGTTTTATGTCTCCCGGGATCGTGGGATTAAGGGCAACGGTTCTATGGAACCTTGCCGCCTCACTTGTTTTTTCAATGGATTCATAATGTTTGTTTGGCCTTCCTTAACTCTTTGGTGTACATGTTAAGTGCGGCTCTATAAGACTTTAAGTTCTCATCTAATTAATTCAGTTTAGCTTTGTTGAACATTTTTCTAACCTCTGTTCTTCTTGTCTTTAGTACACCATTCCACCAGGGTGTGTTAGTGGAGTTACTGGAAGAAAAAGAGAACTGACTCCTTTTAATAAATGTTCGGGCTGGTATATCTTCCGTCTTATTACTGTTAACATGATTTTGAGTAAGAAAGGAAGAAATTTCAAAAGTCTCCAGGACGGATGTTAGACAAAAGCAAAGTTATTATTTTCCTTAGTTTCTTGTTTGCTATTCTCGTCTTTGTCATTGTCATACAACATTATCACTCATTATATCGCATTTCAATATTTTATTTGTTTGCTTCCATTTATCATTAAGGCTCTTTCTAAATGCATCTTCTCATAGCTAAGTTCTATTCTCATTTTCCCCTATTTTTTCGATTTTCATAAACTTTCTTTCCCTCTGTGTATTAATGTTAAATATATTGTATTTATAATAATTACATTGTCTGCATGAGTAAATTATTGTAATTTTCATTGCTGCGTGTGATGTCTCCGTAAACGTTGTGGAAACATAAACTTTATTCAAACATAAAATATAAAAACGTTAAACAAATTGCTATGCTAAAACCAAACTTAAATTACATACTCGCACACACAAATACAAACTACTTTAATATCGTTACGTAAACTTATATAAATACAAAAAAAAAAGATGAAAAGGATAAAAAAATTATATCTGTTCATAAGAATCAAAGATTTGTTGTTGAAACTATAACAATGACTACAGTCACAGAAAGACGAATCGTCCGGGAAGCCACCGAGGACATAACGACCACATCGACACCATCGCCCACAAATCTCCAGACGGCTGAGGTTACAGCGCCATCTATCATCAATTCCACAGTCGGCGGCGCTGCACCAGTTGCAGCAGCACCAACAACAATAACAGCAGTCAATAGCACCAGTAGTGTGAGTGAATCGAAAGAATTAATCCCAGAGCCAAAACCACCAATTCCACCAAAGGAGTCATCCCCAACACAAATAAGTGGCATCCTGAAGGGTGGTAAACTATGGAAGCAGGAATCTATAAGTCAGGTGAGTGGTTATTGTGTAATCAGTATAGTTTAGTGTAGAATACTCCTAGCTGATGGAAAACTGACTGGATTTATGTGTGTACTTCGTCCCATCCCCTATGGCCATGGGCGGCATAGAAGCAAAAAATTAATGTTGTTGACTGCACAATTTAGATTGTGATTGAGAGGATTTAGGTGTGGTGCAGAGTGGGATTTTGTGAAAGAAAATAATTTTATTTTTTGCTCCAATTTTGTCATTTTATTTATTCTTCCTTGCGAGTATTTTTGTTGATTGGATTACGGAACAGTTTTCTTGTGATATTCATGATAACATTGATTGTAGGGAGCGTACAGGAGATTTTCTTATTTGCGAGCAAAGAGATCTGATTGCGAATTATTATTAGGGATTACTCGTGTATTTTTTTTTTTTTTTTGGTATTTGCTTTTCGTCTAACGACGAATAAACAATAATTGATGTTAATGACATTTGCTGAATGCTGACTGTCTCAAAATGATGTGATATTTTAGTTGTCTTTTCAGTGTGAGATAAAATAATATTCGTTACAATTCAGCACTAATTCTTTTGTTATTATACCATTCGGTTAACGGTTGTATCATCTGTTAAAGATGCAATGTGTTTCCATTTGATTTTAGTTTCAAACTCTCTTAAAATCTGTGAGCAAATAGCATTTATTTCTTCCTTTTTGTATGGTTTCGATGAGCTTTATTTATTTATGTTTAGTTAAATAACAAAAAAAAAAGAAATTTATAATTTCGAAAAACACGAATGTAAATATATATATAAAGCCAGCTATGCAGCTATACCACAAGCCATAGCGAGTGGTTGTTTCATATGTTATTTGGTCACAACCGATAAACCAGCTGCAATAGCAATGTCAATAGTGCTCTTATGACATTATGAGAGACCCTAATATTTGATTCTGACAAAACATGGTATTTTGCTTTTCAATGGGCATATACGTAGATGCGAAAATTTAATTTGTTTCCTTTTTTGTGCACTTGAAATTAGATAACGTTTGGGTATATGACATTAAAATTCAGCCGTTGAAACATATTGCTATCATTGATTTTTGGATTATTCCCATATATCTCCATTTTGGCTTCACCGATTTTGTTAAAATGTTGCCCTATTATACTCACATTTATCCTTAGTGATTATTGCATTCCAAGTATTATTTAATAGACACTAGGTTGTGTTTTTTTGCACGCGTATATACGCTTAAGAAAATATTTGCATGCAATGCAACAACAATAAATTTCTATATCCGCTTAGTTAGCGGCGATAATTATCCACGCTTATGAGAATAAAAACAATGCCTACCATATTCACTTTTTCAATGAATTTTCAAACTTGTATTCCAAAATTCCATTCAGAAATTCATTTCATTTAAAAATTACCCAAGCAAGCTATGATTTTGCTGTTTTTTATTTTAAATCAAAGGAAACCATTGGCTACTTTTGTATGTTCCATCTTCCATATCTTCGTATCTCTTTCTCTATCCAGATCTCTTTTCTTCATTCTCTTGGTTTTCTTCTTTGAGCAACAGATTGTTCTGTTCTCTGGAATAAAAAATTTCCCGCTGACGTTGCTCTTCTTCTCCTCTCGTTTACATATCATCAACTTGTGATGCCAAATCGCTAAAACAAAAAATTTGTCGTTTTTTTGTGCACTGTTTCATTTAAGCGTATATACGCGTGCAAAAAAAACACGCCTATTGTTGAATAACAAAACAAGTCGGTAAGGAAATCTATTTTTGTAGTATGTACCTTTTGGATTTATTACACTCTTTTTCTAGATTTCTCAAAAACGGCTCAACTAATTTTTTGGAAATTGAGCCTCACCCAACAGTCTTCCCCAGCCAGCTCGGTCCCTAGCTAGCTGTCTCCAGTTTTCCACTCTTGTGTGTGTCACCTGAGTCGAGGTCTTTCTCTCCTTCTACGTCCCTTGGAATAGTGTCGAAGGCTTTCCGGGCGAACATTGGTGTCCATCTGCTCTAAATGACCGAGCCATCTGAGTCTCTGGACCTTGACCTCTGCTAGGTCATGTCGTTGTCAACCGAAAGTTAGCTATTATATCTTCTTCGCCTTCCCTTTAATGTACACGGAGCCAATGATGATCCGAAGAACTTTCCTCCAGAAACAGCCTAAGGCACATTCATCCGATTTTGTCAAGGTCCATGCTTCTGCACCATACAACAGGACTGGGATGATGAGGGTGTTGCACAATCTTACCTTAGTTGCTCAAAGAGGGCTTTTCAACTCAATTGCTTTCTTAGTCCAAAGAAAGAGCGATTAGCAAGAGTTATTCTTCGTCTGATCTCGGCGCTGGTGTTATTGCCCGTGTTAATAACGGAGCCTAGGTAGACAAACTCAACTACCACCTCGAAGTTGTATGCGTCTATTGTGACGTTCTGTCCGAGCCATCGAAGTTGGGTATCCTTCCTCGAAGACAGCACATACTTTATTTTGTCCTCATTTACCGCTAAACTCATTTTTGCCACTTCTGTCTCAATCCTAACACAGTCGCTATGACATCACGCTGTGTTCTTCCCATTTTTTTTTTTGGATTTTTGGAAGTTAGTGCCTCTGGTGTTGACGTTGGAGTTCTGCACTATCTTCTCAAGAACGATGTTAAAGAAATCGCACGACAGTGCATCGTCTTGTCTGAATCCTTTTTTGACGTCGAAAGATTCCGTGATCTCGTTGCCAACCATAGAGAATCTACTTATCTATTTCTATCTATTTATTTTGAATTTTGAGCGCAGGTTTTTAAATTTGGGCTCCGGCTTTTCACCTTATTGAGCCCATCACAATATCCATATCAATGATAATGTATTGGTTCGGCTTCCCATTTGAAATGCATTGAGAAACCTACAAATTCGCATTGATATGGATATTTTAACAAATTTCATTTTTTAAGTCGAAAGAGAGCAAAATGCCTTCAGTTGCGACTCTAGGTATACCTCATCTCTGTTGCCAACCTTAATGGAGCAGCGTGAGTTCTCCATCGTCATTTTGCACAAGCGAACAAGCTTGGCAGGGATGCCAAAACTAGACGTAGCTTTGTACAGTTCGTTTCTGTAGATGCTGTCATACGTGGCCTTAATTTCGATTTGGAGTTTCGAGGATCTGCCGCAACGTGAAAAATTGGTCGATAGTTGACTTTCCTGGCCTGAAGCCATATTGATAGGGACCAATCAGATTGTTGACGAAAAAGATTATCTTGTAGGCAATGTTAAGTAGACTGATTCTTTTGTAGATGGCGCAGTTTAGAGGATCTCTCTTTTTCAGGATCGGGCAAACAGTGCTGAGGAACCATTCATCGGGCATGCATTCCTCTGACCATATCTTACAGATGATTTGGTGCATGCTTCTGTCTAGATCGCTGCCTGCTGCTTTGAACAGCTCGGCAGCTTGACCATCTGCTCCAGTAGCATTGTTGGATTTCAGCCGTGATATTGCGGTTTTCACTTCTTCTAGGTTGGGTTAACGGAATTGTTGGCTATCATCGTGTCCGATGAAAGGCTCCTGTCTGACGGCGGGGTTTTTGTTGTTCGTCGTCGGCGTTATACAGTCTACAGAAGTGGTCTTTCAAATCCTCAGCATTAACTGCGATTCTACTATGATTTTCCTTGTTTATTCTCTGCAGGCATCGGTTCTTGCTCGATGACCACCAGTTATCACCGGACCCACTTTTGTCTACTTCTTTAACATCGTTACGTCATTACGATTAAGTTTATAACGAATCCAAAATTTTCAATATTTCAATTAAGTCGTCGAAAGAAAAAAAGTTAGTATTAATTTTTATAGCATGAACAGCCTTTTGAACACTATTGAAAAAGGAGTTTTACTAAAAGTATTGATGATAAATTATCGATGTACTTGTCTCACATAATTGGCTTTTTTTTTGTCATTGGCATACCTCTAACCCTTTTAGTATTTCAACCTCAATGCTAGCGACCCACATTACTTCCATAATACTGTTAAATACAGAGACGAAGTCTGTGAACAAAATTGAAAAAAAAATACAAACGTACCGAAAGAGATTTCGGTCTGTGTGGCCCTATATCACATAATATTCATAGGTTTAGGTACATTTATTGAAGTCCTGCTGTTTTCTCCCTCGTCCCACAAAACTAAAATCCATCTTTTCTCATTAATTTTACTGCCGTAGAACCTAAGCGTTTTGACCTTGAGCTAATGAAACATTCAAGTAGCAGCTTAACCTTTAATTCTTGTTTTAACAAATTACACCACTTCTTAGAAACAACAACAACAACGTGTCGAAACCTCTAAAATAACAAAACTTTGAAATTCACTTCTTGCTTAAATTAAATAGAACACAAAATTCAAAGATACATTCACCATTCATAAAATTCTGAATGAAACAGAAATCAAGTTAACAAAAACAACATCAGAAATAATAAAATCTCTGCTGTTATTTTAAAGTAAGCAATTCTGTGCTAAATTACACCCTTAAGCAAAATACTCTTCAATAATATTGAAATTTGTTAAATGGCAAGCAAAATTCAAATATTCAAGCTCCTCTTATTATTATTCCATCTGTTGGAAAAACCAACACAAAACACAACAGTTTGAAAATACTTTATTCGGAAAACATAATCGAAAGAGCCTCTCGGGATGGATTATTTTGCTAACTCCTAAAGCCTTTTGTGGGATCTAATTGTCATTATGCAAAAACAATTTCCAAACTAAATATATCCATAAAATACATTTGAAGAGAGTAAGTCCGTCATTAAATGCCTGTGGCTGAGATACACAAATAGTCGGAACAGTGGATTTTTGTCGATATTTCACAGAATCAATTTATTTTCGCTCCACATAAGAGAACTTTCGAAATCTCAATAAGTGAGTAGGCTGGTCCTCGAACAGAAGAACTTCGGCAGACAATCAAAGCGACATTCTAGGTCATTATTTACAGAAACCCATCAGCTCTTAAAAGATGTTGTTCCGATGCTCTGAAAACGAGTATTCTATTTAAAAATTAAAATATTATCCAAAAGCACTTAGCACACATTCACATGTACGTCAGAAAAGTATCAATCTATCCTCTTTTGCTTCTCCTTTATCAATACCATCAAAGATGCACCAACATAAGAGCCGTTGTTCGTTTGTTCAAAAACACTTTGCTGACAGAAAAAAAAAAAACTAACCAGGAGGCCTGACATCAAAACCATTTCCACTTGACATGTGATTTTTCACATGATTTGAGTTGAACCGGGTAAATTGTGTCCATTATAAGGCTTTTGTGTATGTATTGGACTTAGGAATAGAGTAAAAAGACTTTTCTAAGAGTGAAGAATAAAGGATCCAAAAACGACCATCATTACGATGAAATTACTCGATTGACAAAGCAGTAACCTGAAACCCTTTAACCCCCTAAAACCCGAACGGTCCTAATTCAAATTGATATTCTTCCACAAGGGTAAAGTGAAGAAAAGTGCTAAATATGCGGATTTATGTAACCCAGAATGATAAAACATCTTTAACATTAACTCCCAATACAACAACAACAAGACATGAAATACGGAACAAGTCCGAAGAGATTGTACAAACAAAAAATTATATGTTCGCAAATAAAACTAGAGCAACCCGTGCTTTGCGCTTTGCTTCACTTGAAATGAAACGAAACCTTGTTTTTCTTTCTCGATTCTGAGATGCATGATCCAGAATTGTATACTGAAACTGAAAATGAAACATCGCATAGCTGGCGTGAATTTATATAAATGTTGGAAATTGTCCACTTGTCCTTAAGAAAGCACTGTCAAGGGATACACGCTCTTCGATAGAACAATCAGTCTGTGTTATGAGTTCATCATAAAACATTCTACTGTCGAGGAAAGTAGGGAGTGGATTTAGTCGATGTAAGGAAGTTTGGTGATGAGCTTATTTACTGCAAGAGCGACATTATTTCTCAAAGATTTCGTACTTTCTTAACAGAGCCATTAAAATCAGTTGTCTTCATATGAAACCTTGCATTATTTTTACATCACATACATACAGTAGGAGTAGTGTCCATGAGCGTTTCTTACTTACTTACTTAAGGCGGCGCTACAGTCCGTTGTGGACTTGGGCCTCAATCAACAGGCTCTGCCAGCTAGCTCGATCCTTAGCTAGTCGTCTCCAGTTTTGCACTCCGAGTTGATTGAGGTCCTCTTCCACTTGAGTGCGCCACCTGAGTCGCGGTCTTCCTCTCCTCCTGCGTCCCTCGGGAATAGTGTCGAAGGCTTTCCGGGCCGGAGCATTGGTGTCCATTCGCTCTAAATGACCGAGCCATCTGAGTCTCTGGACCTTGACCCTTCTGGCTAGGTCCATGTCGTTGTACAACCCGTAAAGTTCGCTGTTGTATCTTCTTCGCCATTCCCCTTCAATGCACGCGGGGCCAAAGATAACCCGAAGAACTTTCCTCTCGAAACAGCCTAAGGCACTTTCATCCGATTTTGTCAGGGTCCATGCTTCTGCACCACACAGCAGGACTGGGATGATGAGTGTGTTGTTCCGAGGCCTGTTGTTGCTTCGCAACTAAACTTTTTTCTACGTGGTCGGGAAGTCACCCCAAAGCACAACCCCCAACCTGGAGTACCAGGCACTTGATGTGACTCCAAGTGCAAGAGCCGGAAAACCGCTCCTTTTACGGCCTGGGCTTCAAATAAGTCGAAGTAGCCCGTAAAGGTGTTCACCAAGTAGTTCGGCCTAACTGGAACTGGAGACGCCACCGTTGATTCCAAAGAAGAAATTCCCTCGGTGGGAGTGCCTTGGTGGGAACACTCCTTCGTTGTGGGGTAATTGGTAGTAACAGCCTACTCCGCTTCGACCTGTCGACCATGGGAGGCCCTTCTGCGAAATCAAGTTTCGCGATCGCATAGCTCTAAGCTTCATAGTAGTAGTTACCGTAAGCCGCTCCGCCACGTCAAGGCTTACCCCGTGGAGGGCCATGAGCGTTTCACTCAAAACATTTTGATGATATTTTTTAATCCTTTTAAAAAGTGCAATTCGATAACTGGTCACTGTGGCGTATACTTACTTTTTTCATCAGAATTAAATATCTGAAAATGCTTCTTTTTCGTATTTTATGTGGAGTGATCAATTAGTTGACTCTAAAACTGCAATTTCGATGCTTGATCAATTTAATTTTTTTAAGCCATGGTATGCGCTACTTGTTTTTTTCTTCACGACCAATTCTTGACCAATCAAAAATTTATTACAGGCATAGATTTTATTCGAGAGAAACTTTTTTTATTAATCTTTTATGATTTTGCATCTTAGTTTTAAAATTGTTATCAACATAATTTCGCACATGAAGCGGTAAGGAATTCCATAGCCCAGAGGCGTTGACAAAGAACTGGCGCTCTGAAGTTACACGCGGACTTATTATTTGATTTGAACGTGTAGATATCGAGAGTTGAATTCTATTATAAAGGTATAAGGGCTGAAGCGATTTAATAACTTAAAAGAGAAGCATAAGTGTACGGAGCCTTAAAAGGTTTTCAAAGAAAATACAATATATACTTTTTGAGAAATGTGATAATTGGTCAAAGCGATTTAAGCCATAAATATAGCGTGCCACACTATTAAACGCTACGTTAAGTTGCCTTTGGCTTATGGAGTCGAGCTTACAAAAAATTTCACGGTTGGCCAAAGAAATCGAAGGACACCGTAAGCTTTACCTACTGCCTGTGTTTTATGGGTGTTCCAGTAAATACTACGATTAAAACATATACCAAGATTCTTAGCAGTATCTACAAAATCTATTCGGGTGTTGCTAAGTTCTATAGCTGGAATATTTGAATAATCTATTAGTCTTCGTGATATGAATAGGCACTTAGTTTTTTTGAGGATTAAGTGTAAGGCCACATTTAACAGACCAATTGTTAATTGATGCAAGGTCCTCATTAATCTTTCTTACACAATCCTCAACCATATCGAATGAGCAGCTTTTCAACAATTGGATGTCGTCTGCAAAAAGTGCGCGTCACAGTGATGAATTACTCTTGGAGCTTAATTAACGTAAATGGAGAAAAAAGTTGAACCCAGTATTGATCCTTGGGGAACACCATATTGAAGGGGTATAAAGTCCGAAACCTGATCTCCAACTACAACGGCTTGGTGTCTACCAGTTAGATATGAATAATTATTCTGGAGAAAAGTTATACATTTTAAGGAGCTTGTTACACATAATGTTGTGATGAATGGCGTCAAATGCCTAAGAATAGTCTAAGAGAATCAAAAAAGATGCTTTGTTTTCATCTATCGCATTTCTAATCCGTTCGGTCACCTCGAGTGAAGCTGTGGTGCTGCTCAAAAACCAGACTGTTTTGCTGCAAGTAGACTATTGCCAGCAAAGAACGCTTGAATTTGATTCTGCATCAGTTTTTCAAACACTTTTGACAGGACCGGTAAAATAGAAATTGGTCGAAATTCTGTATTTGCACTGTTTTTGGGAATAGGTATAATTTTTGATTACTTCCATTGCGTTGGAAAAATGCTTATTGTTAGTATTGTATTAAAGATGTGCGTAATGTAAGGTAGAATAATTAAAAGTATTGCCTTGATAAACACAGGCTGTAAATTGTCCAGTAACATTTGATTTAAGACTTAAAAAACATTCGACAACCACATTTTCATTAAATCCTGTGAAACAGAATTCAGCTCCCCTAAAGACAGGAGTAAACTCTTCACCCGAGAGATTTTGGCATATGTTCTGTGTTGCTGGAATCGATGATATGAGATCGTAGTTGATTTGATTACAATCAACATCCATGGTTTCAAGACTCACTCGTTTGCAGACAATTTCCTTAAGATTTGTCCACAATTTTCGTCCGTGTAAGGACAAGTTTAGGCGCTGTTAATACCATGTGACCTTAGAAGAACGTATAAAGCGGACAGTTACATTACGAAGCCGATGATATTCCTCATAATCATCTGGTATTCTAAAACGCTTCCACTTTTTAAAGAAAAGATTTCTTTGGTTTATACTCCAACTTAATCTTTGGTTGAACCAAGGACACTTGCTATAATTAACGGATATGGTTTTTACCGGTACATGACGATCAAATAAATCAAGTAAATTGCTCTGTAAAAACTCAACTTGGTCGTCAGGATGCTGAATGGTATAAACTCGTTCCCAATAAATACTCCTTAATTCGAGCTCCAATGTATGGTTGTCTATATTCTGAAAGTCCCTATATTGAAAAGTTCTTGTTGGTCTGCTCAGACTAAAGTCAAAAGAAAGATTAATCAAATCGTGTTTGGAGAACTTTTTTGTTTGAATTTCTTTAAATTTATGTTGCCTCAGAATTCAGAAATTTTGTCTTAATTTTCTTCATTTTTATTCATTTATCTAAACTGACATGATGACTGTGGTTTTTTAAAAGTTATATCTCCTTCTCCATGTTTCGAAGTCTATATGTGGTGCGTTACGTTTTTCAGCTCGATTATCTCGCGAACCACTCATGGTATTGACATGCAATTGGTCTGATTCGACCGGGAAATTATTGTTTGATTGAGAATCGATTACGTTTTTAGCGAAATCATCTTAGCTCCTTTTGAAAAGCAATCAAGGACCTAAATGAAGCAACAAAGCGTCATTTATGCATGAAAATTATGATCATTTTAGCACAAATTGCAACAATAGTTGCAATAAAAAGGCTATCATCTCTTTTCAATGAAGTCCTACTCTGCTCTGGCATTTTATATTGAAAGCAATGATTGTTTTGTTACCATCTGCTGCCACTTATTCAATGTCGAGAATAAGTCATGGTAAAGCGCTCTTATTAAGAGCTTTGAAAGTAAAGAAAAATTAAGGACAAAATATGGTTTTTACTTACAGCAAGAATTCAAAAAAATATCAATTTTTTTTTTTATTAAGCTTGCTTGTAAAAGAACATGTGTGTTTGTCAATCAGTACAAAGTGATTGATGGTGAAGGTAAAATCGAAGGAAATTTTAGTGTTAAAAAAAAGGGATGGGTCGGCGAGAATTAACATTAAATGAGCGTTAAATAATAATTAATTGCCATGAGCAAGATAAAATCTATTTTAAATTTGGTGGATGACCAAAATCTACCATACAATAGGTAAGTATGTGATTAGCCGTTATCCGAACCTAAACCGAATCGAAAACAAAGTAAAGCCCGGTTGTCCGCGGAAGCTAACTGAAAAAGATGTAAGAAAAATGGCGAATATGATTGCTGCCGATATAGGGATTACTTTAAATAAAACAGTTTCACCGTGGACAACAGCAAGATCACTTCAGAGATCTAGGTTTAAGTCATGCAAACCTCGAAAAAAGGTATTTGTAAGAGATGGGAATAGAAAGAAGAGACTGGACTTTACAAACCGGTACAGAAATAAGTCAAATTGAGATTTGGGACAAGGTAATATTCTCCGACGAGTCGGAATTTTACACTATTGGCTCAGGTAATCGCATAGAGTAAGAATAATAAGAGTTTCTCAATATCTTTTAACAGAGCATTTATCAAATTTTACCCCAAGGGTACAATGACTGTTGCTCGACACTGTATATTTAAATAAAAACATATGTTTTCCATGGAATGCTTCAAAAGCTTCCAGAAAAACAGATAATTAAAAAAGATAAATCCTAGGTAATCGACAGCTCAAAACTTTCTCCAAACATACATTTTTTTCTCTTAAGACCTTAAACACCAAACATTTTGATATACGTAATTCAATCAAAACGGTGATTTGTGTACTGCTCTCAATGGGTAGTGATAAATTTGCTAGAATTGATTTTTTTCCTTGATCCTACAGTGAGAATACTGAAGATTAATCAGGCAGCACTGCTCAAGAGATTCAATAAAAATTATATTTAAACGAAACCTTGAATAATATAGAATTTTAATAAAACAAAATGTTTTTTTAAAAATATGTAGAGTTCTCTGCCCAGGATATATAATAAACATTAAGCTAAGTATACACGATTGGAAGATCTGCCAATATTGGCCGAAATGTCAAAAGTCTTCCAACAGCAACCAATGAGCTGGATAATTTCATCCAAAAATTAGTCAATTTATTGGAAGAAATATGAAATTTAATTTCGGAAGTCAAATAAAGGGTTTTCCAATAAGAGGTGTTATTTTGAATAGCCCGCTATTTCGGTAGCTGTCACTTTTGAAGCTGCCATCTATTGCCATATCACAAGTAGAAACTACGCCTTTAATAAAAATGGAACGATACACGGACACGCTTCAACAACGCATTGAAATTATTAAAATTCACTATAAAAATGGCGCTACGTGCTACACAAACAATGAAACCATCGATCTTTTACGGGAAAAGTATCCGGACTGTATTATCTCTCGAAGAGGTGATCAAAATTGGACTCAAATCAATTTGATTTCCTTCTTTCGCAAGTGACTACATTAATCGAAAAGAAAAATTTAACATGCACGAAAGTATTTCAGCTGGTGAACGTCTTGCTCTGACGCTACGATTCCTTGCAACAGGCGATCATTTTCGGTCCCTGCTTATACTCCGCACAACCTGCATCCCACAAACATCGCCTAGTCTCAATCTCCTGAATGAGCTGCATAATTTTTTCTCGAGCCCAATCCGTCTCAACTTTTTTGCTTGTAGGACTTCTTATCCATTTACGTTGTTTAAAACACAAACATTTTTTTTTAATTTTTCCCAACTGCAAATGAAAAATTGTCTTATAATTCCAAAAATTGAACGAAGTAGTGGGATAGAATTTTATTCAATGACCAATTAGTCGACAAACGTCCAATTTTTTGAAAATTTGAAAAATTGTTTGTTTACAAACATTTACACGATTGGAAGAAGTCAGCCAAGTATTTGGTAGAAAATTCGAAGAAAATTTGCTTTCAATTTTTTTTTGTCAGTTCGGAGACAAAAAATTGGGGGCTTACATGATTGAAAGAAAATTGGTGAAAATTTGTTTTGAAAAATCTGCCAATTATGGAAGATCTTCCAATCGTGTATACTTAGCTTTAGGTGTGTTTTTGTGACTATCAAGTAAAGTAAAGAAAACAAAATGTCCAGAAAACGATCCCGATTCAAATACGATATTACTGTCAATTTTGATTTTAATTTAAATGCTTTCATAAAACAAACTTTTGACATTTGTCATATAAAATTATTCAAAAAAATTACAACAGCTCCCTCTGAGTTTGAAAAGAAGGAATCAACATTCCAAGTAAGTTTTACTCTCGATGAAAAGCTGAAGTAAAATCCAGTCAATTTTTATTGTTGTTTTCTTTGTTTAAAATTTTGTTTACTTTACTTGGTTGTCACGAAAACACGCCTATTGTAGGGAAAAAAGCTAACATTTACTTGAAATCAATTATTCGTTTTGCCTCAAATAAAAGACCCAGACTTTTGTCCCCCGCAACATAACCACTACCCGCTACTTCGTTATTCGTTATTTCGACTGAAAACCATTTTCGGGACTTCTGACTTCGTAACCTAAATCCCTGCACCGGAGTAACATCACAAAGTATGGCACACGAATTGCAGGACACTTTGTAGTTTAACCATGTTTGATTACTCTTGACCCTAAATTGTGTTATTGTAACTTTTAGAAAATAGAAAGCAACAGAGCCAATAAAAAAACAGACAACGGAACAACAATATGAATATCTACATCTGCGTACGTAAAAATAGGAAACAATTTTATTGCATCAACTGTTTAATTTATTACTATGTCTAAGCAACTCCTAAGTAGTGTCCGTAGCTTAGTGGTTAGGTGCGTTGGCTGCTAAGTAGAACGTCGTGGGTTCGAATCCTACTCGGGCCCAAAGTTTTTATTTCATCTTTCACGGACACTGCCTCTTGCGAAGAACTGACAAAACTTCCAAGAGTATCATCTGTCATGAAAAAGTGCTTCTCAACGTTGCCGTTCGGAATCGGCGTTAAATTGTAGGTCCCCTCAATTCTTCACACGCACCTAGAGAATCGTTGATGAGAGTAAGCTACTTAGGCCTTGGCTTTTCAAGAGCTGTCGCGGCACTCTATTGATTGATTTGAAGCAACTCCTGAAATTAATTAAACAACACTTTAAAACGTTCACTGAATTTTTTAGTTGTTAAATTTTCTTTGCTACAATCACAAGAGTCATTGAAAAAACTTTGAATCATATGCAGAAAAGTTGAAATCAATAGTCTGTTTAATATTTTTCTCGTTTTGTCATTCCACCCCTGTTAAAATAGTGCCAACTTGTCAAGATACGGCAAAGGAAATGGCTTGGGGTAAACAAAACAAACACACAAAAAAAAAATGTAAAAATCCTTTTTACAGTAGTAGCAACAGAAACCAGAGGAAGAAATAAAATATGACTAGCACTAGAGAAGTTTGCCAGAGGCTTCGGGCTGAATTTTCGCAATTTTCCACAAGAGCGAATAATCAGGAAAGCTCTTTTTTTTGTATGTGTGAGGATGTAGAATGGTGCCGGGGCGGCGCGCGGCGGAGGTTGAGGTTGTGACGTTGGGTTTCCGAAGACGTTTCATTTTCATAACTGAAATAGCTTTTGTTCCGTGTTTGTGTTTTGTGTTGATGCAGCAATCTGGAAACCATGAAATGTTCAGTTAGAACATATAAATGTATATGTGTGTTCGGTGTATTTAAAATTTACCAAGGATAAACAAAATGTACACATCGTCGCAGTCGTACCCCGCCCGCCCATCCACGTCTCTACCATATCGAGCATAAAGCAGAAGCAAAAGAATGAATTGTGACGCCCGCCCTCGTTTAATAAGTTAGACAAATTAGTGAGCGAGTTAAGGCAACGTCACAATTCACAAGTGCTAAGTAATTAACACCCGAAGCAATAAAATATTTGATTAAAAAGTAAATTTTGTATTTAATACCCACCCAACGAATCTTTCAATTTTGTTAGACTTCAACTCGGATAGGATATGAAATCTGAGAATTTTGATTGTATTGTGAGTTTGTGTGGGCGAACTTACTCCGAACAAGGTCAGTACGAATAAGCAACAATTCTCTTTGAGCTTATGCATTCGTGGAAATAAGATTTTTGAATAACTTTTGCCACTGCGGATTTCACGTTTATTGAATTTTTGTTGGCCGATGATACATATTTCTTTTTTTCGATGGCAAAAAGGCCTTCTGAAAACCAATTTCATTGATTACCTACTTGCTCAAGCTTTAAGGTAGTTTAAGTTATTCTCGATGGTAATCCAATTAATTAAGTAAATGTTTTTCTACTTAAGTTCAGGCTTATGTGCAATGGCGCCATGACCTTATTGATTGAGGTATGATGTAGGTACCTTTCGTGCATATGAAGTGCATTTGAGTTGATTTAATTTAAGACGAGTAGTTGAGTACCTATTTGCTTTGTTTGCGCCATTGTGGGTTCAGGGTTTTTTTTTCATATAATCTTCGACTTTTGACCAGGAACAATGCGTTAATTTTTAAGAGATCCTAGATTCCAAATCAGGCTTATTGATGACCAACTGGGCATGTGCAAGATAAATTCGTTCGAGGAAGGTTCCGTAGTCTTTAATCCGATCCAAATTTTCTTGTTCGTATAGGCGTATATTTTGGGACAACAATTGTACGATAGAATATACCAAATTTCACTGCAATCGGCAGATTCTAAGAAATAGTTTGTGAAAGACGAATGAACAAAAAACGCAATGATCTTATAAGGGTCTCGTTTTCACCTCTGTGTACGGAATCCTAAAATATTCCCACGCAACGGCCATTTAAACTTTATTGTACAATCTTGTTTTATCAGTGGTAACAATACGATTCAGGTCAAAACCGTTGATGATTTTGACCTGATTGTGGTGAATGCCTGATTATGAGTTTCGCGGCGAATCATTTTCAATTCGACGAGGTGAAACAAACCTTCAGGGCTTATACACCCCGAACTAGAGACCATCATGGGAACATCGTAGTAGAACCGCAGTCAGTGCTGAGGATATGGAAATACCACTTTTCCAAGCTGTATAATTGCGATGACAACCAAAAAAAAATAAGCAATACAGAACCATTCAATTTGGGTGCAGGAGGCCAACAATTCCACCCACCCGATATGGACGAAAAGAAGAGAGCGAAATCTAAACTCAAAACGAACAAAGCCCCTGGAGCAGACGGGCTAGCCGCCGAACTGTACAAAGCAGCTAGAGATGATTTGGTTAGGAGCATGCACCAGATCATCTGCAAAATTTGGTCGGAGGAAAGCATGACCGATGAATGGAATTTCAGTATCGTATGCCCGATCCTCAAAAAGGAGATCCCCTGAACTGCACCAACTACAGAGGTATCAGTCTCCTTAACATAGCCTATAACGTCTTGTCTGCCGTGTTGTGTGAACGTTTGAAGCCCTTTGTCAACAACCTGGTAGTTTCTTATCAGTGTGGCTTCAGACCCAGAAGGTCCACCATGATCAAATATTCACCCTACGGCAGATCTTGGAGAAGACCCAGAAGCTTCAAATCGATTTCAAGGCCGCGTATGACAGCGTCTATAGGGACCAACTATATAGGCAATGTCTTGTTTTGGCATCCCAGAAAAAACTCATCCGTCTGTGTAAGATGACAATGGAACCTCATGCTGTTCCAAGGCGACAAGGCTATGCGTTATCATGCAATTTCTTCAACATCATTCTTGAAAAGATTGTGCAAAGCTCCAATATCAACACCAGGGCACAATCTTTCAAAAGTCCGTCCAGCTACTAGGATACGCAGACGACATTGACATAATTGGAAGAACACAGCGTGATGTCAGAGGAGCGTCGACAAGAAAGGACAACCAACATCGACGTCTTGGAGCAAACGTCAAAATAGACCAATTTAACTTCGAGGTAGTTAAGGTCTTTGTCTACCTGGGATCCGCTATAAACTCAGACAACAACACCAGCGCTAAAATTAAACGAAGAATCACTCTTGCTAATCACTGCCTCTTTCGACTTAGAAGGCATTTGAGTAGGAAAGTCCTCTTTCGAGCAACTATAGTGACACTCTACAAAACCCTCATCATCCCGGTCCTCATGTATGGTGCAGAGACATGGACCATGACAAAAAATCGTCGAGTGATTTTTGGTCCTGTCTGCATTAATCGAGAATGGAGACGAAGATTCAACCAAGAGCTGTACGAGCTGTAGAGCGACACTGACCTAGCCAGAAAAGTAAAGGTCCAAGGTCATTTTAAGCGAATGAAGAATAATGCTCCGGCTCGTAGAGTCTTCGAATCCAACCCGGAAGGACGTCGCAGAAGAGGAAGACCGCGACTCCGGTGGAGCACACAGGGGGTAGATGACCTGAACCAACTTGGTGTGCGAAACTGGAGACAGTTAGCCAAGCTGGCTGGAGAAGTTTGTTGGGTGAGGCCCTGGTCCGACCTGGACTGTAGCGCCACCATAAGTAAGCAAGTTGTATTTCCTTATTAACGAATTCGCGACGTATCGAAAAACATTCTTCCACTATTCCACTTTTTTGACACTTTTGTATTGACAATTTCTTCCAATATTCCAGTTAAAAATAATTATAAACCAGTGTTACCGCAGCGAATAATATTTTCTAGTCCCAGAAGCTTGAAAAACGAGGCATTTACATAAAAAAAAACAGTCCACGCAAAAAAATTTAAACTCTTTCAGGAGTCATTTTTTTTTAACGGACAAGAAATAACGATTTAAACATATGATTATTTTTTTCAATTTCACAATATAAAATTCTTAGTACTTATTTGTGTTTGCAAAAAAAAATTCGAGTCAAACGTGATAAAACTGAGTCCCGGAGTCAAGGTAGAAAAAACGACTCTATTCTAATTGTAAAGTCCATATGGTAGCACTGGAGTAAACACTCTTTCGCCTGTGAATCCACCAATAAATAGCTGTCGCATTTCAACTCGCTAGCAAACATTATGACATTTCAAATTCGTCTGCGAATTCGTTAATTGGTCGAATTCAAAACAAAAAAGGCAAAAGCGATAGCAATAATTGAAAAATGTCAAACTCGCTAGCAAAACGATTCGCCGGGTATAATTTATCTTCTTCCTTGCGAAAACTTCCTTCTTTCACGGGTCGGAAGTCGGAATTTCTCTGATTGGTGATGATTTAAAGATAAGCATGACGTATGCCTCTGTCCGTTCAGACTTGCCCAAGATTATCAACTTAACTTCCTCCATCTTTCAAAGGCTTGGCAACCAGTTCTAAACAAGGCTTTCATTGGGTATCCAGCTCACAACGGTTATTCTACCAGTTTCTCCACAAGGTTTCCTTTGGCTCATCAAAGGGCGGTTTATCAACGTAGTTTTCTCTCGTCGCACAGTGTGTTGTCCCATAGTAATAAATACAAAAATGAACTTTCAAATACTCAAGTTTTTTATACACCTTCTGGTTAAATAACAATCACGTCAAATTAAAACGGTATTTTTGAGAAGAAATTCTTAGCATTTCATGACATGCGAGCTTCGGAACATGAACAAAGGAGAAACGAAAAACATACAAAAAGACTGATGCTTATTTTTGAACGCAACTATTTTGCTTAATTTCATGTTGTTTTTTTGTTATTGAACCATTTAGTTATTGTAATTATTGTTATTTATTTAAGTTGTAATGAAAAAATCGAAAGTTAATAGAGAAATGGGTAAGTGACGAACATTTTTTAGGAGTACCTAAAATAATCTATGAAATCGAGTTTCAATTAGGGTTTTTAAAAAAATCTCCTCAAAACACCTCGATAATTTTTTTTATATTTTGTCGCTTTAACCTTGAACTTGATGTCAGCAAAATTGGATCTGCTTCTGCTTGCTTTCTTGTGAGATAATCTCTTTTTTATACAGCAGGTCAGGTACTAAAAAATAGGGCTTGTTTCGAGAAATGGCTCTTAGCGCGAGCTCAAAGACAGAAGTACCACTGTTTTCGAATTTATTTTGGATTTTCATGAATTGCGTGATGCTCCAGGTGTTTTTTAAAGGATCCGTCAATTTATTTACATTGACAATTTTCAAATATTGGAGGTCAATAGGAGGAAATGCGGAAAAATGTTAAGAAAAATATGATGTTTATTTAAGCAAGCCTTTTATGTTAAAAGAAGATGTTTCACGCTTTTTAGAAAGGAGAGCAATAGGAGCTGAATACCCTAAACGAGGTAGACCACGGAAACCGTTTGAGTCCTCTCAATCTTTTGTCAAAAAAGCGAAGAGTAGCTGATTTACATCATTATAGAGATCACAGTGAAATCGAATTTGCTGCATCTGTATCAAGTAGAAATCTTGATGAAGTTAACCAAAAGTTCTTGTCAGCGTTGGAGGCTTTAGCTTTGTTCATCGATCTTGATCTATCTTATAGTTCATATGAAAGACTTAAAAAGGTTATAAATAACAAACACCGTGATACATTCCCAAGTTATTATCCAATGATGAAAACCAAAAATGATCTAATTCCTCAAGACATCACTTCCGACGAAACAAGTGCAGTAAATCTTCAAGAGCTTTTACATAAAACTGCGTCATCTGTTATTCAATCAAGTAAAGAAGTAGATTTCAATCCTTCTTCACCCTTAAAGCTTAGTTGTAAGTGGGGTTTCGATGGTTCTTCGGGTCACAGCAAACTATTAGCAATTTTTTTCAGATTCAAATTTAACAGATGAATTTTTGTTTATCACCGCTTTCGTCTCTTCGCCTTAGAAGGAAGACTCAAAGATTCGAGAAAAATAAGGGAAAATCATACCAAAAAGTCTTCTCGGATTTATACAAATACGGATTTGATACATATGATGCTTTTAACTTCAGACCCTTTAATTTCAAGTATCCAAAGCAAATAAAGAAACTTTCAACCAAAAATTATAGATGAAAACATAATAGAATATTTAGAAATTTAACAAAAAACAATTTGAAACTCGCACATTCATTTTTTAAATTGATTTTTATCATATGAAATAATTGTTTTTTTGTTTTTAGTTTTAAATTAATGTTCAAATACATATTAAAAAAAATTGTTTAATTAAAAATATTGGTTTTATCATAAAACATACCTATAAGAATGAAACAAAGCAAAAATTTACAAAATCTTAACAAGTATTTTTGATCAACTTTTGGATGGGCTCGCAACACTGTGCGTCGCGACGCGTCGTTGAGATTAACCGGTGTTTCAATTAGCAGGTCCGGGAGTAACTTCACCGAATGATCGGTTTCCGTATTTTGGGAGGCATGAAATGTTAACACTCTTCAACCTGTGTTTTCGTTGACTCGACGCGACGGCTCGCTCTCCTATGCACATTTTCTATAAAAACTGGTTGTCAATTTTATTGCATTGAGTTGTAAAAAACAATTGACTGACTTTCGAGAGGTCCTTCGCTTCCTGCAACCCCTACTTGAGAATGATCCGTAAAGTATTAATGTGCTCTTGAATAGAGCTTGATAACCAGTTTATTTTACAAAACAATTCGCACATCACTCTTCAGTTTCCAGTATTGCATTCAGAGGTAAACATTTTACCAAATAACATGATGACGGGAGTACAGCGAAAAGTTACTTTGGTTAAGCATCAGTCGTGCTTATGCGTCAGGTCAGGTTATACATTCCGACTAATCAACTAAGTAAAATTAGTTCTGTCTTTTTCAAATTGTCAGGACTCATAAATATGGTTAACAGAAGACATCATTTTTGTTTGAAGTTTAAAGTTATCAAGAGTGATGTACTGATCAATTGTCACGTTTATGTACCTATATGTGATCTTGCAACATGTTTGTTGTCATTCTTATATGTAAGTCCCTTGAAGTGATTTTGATATTGATCGGTATTACTTTCTGAAACGTCAAACTGCAAATTTCTACTAAAATATGTGAAGTGACATAGTATGGGTGAGTGTTAAGAATTTGAATTAATGAATAGCATTAGTTTGAGTAGGCCCCTAATTCCAACATAACACGAAAAGAGATTCTTAAACAAAAGAAGAGAAATACTTTTAATGTTGGCAAAAAGTTTATAAAAATTAATTCAAATGTACATGATATAATATTTATAATATTTCCCATACAATTTCCACAGTCCGACGACATGAATACCTCTTCCGAAGATGACGCAAATGCCAAACGATCTGTTCGCTTCGTAACCGAAGACACCGTAGCCACGTCGCGTGATGGTGATGGCCAAGCAGCTCCGGACAGTCCTGAACACGATAGCCAAATAAACGAACTAATTCCTATTAAGAAGCATTCAACTTTGTTCACCAATGCTCTGCGACCAAATTCAGCTGTGCGACAACTTTTCCCCAGTTCGGTGCATCAGACATCGTCAATGTTGACACATGAAGCGTTGCGAGCTTTCGATGAATCTAAACGTGCCGGAAATCTACTGCCCAACATGGTTGGCGGCAATCCAGGCGATACGGATTCGGTTCGTCGAAGTATAGAGAGAAATATCCTGCGTCGTTCGTTGATCAAGTAAGAGCCAGAATTGACATTATGTTTCCAACTCGTTTAACCTTTTTGTGACTGTTTTGCTCCGTTTTTTTTTAGGAAAAAAGCAATCAAATCAGACATTTCTCTCGAAGAACGCATCAAACAATTGACATGTGACATTGACGAATCAAATGACGATCCTGGACAAGATTCAAACGATGAAAATGGCAAAATGAATTTATACAATGGTGAACCGGTTGCCCACCGGGACAGTCCAACTGGCGAAGAAAATCCAAATCAAAAGTATTCCAACGACAAAAGCTTCTCACCCAGTTCGTCGGTGTCAAGTTCTTCCAGTGGCTCGTCGTCGGCTTATAAGAAAATTTCCGATATATTCAATAGGGATAAGAAGCAGGAGAAGATAATGGAAATGGAAGAGAATCCGATTGTCATTATACCTCAGGTAAAGGTTTGTTCTTTCTTCTATTTAAATTGTGGTAAATTCGTATTGTTTTTCATCAATTCATGTTTGTTTGGTTGGGAAAATCAACTTATCTTACAATTCGTTTTTAACGGCCAATATCTTAACAGAGTTGCAGTATGTGTTTAGGTTTTGGTCTAAACCTTTCTGCCTTTCCTCTTGTAATTTTCCCCACAACTTCCATTATCATGCCATCTGGTTGTTTCTTCTTCAATCTCTGCTAATATTTTACATTCACACTTTCTTTATCTTCCATTTAAATCCAATCAGGAATGCCGTTGTCCAGCAGCTCCAGACTTGGGCATGGGTATTCAAGTTCCTGTTGTTCATACCCAAATCCATCGAACTCCGCCACGCCAAACAGAACCAAAGCGACAATTCCTCTCAACGCTTGCTCCTCTAACTGCCTGCGTTGCTGGCCAAAAAGATGATCTCTCCTCTTATTATACTCTAGCGGCAGGCGAAGGTCATTCGCCAGCCAATACCCACTTTGCTCAATACAACATGAGCGACATGGAACCGATTTTGTGCAACGATGAAATGAGAAAAGTCGCTCCGGACGTAATTGCTGGCACTCCTGGCCAGGAACAAGATGAACTGGCCGCCTTTGTCCAACAAGAATCGAATCGCACTGATAAAATCAAAAAACGCTACACCAACGAAACCTCCAATGCTAGCTCCGACGATGACGAGCAAAATGACTATGGCTTTAATAAGAGACCTTCGGTGCGTGGCATCAAACCGAAATTCAGTTCGACCAATGAGATCTTGCAACAGATGCAGGATCAACTCACTAAATCAATGCCAAGTTTACAGGTAAACTAGTAAATGGACCATGTATAAGTCGAATGGCTTACATTTTAATGTTTTTTTTTCCCTCACAGAGTAACACATCGATTAAATCCTTCACATTGCCAAAACAAGCTTCGAGCAGCTCGATAAATAAACAAATCCAAAATGTCCAGCCGCAAAACCAGCCACTGCAGCAGCAACAACACAGCAGCAGCAGCAGCAGCAGCAACAACAGCAACAGCAGCAACAACAAATGCAACAAATTCAACAACAACAAACACTTCCAACAGCAACAGCTATTTCACAACAACAAACCGAACGCACTTGGAGTTTCTATGGCGATCCGGAGCAACAGCGTATTCCAATGGATCCGAATATGCATCCAGGCTATTATCACACCATGCCGACGGTATTCCAACAGACCTTCCAAGGTCAAGAAGAAACACTCATGTATCAGAATTGTGTGACAATGGAACAGTACGGACGTTATGCTCGGAGTCCGACACGTCGTCCAGAGTCACCGCCGCCGCTGAGGAACTATCATCAAACAATGGTGCTTATACCGTGCAATGCCGAAACCTATTCACAGTTTGCTGCAACGAGCGTTGACCCTAAAGTTGCTCAGATCCAGAGGCAGAATATTTTGGAATATCAACAGGTGAGTTTGATGTTCAACAAAGTTATTGGTTTGAAATATATTATCCAAAATTTGCTGCACATTAACTTCCCAAAAAATTATGGTTCACTGTGACGTATACTTGTTTTTTTTTTAACGAGGTATCTATAATAAATATGAACAAAAACTGTCTTAAATATCCCTGCTTTCATTCCTCGTTGATTTTATTTATTTATAGCTCAGGAGCCCCCAAACAAGAAATTCCCGTCATCGCGCCCACTAAAATTTTAAATCAGGAATTAAAGATTAAGCCAAAACGAATAAGATTAGCTTGGTCGGCGTGAATCTAGGTAGCCAGAAAAGCCGCGTATACCTGTTAAGCAATGTGGTGAATGCCGGTGAAATGTCTCCATCATCGCGGAGTCTATTTCTATTTCTTTCATGGCTTGCCTGATTTAAAGCTGCCGAAAGTATTGTGAAAGCCAGATTTTATTATGAACTAAAACACTGCGTTTTATTATAAACTACAGTAATTTAGTAATTTTCAGTAATTTGGTGGTTCATGTCTTAGGCTAGGCGCATATTGGGGCGCGTTCCACACGAGTGACGCTACACAGCACAGCATTTGTTTTTGTAAGCAATATAATTAAACAGGATGCGTTGATAGAACGACATGACATGACTTGACGAGCGTTTTTCACAGTTTTTCTTGCGAGACTGCTATGAGTTTGTTTTTTTATGTCAAAAATAAAATAATATTCAAAGAAAAATGGAATTTTTTAAATAAATGATCGGATGTTTATTTCATTATAAGGAGAAAAGTATGCAGTTAATGAACACAGCATCAGACAAACGGCCGCCATGACCACGCTCACAGGACCATATCCTTTTTCATGATTTTTTCCATAACCAAATCGCAAGGTGGCTGCCCTATGTCCTCGATAGCCTCACGAATTCCATCTTTAAGATCTTGAATCGACGCTGGGCTGTTGGCGTAGACCTTATCTTTTACGTGGCCCCAAAGGAAGAAGTCGCAAGGTGTTAAACCACAAGATCTCGGTGGCCAATTGTGATCACCTCTTCGAGAGATAACACGGTCCGGAAACTTTTCCAGTTTAACGAACCGTCTATGCTAAGTTTTCACCATTTTTCTAGTGAATTTTAATAATTTTAATAATATCAATTTATGGTGTAGATTTTTGGTCTTCAATGAAATCAGCAAAAGTTTTTCCTATTCGTATTCTTCCTCAGAATCAGAACTCAAAAAATTAAAAAAAATAGTTATCTTTTGACGAATTCATTGAGATGTTCTTGTCCTGCTTTACAATTTGTGATTTGATTAATATAGATATGTATTTTGACACGAGACACGCGAATCAATTTGCGGAGGACGGCATGACATGTTTCTATAATCATGTCGTGCGACCGTTGTCAGGTCACGTCACACACTTTAGACGCGTACCAATATGCGCCTAGCCTTACACTTGCTGTGAAATGAATAGCGTTCAATTCACACCATTGGAATAGCTTAAGTAAAGCATCTTCAAGAAGTAAATCTTATTTTTTTAGCATTAAAAAAGCATCTTGAAGAAATAAATAATCTTAATAAGAATAAGTTTTAACTTTTCTGTATAATTTAAGACGAAAAAGGGCCATTTCAAACTTACAAAAAATCAGAAATATTATTGATGAACAGAAGAATTAATAAAGGTGTTATATGACTACCCTGAGGTACACCTTAAAAAAACACAAATAGGGTCGGAGAGAAAAGAAATTGTCTTAGACTAAAAACAAACCGAAGTGGACAAAACGTTTGTTCGCTCTTCCCCGGACACAGGTCCATGGCTCTTATGAGGCAACACACACAGAAACAGACACGACACGATGAAAAGTCTTGTCCGCTCGTCAGTTGCAGTAAATACATGGGGTTGTCATAGGAGCAAACCACACCAAAGAAGACAAACAGTGCCGGACAAAATGTCGACGCCTTAAAGTACACACCGTCTTACGAAAACCACAGACCAAAGTGAACAAGACAAACAAACAGATTTCGACAAACGGACATATCGGTTGCTCATACTTGAATTTGTATTTTATTGCGATATTTCTTGTTTTATTTTGTGCAATTTGGTATGGATGTTGTTGTAATGGTAAAAAGAATTAAGAAAAAAGTAGAGATTTCTTATGTGTGGATGTTTGTGGTTTCAAAGAAGTGTGCATGAAAACTCGACTAAATTTTTTCGTATGTATACATATGTATGTAAATTGTATATACACATGTAATTCCAAAATGTGTCTGCAGAGTATACCTAGTAGGAACGCTCTCCACGTGGTTCATTTTTGTTTACATTTTTGGATCCCGTTAGGTCTCACGTACACGAGAAATAGACGGCAATGTATACTGTATATTATACACATGAAATTCCAATAGTTTGTCTGTTTCTCGATAAATGTGTTTGTGCCATTCATCGAGGAATAAAGAAGCAAAATAAAATCAAGGGAAAACGCAACCTATTTTTTTTTTTCAATTTTTGTCTTCTTTGTTTGTCCGCTGGCAAAACACACCGAATGCGACAAGGACAAAATATTTTGTCTTTGTCGTCCTCGGTGTGGGGTGAATTACGACACGATTTTTTGTCTTGCGACAAGCAAACAGTTAGTCCGCTTCGGTTTGTGTTTAGCCTTACTTTACGATTTGAACTAGTCAAATAAGGTTCAATCGAGTTGAGTAGATTAAAGTGGCTTACTCTCATCAACAAATCTCTGAGTAAGTTTGAAGAATGAAGGGGACCCACAATTTAACGCCGATTCCAAACCGCAAAGTTGATAAGCACTTTTTTCATGACAGGTTCATACTCCTGCAAGTTTTGTCAGTTCTTCGCAAGAGGCAGAATCCGTGAAAGATGAAATAAAAACTCTATGGGCACGAGATGTAATGCACGATGATTTCCGTAAATATTGAAGTCAAACAGGTGGTTCCAAACAAACAAGTCTTACTTGTACCAGATTATGACTTATCAGGAGTTTTGTTGTAGAAATGAAGAGGCTTAAACTCGCTGTTCGTGAAGTCGATGACTCTGTATATTTGATCAATAATTTATTTATTACAAACACAATATCGCCACACTCCATCTCCTGCTTAACTCCGCTGTAGTTGTTCATATAACGTAGAGTGTCTTCATTCGATCACAGCATCTTTATTTTCGACCTTGTATCGACATGGATATGAAGGAGTCTTTCTTTGAGGCCATCCACGTATTCATAAGCGGCTTGCGGCAAAATTAATGATGGTGTATATCCAGTTGAGCAATACCTTGCCCTTCTATACGCCATTAGTGGAAAGTGTCGGTCTCAACATCGCTGGTTGTTCTCAATACCATTGTACAGTTGTTCGATCATACGGTCAGATTGTTGGTAGAGCGGTGCTGTTCTCATCTTCTTGATGGGAAAGAGTCCACAAGCTTCCTAGATTATGTACATTCAAAATTCCTTCCCTGGTTGGAATGCAGCTTTAATCGTTAGGTTAGGTTAGGTTTAGTTGCTGACAGTTGATGTTTTTACCGTCACCCACGAGTATTGCTACTCAAGCTGATAAAAAAAACTTGTCTTCAGTTAGTCAAGCCATTTAGAGGCCTTGACGAAGTTCAGGATGCTAGTACCTGGCGTACTAGAGAGTTCTTCTAAATCCCCGAAGACAAAAGTTGCCAGGCAGTATCTTCCTTTGGTGGGAAAGTGCGGGACAGTGACACAGAAAGTGCGAAGTGCCTTCATGCACCTCCTCGTCACCGCATCCTCTGCATAGATCATCTGAACTGATTCTCATCTTTTTCATATAATAACCTAACAGATTATGTCCGGTGATAATGCTTACAAGACATCGAAGTGATGCCGTTGTGCTGTGCGCCAAGATCCTTGAGCTCTTCGTGGCAGCATGAAAAAAGCTTAGATTTTACCTCAGTTGCAGTAATAGCTTTTATTGCCGCTTGGCTATCAATGTAAAAGGTGATATCAGCTCGAAGTATCGCCATCATTGATACCTTTTTAGCAGCTGTTGTCACTGCCAGGACCTCCGCTTGGAAGACGCTACTGTAGTCTGGAAGTCTAAGCGAGGCGGTTAACTTAAGACAGCTTTCCATGACGGCAAGAATATATTCCGGAAATGGCCTCGCAACGTCTACTGCAATTCTTTCTTGGCCCTTTGGTGGAAGCACAGATATCACATTTTCGGCAACACTCCTCGACGATTTACCTTGCATGTAGCCAGTAGAATCGCTATCGTATATTTTCTAGCGCCTTGTTTACTTCTAAATTACTTCCTGAAACGCCATTGCTACTAGAACGTCTGCAACATTTGAACTCGGCAAGTCTAGCTGCATAACATGATACATACCTTCTGCCGATTCCCACTTACATTGAGGGTGGAAAATTTAGTTTTCCGTCGGCTATTTGGTCCCATTCCCACTTACTTGTTGATGGTATGTCTTCATTCGGCTTGAGTCAGTTTAATGGAACGAGTAACCGTTCTGGAAGAATGCTGGACTTAGTATTTTTTGCTGATACAGTCAACACCGAAATTGCTGTTTTAACTGCTGCTGTAGTTTTGATTGATGAGGATCGACATCACCCAGCATTAGATATTTCACTTAACTTGAACATGTCCCCTCCTCATTTTGACTATAATAACAAACTTGAATTTGATTTTCCTAAATGTAACTTTATAGATCTTTTTGAATTGCTCTCAACTGTTAATTGGAATCAATTATTTTGTAACTGCGATATAGATGATATGTGCAATATTTTTTATAACACACTTTTTAACTGTTTTTGTGAAACTATACCATTGAAAAAAACTCGTTTATCTTCAAAGGCACCACCATGGTTTGATACACATATTAAAAACTTAAAAAACAAAAGAAACAAAGCTTGGACAAGATTTAATAAGACACGAACTGACGATGATTATAGAACCTTCTTAATTATAAAACAACTTTTCACTGATTACTCTAACTTATTATATGACGATTACATTTGTAAAATAGAAGCTGACATTAAATCTAATCCAGCTAGTTTCTGGAATTTTGTTAATAACAAAAGAAAAACTTGTGGCTACCCAAATTTGATGACTAATAATTTATCAACTAGTCATGAACCCAAACATATTGCAAACATGTTTGCCAATCATTTCAAAGAAGCATTCGAAGAATCAAACTTTAACGCATCATCTTCTTTTTCTTGTTTTTCGGAAAATTTTGCTCATTTAAACGATATAAATTTTGAAATAAGTGTGGAAACGGTTACTCAAAGTATCTTACTACTCGATGAATGTTTCAGTCCTGGCCCCGATGGTGTGCCATCTTCTATTTTAAAAAAATGTGTTTCTTATTTGTCATATCCGTTGTATATTCTCTTCAATACGTCTTTAAAGAGTTCAAACTTTCCTTATATCTGGAAAAGTTCATTTATCATTCCTGTACATAAAAAAGGTCCTAAGAATGAGATCATGAACTATCGACCTATTGCTAAATTATCAGTGATACCAAAATTGTTTGAGTCAATTGTAAGTAATGTCCTTTCTTTTCATTGTAGTTCAATTGTGTGTGATAGTCAGCATGGATTTGTTAAAAAAAGATCCACAGTTACTAATTTATTTAACTTCGTGTCCTTTTGTTTGGATGTGTTTGAAAAACGTGAACAAGTTGATTGCATATTTACCGACTTTAGTAAGGCATTTGACAAGTTGTGTCATTATACACTTATACGTAAATTAACGCTTTTAGGATTTAATGATAATTTTTTAAATTGGATTGGTTCATACTTAAAAAATCGTAGTTACTGTGTTTTGTTTCGTAATGAGTGTTCTAACCAATTTGTTGTGAACTCTGGCGTCCCTCAGGGGAGCCATTTAGGACCTATTTTATTTGTTTTATTTATTAATGACTTGACTACTATCATCAAAAACTCTTCTGTTCTTATTTATGCGGACGATATTAAGATATTTAAAAGTATAAAATCGAACACTGACTGTTTACTATTACAAGAAGACTTGACAACTTTTAGGGAATGGTGCAATAATAATCGTCTCGTCCTAAATGTTGACAAATGTAAAACCATGAGTTTTACACGCAAAAAAGTCCCGTTTTCGTACTGCTATACGTTTGATTCTTGTCCATTGAGTAAGGTTTCTGTCTTTTCTGACTTAGGTGTAGTTCTTGACCCAAAACTAACATTTATTGACCATATTAATTATACAATTAAAAAAGCAAATAGGGTTCTTGGATTCATTAAAAGATTCGGTCGTGATTTCCACGACCCTTATGTTCTCAAGCTTTTATTTGTTTCATTTGTAAGACCGATACTAGAATACGCATGTGTTGTATGGTCACCATATTACTCAATACACATAACAAGAATTGAGTCAATCCAAAAAAAGTTTCTACGTTACTGTCTTCGATCTCTTCCTTGGTTTAGAGGGATTCTCCTTCCCCCTTATTCTGATAGACTAACTTTTATCAACCTTCCATCTTTGACTAATCACAGAAAATATATTCAATTTTGTTTTGTTGCTGGAATTATTAATGGGTCGATATCTTCAACGTCAGTTCTTAGTCAATTAAATTTCAGTTTTAGTCGCTCAAGTTTAAGACGGCAGCAACCTTTAAATCAAATATTCTGTAGATCAAACTATGGTGTAAATAGCCCGCTTAATCAATTAATAACAATTTATAATGAATTTTATGTTTGTTTAGAATCCGCTAATGATAACTTAAAATGCAAAAAGTTTAAAGATTTATTTTTCAATAGTTTTATATAATATATAATATAGATTATAAGAATTAGATTAAGCACTGTCACGTTAGATATTAACGAATTGAATAAATACGTCTAAGGACACCTTCTTGAACATGGAGCAAATCCCAATATCCCCTTTAGAGCCGGACTTCTATTTGAGATATGACCCTATTCCGGTGTTTCTTGATGTTCCTTCAATGCGGATTGAGTTCGATATCTTGACCCTCCTGTTGGGCATTCTTCAGCTCGTCGTTGCTCTATTTATAAATGGGATCAGCTCTGGTTCGTTGGACAGTAACCATTTCTATTTCTTCTTGACGCCTGCAATGCTTACACTTTTGCATACGATCAACGAGGGAGTGCATCCGCATTTGAGTGAAGCTTCCGATGTTTAATTTCATGATCGTACATCTGTTGCTTCCTCAATCCATTTCGTCACTAGGCCCTCTAGATTCTTGGAACTCAAAAGCCTCTATATTGCTCCATGTACTGTTTGGAGAAGAAACTTCTGTCCATAGAGATACCGGCCCGATAACCCGATAGACCTGATGAAGTATTAACTATGGGTATTATACCTATGTTCTCAAGTTCTAAGTGTTAAATATAACTTCACTCTTTTAAAAAGTCAAACAGAAGCATTAAATATTTATTCTGTTTATTTCAAGGTAACTCAACAAACAATCAGGGTGCCCATCAGTTATGCTCTTCCAGCAATGCAACTGCACGTTGTTGCTGGACGCGGCCATACCACACAACAATATGTTCAGCACCAGCAACAGCACCTACCATCAAATCAACAGCCCCAGCAACGTGTTCTAGCACCACGATATAGTATGCCCCAAGATGGTACCATGGGCTTTAGTGAACGCGGTGTTCCCGAAGGAGCTGCAGCTGTTTCGCACACAGATTGCAAAAATATGATATCCCCTACGTCTCAGACCAACAATCAACAGCCACAACAGCACCAGCAACAACAGCAACAACAGCAGCAGCAACAACAGCAGCAAATGCCCAATTGCAACCAAACAACGGTTACCTCCACAGGCCCTCCGGGTTCAGTCTTCTATGCAATGAACGTATGACCCGGAGGGGACTAGTCGTCCCAACAACAACAACAACAACGGTCTAGCTAACCCAAACAAAAGTGAGAAAACCAAATAATTTTACAAAACCAAAAATATTCAAATGTAAGAATAGGAATTAAAGGAATTTAAAGAGAACTTAAATATTAGTCGTTAGATATAACATTTTTAATAAAATGTACTACTGAATGGAAATATAAGACAAAACACGGGTATGATGTAGCGTTTTGTAAAATAAATCAAACAAAAATCCTTAAAGGAATAATTCCATTTAAAGGCATCACTGAAAATTGAATTTCGCTAAGTTTTCACTTCTTAATTCATGCGACTTGCGTCAATCGAGAAAAGAATGAAAAAACAGGTTTTTTTTTGGGTAAAATTTTCCAGTGAGGTGTTAGACTTAGCTTTGGTTCTTGTATCATAATGTTGAAAATACAGTGGGGTCGTTCATTAAAATGGTTTATTTTTATTTTAAAAAATTAAAGAGAGAACGGGTTTTAGTTGTTTTGACAACGCATTTGGTGCATTACAATATGAGATTCCATTAAATACATACAAACCTATAATATATATTTTTTGTCGATGCTTAAGTAAGTAGATTTTGTAAAAAGTTAATTAAACAAAAAACATACAAAAACTAAACCAAAACCAAATCCAAGAATTGATGAATATTTTTTATTCAAAGTAGTGCAAGAATTATTAATAATTTTATTTATTATAGAACTTTTAATTTTATCGTTAGGTTTAAAATCATGATGAGTGAACTATAGATGTCTTATGTTATATAACAAAAATGTTTAACAACGCAAAATTTAATTAATGTTAAATAAGAAAAAAAAATATTATAAATTTATTAAACTAAATTTAATTGAAGAAGTGGACTTAAATTAGAAAAAAAAAACAGGATTAAATCAAAATCGCTTAATTTGTAATTTTTAGTTTAGTATAATTTTTTATTCATTTTGGATATTGTTTGAAAGTTTAACTTTTTTGACTGAATTTAATTAATATGATTAAAGAAATTGTATATTAGAAAAAAATTAATACTTGTTATTTGCTAGCTTAAGATATACATAGAATTATTTGCTAGTTTCTAAAGACAAACATTAGGGACAAATTAACAGTTTTCATAAACGCAGCGCCGACAAAACAAAATATCACAAACCGAACACCAATTTATAACTATTATAAGGCGGGAAGAAAACAATATTTCATAAGCAGCTATGATGGTGAAAAAATCAAATGAAATTGATGCTTTTGTTTTCTGTGGCTGCTATCAAGTTTTGAATCAGCTTTCCGGAATTGAATCTAAAGCGTTTTCCAATAAGAGGTGTTATTTTGATATTCAAAGAAAAATGTCATTTTTTTGAGATAAATCATCGGATGTTTATTTCATTATAAAGAGGAAGATATGCCGTAATAATAATGGAACACAACATGAGCCAAATGGCCGCCACGACCACGCTTACAGGACAATATCCTTTTCATAAAATTTACCATAACCAAATCGCAAAATGGCTGCCCTATGTCCTCGATAGCCTCACGAATTCCATCTTTGAGGTCTTGAATCGACGCTGGGCTGTTGGCGTAGACCTTATCTTTCACGTGGACTTCTTCCCCAAAGGAAGAAGTCACAAGGTGTTAAATCACAAGATCTCGGTGGCCAATTGTGATCACCTCTTTGAGAGAAAACACGGTCCAGAAACTTTTCCTGTAAAATATCGATGGTTTCATTGTTTGTGTGGCACGTAGCGCCGTCTTGTTGATAGTAAACGTTGTCCAGATCAATACCATCCAATTCCGGCTAAAACAATCATTAATCATCTCTCGATAGCGCAATCCATTGACCGTTACTGTTGCTCCAGCCTCATTTTCGAAAAAGTAAGGTCCAATGATCCCGCCGGACCATAAACCGCACCAAACAGTCACGCGTTGCGGATGGAGAGGCTTTTCAACAATAACTCTTGGGTTTTCCGAGCCCCAGATGTGACAGTTTTGCTTGTTGACGTAGCCTCCGAGGTGGAAATGGGCCTCATCAGTCAAGATGATTTTTCGATGAAATTCCGGATCATTTTCATGCATTTCAAGGACCCAATCAGCAAAGACACGACGTTTTTATGATCAGCCAGATTGGTTCTTGTGTTAACTTATAGCCTTAAGACCGAAGTCTTTATACAAAATACGGTGTAATGAGGTTTGTGGAATGCCTAATTCCAAAGAACGACGAGGAATGAACAAACCTGGATTTTCTTCAACGCTTTGGGCTACAACAGCAATATTCTCAGTTGTTCTTGAGCGACGTGCATGGGTTTTATTCTTCACATCACTAACTTGCCCCAACAGCTCGAATTTGTCCACCAATTTCTGTATTGCGGTTCGACAAGGTGCTTCACGACGACCCAAAAAGTTTTAGTTTTGCGAACCGTCTCTGCCAAATTTTCAGCATGTTTATAGTGAATTTTAATAATTTCAATGCGTTTTTAAGCGGTTATCGTTCCATTTTTATTAATGACGTAGTTTCTACTTGTCAAATGTCAAAAAATGAAAGCTTCAAAACTGACAGCTACCGAAATAGTGGCCTATTCAAAACACCTCTTATTGGAAAAACCTTTATGTGACGGTTCTTTTGGTACCCCATATAAAATGTGTTTCAGTAAATTTTTACGTACATTTTATTTCCATAAATCGGAATAGGATGCCTATGTGTGGACGTCTGTTTAGCAATATTTTAATACAAAAATGACAAAAAAGGGTCTTTCCTCTTTTATACGCAAATAAATAATTGATCAACAACACTTTTCTGTGTATTAGAAGAGGATGAGAAAGAAAGTAAAGCTTAGCATCGATTATCAGTTACCCAGTTGTCAATTGAAATATTTAAGTAGAGGAATGTGACTGGCGATTTGATGGTAAAGGGTCATTCATTTTTCGTCAAAGCGTGTTGTGTGGTTTGTTGTTCTTGTTCTTTTGGAACCACATATTGTCATAATCTTCACCCGCTGGCCAAAAAAAAATCAGTTATCATTCGGCCATATCGCTCCCATTGGCATCTTCGAAGAAATACGGACCAATGACACCTGTCTACCATAGAGCCGTACTACCCTAATGTGGAACTCTCTTCCACACTCTGTCTTTCCCGATTATTGCAGTGTCCAGTGTTCAGGAATTTAAGACCAATGTACACCGGCACCTCCTCTTCAACCCCTTCCTTCTTCCTAAAGCACTCACTGTGTCTATGGTATAATTAGGATATAAAAAACCCCTTGAGTGTGTGTTTATTATAAAAAAAAAGGAAAAATAGAGCGCACCAAACAGTTTCTTTTTTGGATGCAACTGCACCACTTCGATTACCTGTGGGTATTCTGAGCCCCATAAACGGCAATTTTGTTTGCTTACACATCCACCGAGTGAGAAATGTATCTCGACTGAACATGCATTACAATGATGCATATGCCTTGCGACATCAGTAACACTTCCACTGTCTTCGAATGTCTTCATAATTTTACCGGTTGATTATTGGCGTTTTTTTTTGGTAATCCGGAATCGGTACACAGAACTGTCCGATTCCGGATACCAAACGAACATGCAAACACATTGTTTTGCTTCTAATGAAGCAAAGAATTCAGAATCGTTCGGAACAGTTCCGGACGACCAAAAAAAAAACGCTATATGACTACCATAATCACATGGCGTAAAGCGCGAAAAGTATGGCTACGTTATAACTACCACTTTAGTAGTAAAATTTAACAATGTTAAAGCATTATTAGATTGTTAAGCTACTATCGTGAATGGCAAACATTCAACTTCCTAATTTTATAACAACGACAGCTAAGTTAGATGACAGTTAAGTTTGACACAAATCAAATGCCAGCGGTACCAACTTAAGACCACCAAATGAATGACCCGTAATTACAGCAGAATTTAAAAGACTTACAATGGCTACGTTCATTCACGTAACCACAAGGTATCGGATAGCTGGATAGCTTTTTGTTGTTGTTTATCATTGTAAGAAGTACCAAATACAAGAACCATTATCTGCCAAAAAAAAAATCCGAAGGTATCTGAGAATTTTTGGTATACAACTGATCAACATATTATGATTTTTTGCCTTGAATTGTTTGGCGCGCAATTTCTCATCAACTTCCAAATTAAAAGAAAATTGAAAGAAATATAAAAAGGAGAGTATGTATCGATGTGATTTTTTATAATACTTGTTATTATTTAGATATATAATTTCCTGTTCTCGCGTTTGATTTGGTGTTTTTTTTTTCATAGACGTTTTGACAGCTATCTGGATACAGGTATCTGTCTCGTCCAAAAAGGTATCCCAGATACGGGGATCTCAGATAGCCTATCCGATAGGTGATTGAACGTAACCAATGTATCAACGATTCTACTGTCACTAAAGAGTCCCACTTAAGGCATCACCAAAACCATCTCTGGACTGTTACTTTTTAGGAAGAAGTTAACGTTTACGCCACCCTAGGAAAAAAATCCCTCCTCAGAGTTATCCAAGTGTTTGAATGTTTCGATAGCCAATGGAAAAAAAATTGATAGTCCAGCCACGTCCATTATAAACAACTTGTGCCAAACAAAAAAGAAACAAATAATTGTGTATTTTTATGTTGAATTGAATTCATTGAATAAAACTAAGTCGATTCCTTGCGTTTTTTTTTTTTTTGTTTCATTGCATTTAGGCAATAATACGAATAAAACAAAACAAAACTAACAGACTTCAACAATTAAATAGAGGCATTCTAGTGCTGAAATATTTATTTCGCCTTAATTGAAGCTTTGGCTTTAGTTTGCTTTCCAATAAACATAACTTTGCGTTTACACCCACTCACAAAAATAATGAAAAAATGCAACTACGAATTAAAAACAAAATATTCGTTAATTCACTTTTGTTTTACAAAAAAATTTAATAATCTTCAACATACTCAAAATAATTTCGCTACATTGTAGTAATTTATATTACAACTTTTATCTTAATCGCATTGGTATTAAGATTAAATTAAAAAAAAAAACAACATACTCAGAAATGAAGGAAAAAATTTAATAAAATAGTTCAGAATCTCACGAAAGGAAAACCAAAGTATTTTCTTTATTTTAGATGATAAGAAAAATAAAATAAAAATTTGAAAAAAAAACATAAACAAAAACTCATTTAATGTTAGCTCCGTTGTAGATCGTAATAATGTAATTTATTATCAGCATACGTATACATATAAAACAAAATAACTATTATATTATATATATACACCATAGTATATAAACAAAAGTATATTTCACGTATAAGTAAATGAAACAAAACAATTCAAGTAAACCAAAACAAAAACAAAAAAAAAATCATGTAACCGAATTTTTGAGATATCGAATATGCAAATAATATACACAAACAAAAAAATTGTAATGAATTATAAATACTTTAAACTAAAAGTGAAAAACAAAAAAAAAATAACTAAGTTATTATTATACATACTTATAAAAATGAAAGTAAGAAAAAATGAAATTGCTATAGAATATTTTAGAGATGATGTGTTAAGTTATTAAATTTTGTTTGTTTAAATTATTTTCTTAATTTTTATTTGTTAAGTACGTGAACGAAATTAAATAAAATTTTGACTGAGTAAACGACTCGTAAAATATAATTTTTCTATTGTTTTATTTGAAGTTTCAGGATTGAACATTTCAGGTTTTCACTTATTTCTGATTGATAAAATCCTTTTGAACAAGAGTATTTCTCTCTAACAACACTTTATTTGGGTTAGTTTATAATACAAAACTGATAGCCTGCTGTCCTGTAACTGCATTACTATTCCCTGCTTTGCTATTACCTGTTAAACATTGGTCCACAGAAAAACTAACATTATTTATATAAAACAAGCTGACCCGCGGGACGTTGTACCCGCATTGCATTTTTGTTTGTTCGTAGGACTTAGAAATGATAATTGGGAATAAGGGCCATTACTTAGTTTTGGCTGATTTATGTTGCGAAGCAATATGATCAGCGCACTTTTTTATAATTCTGTCGTATAATTTAAAACTTCATCTAGATACTACGCTTTCTTCTAACTCGCGTTTTTCTGAAATCTTCTGCTTTAAGAGTTTAAGCACCAGCAAATAATTGTTGATTTCCAAGTAGATCTTTCATTGTTCTATTAAATGCTTAGAATGTATTTTTGTTGAGCAATGGACCAAAATAATGAAACTTTTACCATCTCTTACGTTTTAAAGATATTGCATTGGATTTGAAGGGTAATAAGAATAACAATAAATACTAATTGGTACATAAAAGGTGGCGGGCCTATTAAATCTGTCTTGCTGCGCTGTATCAGTCCGTATGTTTGTTAAATATTTCACTGAAAGGTCAGTTTTCATTGTTTTCAGGAGAAAACTATTTTTTTTTTTTTTTAACTGAAAAAAATCTCTCCACATTTCAGTCAATAGTTCCGCAATCAACCAATAGATGGCGCTGCGATTAACAAAAATGTGGCCGCATTGACATGATGACAATGCCTTTACTTTCTAATAAATCCACTTGCTCACTCAGAAAATATTAAGGCAGGCTTGTGTTTTGAGATTATTTTCAGCTTGAAGAAAATTATTATTATACTTGGAATCATAGTATCCTAGTACTTGATAGTTAAATTAATAAATAATATTTTCATATAATTATCAACTTTTTATTGTAGTGGTCCTATATTGAAGAGCATATAGCCGCTACATTCTGGTGACCCCTGTTTTCAAGAACATTTTCATTAAAGTCAAACTGGCTACACCTTTACATCATGAGTCTAGCTCACACACCAATTGGAAAAGGTGGAGATTCTAACCGATATGACGCGCTAAAGGAGCTTCAAAATTTAGCCAACCCACTCGACCCAAATAATTCAATAAATCAAGATTTTTCTGGAAGTTTTCACGGCTCTGAAATTCAGCAAGCTCAATCTCAAGCTCAGTCATTTTATAATGCTGCCGTTAACAATAATGGCAACGGCGGGCAACAGGGACAAGTTCTTGCTGTTAGTAAACCCCAAGTTCCAGGCTTTTATCATGATGATCCCAAGACATGGTTCCTTGTTGTTGAAACGGAATTTAGATCATTTCCATCATGCAGTGACAACACAAAATTTAGCACTGTCATTAAAGCCCTGGATCACAGAACTCTCAAGCAAGTAAATGACATTCTCAG
>CAKKXW010000001.1:44337242-44348245 GCA_920937365.1 Sphaerophoria rueppellii
TAAGTTGTGAATACATTTTAAAATTAATTCAAACGCGCTGTGATAATCACTGGCTGGGTGGTAATAATAGATCAAATCCAATCACATCCGACCTTTGTGTTTAAGTTGACGTGAACGTTTGAAGACGATATGTTTTCGAAAGGAAAGATTGCTGTTTTGGTTCTGAGCATGTATGTCTCGTATATAGGTGAGTTGAGTAATTGTTCTAATATGTTAAAAAGTGTATTCTTTTGTGAAATATAAAACACTTTGTTTGATTGTTGAGGCTAAAAAAAGTATAAAACGTTTTTTGCGTTTCGAGTTGAGACTCTAATATTTGGTGGTTGAACATAAGGCCACCACACCGACTCTTATTGAATTTTGTTTGCGCAATAAGTCTGTGCATTCTTAATTCCGTACGATATTGTAAGTGATAAAAAGCAAGTTTGAACAAACTAAAATCTGAAAGTCTATGTCGTTTAGACACACCATTCATGACTTTAAGGAAAGGCTTAAACCAAGAAGCACTTTAGCTCAAATTAAAATAATCAAGCCAAACTGCACTGTGGCGTATGAGTATCTTTTCAATACAATATTTCAATGGAATCTATTCTTGGATAACACAATAATTCCGGATAATCAGTTCAGATTCAAGGCGGGTCATGACACTATCCATGCCGCTTCTAAGCTCGTTTCTGATATCCAATGGAACAAGTCCAAGAAACAATGCACGGGTGCTGTTCTGGTGGATTTGGAGAAGGCCTTCGACACCGTATGCTTACAAGGTTTGTATCTAAAACTCACCAGACTAGGCATCAGTAAATCATTATTGTATATGCTTTATGATATGCTCAACGGTAGAAAGTTTGTTGTCAAAAGTGGGAATGTAACTTCTACCACCACCTTTGAAATTAAAAACGGTCTTCAACAGGGGGTGGTCAATTCGCCGATCGTCTTCAGCATTTACACCAGTGATCTTATAGGTAGGTTAACTAACGCTATAACGTATGCCGACAACCTGATTGCGTATACAGAACGACTCGAAAGGTTGAAGTTATTAGAATTCTCTTGCAGCGTGACTTCGAGAAGATTCAGCGATATCACGACGACTGGAAACTGAAAAAATGTCCAAAAGTCGGAGACAATTTTGTTCCGGACTCCGTTGGCTAAGGCTTCAATAAGAATTGCCGCAAGATGGTCATTGTTGATCCTCATGGACAATCATTGACGAGCAAAAGTGTAGTGAAGTACCTCGGTATCTGGTTGGACCAGTATCTGTATTTCGACACACATGCTGCTCTGACTAAGGCCAGAGGAGCCTTCGCTCTGACGAAACGGCTGTTTTACAGCAGATGGCTCGACTCCAGAGTGAAAGTAATTTGCTACAAGGCCCTCATACGCCCGATGATCCTTTATGGTTGTCCAGTGTGGTTCAAAATTGCCCCTTCCCAAATGGAGAAGTTTCGGGTGTTCGAGAGGCAGTGTCTTCGGCGCTGTTTCGGTTGGTATGGGACACCGGAATCTTCTTATTTGCATTAATATTCAAACAGAATCAACAGAATTGACAATTTCATGATAAAACTTGTTCAGGGCCATATTGTGAGAGCTATGACTTCAACCAACAATTTGATTTTCGGGCCGTTCTATCCGAACGACAACTACTTCGAGAATGCACGCTTGAGCGGCTTCATTCCATCAGAGGCATTCCTCTATTTAGACCAGTGCGGCATGATACAGGATAGGTTGGCATTACCGCTTATCTACCACGTCAGGCGTAAAACTGTACAACGGCGCGCGACTCCTATATGAACGAGGCATCCTCGCTCGTGATGGAGCGGAGCGGTTTCGGTTCAGTAGGGTTCTGCGTTACAGCCAATGCACATAACCACTACTACGGGCACTACGTCCGAGTATTCATTCCCCCAACATGGTGATATCGATGGAGACGACATAATTTGTCAACCGACGGTGCAACATGTCACACAGCGAGCGACACAATGGACTTCATTTGTCAAGAGCTTGGTAAAATTTTCGGAAATGGCCTCACAATCACAACTGGCAAACTGAGCAATGAACCCGTAAATGGCAATAAATATACCACCTAATAAGACCAACCAAAACCAAATTTGACCAAAAGTAACTGAGCTTAATTTCAGTTTAAAATCTCATCGCTCTTATTGGTTAACCCAATATAAGGAGCCAGAAACAGACTTCCTTTCTGAGAAAGCAAACAACTACTCGGTTACAAAATACCAAACTCGAAATAGATAAAGATTAAAGCTCATTTGATGGACCAAACGAAAAAGACCGAGTTCAATGCAACACAAACCTTACTTACTTACTTACTCAAGGTGGCGCTACAGTCCGTTGTGGACTTGGGCCTCAATCAACAGTCTACGCCAGCTAGCTCTGTCCTTAGCTAGCTGTTTCCAGTTTTGCACTCCAAGTTGATTGAGGTCCTCTTCCACTTGAGTGCGCCACCTAAGTCGCGGTCTTCCTCTCCTCCTACGTTCCTCGGGGATAGTGTCGAAGGCTTTCCGGGCCGGAGCATTGGTGTCCATCCGCTCTAAATGACCAAGCCATCTGAGTCTCTAGACCTTGACCCCTCTGGCTAGGTCCATGTCGTTGTACAACCCGTAAAGTTAACTGTTGTATCTTCTTCGCCATTCCCCTTCATTGCACACGGAGCCAAAGATGACCCGAAGAACTTTCCTCTCAAAACAGCCTGAGGCACTTTCATCCGATTTTGTCAAGGTGCTTGCTTCCCAGCAGGACTGGGACAACCCGAATCTGCAATAATATATTTGCTTTGATACGATGCCGCAACATATTTGACGTAAAGTCGTAAACACTTCTTTAAACACCTAATGCAAAATCGCCAACTGGAGTAAATGATTCTGAGGTGATGACGCTGTATTTGTAACACTTGTAATTTTTAGGATTCCCTCGCGAAAATGTTTATCTGTCCGTATGTTACAAGCTTTTAACTCCTAAGCTATCAAGCAAATATTGATGATTCTTGTAAAGCTTTAGATTTAAAACCTGGTTTCAATTGAGTCGTGTTGTCTAAGCACACAATGGTAGACGTTTCAAAAACATGAAAATGATAGGCCAACGTTTCTTTTTTTGAAATATGGATACAGTTTTTTGGAAATTTTTGTTGTTGAGTGAGCAACATAAAATAAATATTTTCTTTCTGAGGTAATTGAAAAACAAGATAACATAACACGTGAATGTTATCACACCAAAAACATAAATGTAAAAAAAAGAGCCAAATTATCCCAAGTGCCTCATATATTTTATAAAATTTATTTTTAAATGGGTGGGTACCACGCCCCCTCAGTTGAAAATCATAAATTTCATATTTTATTTGTTCTTTTACACGTTGTACTTCTTCTATGCCAAATTTCTTGATTCTACTGCACTCCAAAGTGCTCCATATAATATAAACTAATAATGTAAAAGTAGGCGGCTACCACGCCCCCTGATTGATTTTTTTCCTTTGTATGTACCACACGAACTATCACTGTGGCAAATTTCAAGTTTCTAGGGCAACGGGACGTGCTTAATAATATTGATGATCTGTCGGTGAGTGAGTGAAAGAGCCAGTCTGTCAGTTACGGTTTTCATGATTTTTGGAACATTGTATCTTGGAAACTACTTATGCTAAATATCTGAAATTTACTGCGGTGCATCTTCTTGAACCAGTGAGTTTGTAACTTTTGGCTTCTTTGGTATATGTGTTAGAGGCGTGTGGAAAATGCCCTGAGTTATTTCCTGTAAATAAGGATGTAGTGCCAAAGTTTCTAGAGAATTTGACTGGTCAAAAGCGTGCCTCTTGATGTCAAATTAAAGAGTTCATGTAAGAAAATCATGGGTTTAGATTTGAAAATAATATAACTTTCGAAAAAGTGGAAGCTACGACGGATGTTTACTCAGATATGAAAGTAATCTTTTTAAGTTATACAAAACTTATATTGTCATTGACTGATTTTTTCGCAGCAGAAACCGAAATAATTAATAGACCAACATATACAAAATTTTGCTGCTTTAAGAATCATTACAACTGCTCAAAATTTAACCGAGTGTTTTCATTGGAAATAAACGATACCTAGCTGAATAACAACAACATTGCGTTAAATCTTATTATCAAACACTTTTAAATACATGATGACTTTGTAGTCAGAATTTGCATGTTAACATCAGCATGTCGACATTTAAAATCGGCTTTTCCACTTAAAGACACCTCTTGTTAAAATAACATTAAATGTCACAACGAATTTCCAGAACCGACAGACAAGCAAAATAAAACGCAAAAATATAATTCATTTGCATGAGGCAACTTTTCCTTGGTAAATAATAAATCACGCATTTCCACATGACCAGACAGTTTTACATAAAAGGTATAACTACCAGTCGTCTGCATTGTCGATTTTCGATTATTGTTTTTCCTTTTGTCTTTCCTTTCTGTTCTTTTGAATGCGCTGTCATAGGGAGTATTTAACGAATTGGGTCACTACGGCGTATACGTACCATTCAATAATTGCTTTTCATTTCATCTTTAAGGGAATGTTGGCAGTAATGAAAAGTTTGTAAAAGTTAATCTAGGTCACAGAATGCTTTTGCTGTTGATGGAAGTATTGAATGATTCTGAGGATTATTAAAAATTATCCGTAAAGTCAGTTTTTGAGTGAAAGTTTTTAATTTTCTTTCAAGCAAAAATAATATTTTTTTAATGGTATTGCATTTGAATCATTGAATCTTGGAGAACAAAAGAAATTTGAAGGAAAAGTAAAGTTGAATTCTTTTCATTAATTTCAAATGCTTGCCCTATGAGAAGTTCTTCCCTCGTTAACATTTTTTCTAGGAGGACTAAAATTGAACTAAGTAGAGTTCTTTTAATTCAAAATAACGTTGAAATTTTGTGTTCTTTCTTATAACATGTGGCTGCCTTATTTCATCTTTTATATTGTTATCGGCTGTGATAGTTGTTGATTTTCTTGTTTATTTTTTGTTTGTGCAAGAGCTTTGTGTTGCTTTCTGGTTTGTTCCAAAAATGTAGCTGTCATCTGCGTTATTCAATAATTACAAGGACTTGTAAAAGGTGCAATATCTTTAGAAATCAACCAGAAAGTATTAATTTTGTAATAAATAATTTTTATTCTTTCAAGTGTTTTAATATTAATAAAATACAAAATAGTATCAAAATAAACAAGTTTAAAAAAAAAAACATTTGGGCGCAAATTTTAAGTCAGCCCTCGTTTAAGCAATAAAGTCGACTCTACTTAAAGCACTCTAAAATGTTCTTATTTTTAAACACTTTAAACGAGTCTTCTAACTAGATTGGACTTTAAACAAAACGTTGTGTGAACTCGCCTAAATGTGACAAGTCAACAGGAAATTTAAATTTAAATTTGTCAGAATATTTAAACGAAGACAAAAACTTCAATTCTTTGAATTTTCTGATTTCAATATTTATTTCTTCAAATAAATACATAACCCGGCGGCCACACGAGCAAGTTCTGGCTAGCAAGTTGGCATACAATCAAATGTTTTACTCACACATTCAAACGTTTAGTACTGGCTTTAGTACTGGCCAGTCAACTGGCTTGCGAATTTTCAAGCCAGTAAAACAAGCAAGTAAAACGGGCAAGTAATTTGACAGATTTTGCCAAATGTATCAAAATGAACAAAATTAAATGAGAAGATTAGTTGAAGCGACGATTTTAATTTCTTTTTTTAATGCCGACATCTTTCAAATTCCAAATTGGACGTTAAAAGCAGGTAAGCTTGTAAAAATCGTTGAAATGGACAAAAATATGTGAACTTGCTGGCAAGTTGACTAGCAAGTTTTTTGCCACCTACGTCACACCAAGTACACCGATAGAGATTTGACAAATAATATATGTAGGCTACTGGCAAGCCAGAACTTGCTCGTGTGGCCGCAGGGTAAGAAACTAATTTATTGTGGTTTTTGTTTTATTATTTGTCACCGAGTTAAATACTGCAAACAAATTCAAATTTACAAAAAAAAAATACTACTTAGAACAGTTTCAACATTGGAATAAAACTCGTGCGTCTGCGAGTTTAACGGCTGGATGTTTTAAAAAAATCTGTTGATGAATGCATTCCTAAAGGCTCTACCTACTTCTGCGTTGGGGATTGGATTTTCTGAAGAATTATATAAAACAATCCGGGAAGAAGATGGTGCTTCATCATTACTGTCGAAGAAAGAAAGGTTTCTCACCTTTGCAATGTTGTGAAGTACAGCTACAGCAACAATAACGTTTTTGGCCGTATCTAAGTCAACTCTTAATCGATCTAATATTGATCGAAATTTTGATTTCAATTGACCGTTTAGACACTCAATACGACTTCTTGTTGACGTATGACTGTTGTTGTACCTCCGTTCTTTAGTGTTGCTGGGGTTTCGTAATGGCGTAAGTAAAATATTCGAACATGGATAGCCTGCGTCTCCAAGCAGTACACCTTGGTGTGTGCTGGTTCTTGCTTCTAGATCAGTTTTGAGTCTACAATTATTCCATATATTTGAGTCGTGTAGTGAACCACGGGATCTTGCCACAATGTTTGTTACTATGCAGATAGCATCGGTAACAATTTGAACATTTAGCGAATAGTAACCTTTAATAAAAAAAAATGATCAAAAATGTTTGGTATTTATATATAAGAAATGATAATAAATACCTTTTCTGTTGATGTAATGCCCCACTATTAGGGGTCCAACAATTCTTGTTGGTCGTTTGATTTGCACATGTGTGCAATCAATAGCTCCTATCACCTTTGGAAATCTAGCGATTTTATAAAAGTCCGCTTTGATTTTTTAAAGCTCCACTGGCGTTGCAGGAAATTTTATGAAATACGGCAGTAAACCAGCAATCTTTTTTGAAATCTTTTTAATGATCTTTGCAACTGTGCATGCATGGATCCTATTGAATTTTAAGCGGATCGTTAAAGGTATTTATGACAATTTTTGGTTTGTTAAAAAGTAGGTACTTACCAACATCAACTTGGTGAACATTTCTTCCAAAAAAAGGTAAGGTCACCAAAACTTGTAGTTCTGGAGAAACCGGAAGATCACGATTTGTAATCGGTCTTGAATGTTCAGCTTTTCAATTAAAAATCGAACTGTGGTCTTATCCAAGCGATATCTTGAATAAAACTGATTTTCATCAAATTCTGCAAATGGATTCGCACGAATTTGATTGACTTTTTTCTTTCTTATTGATATTCGACTTCGACTTAGATGCACTTGTTGAGTTTGCAAAGGAAGTAGAAGCTTTACGAGCAACTGAATGAGTAGCATTAGTTTGGACGGAGCTCATTTCACGTAGCTGAGAATAGCGATGAGAAAGTTTTTTCAGTTCATCAATGCTTGCGAGCAGGGTACAAAACAGTCACATTGTTTGAGTAATCACGAAATCCATCGATAATAAACTGGATCAATATTTGGACGAGACGCCAGCTCTTCCATCTTTAAAATGTAACCCATTATTGATGATTTGGCTGAACTGAAAGTTGTTTTCCACATCTTATCAATTACTTCCGAAGTTGAATAGCTGTGGCCAACATTTGAAAGAAATTTTCCAAGGAATTCACCGTAAGTCTTAGAATTATCAATTCTTTAATACAATTCAGCAGCAGAATTTGGCCTCCTAAGTCGCCGGATGGATTTCAAACGGAAAGAAGAATCACCATTAACTTATTCGTATATACGTTTAAAGGTTTCTATCCACTTATATGCATCGTATGAATCATCATCCGAATATTCAGGAATCGAGTGCTTAATGTCTTTGAAAGACAGTACAACTGTTTTAATCGATTCACTTGCTTCATCTAACAATTTTAATTCATTGCGTAGAGCGATTAACTTCTTTTTCTTCTCAAGGATGCGAATTTCTTTTTCAATGAGATATTCTTCATCTACATCCAGTGGTGTAGCAAACTCTCGGAAACATAATATTTTCTTGAACAATTGGTACAGAATTATGTTGGAACGTCGGAATTCTCGGAATTTTCGGAATTTTCGAAATTTGCGAAATATTCGAAATTTTCGGAATATGCAATAAGTTCATCTTGTGATGTTATATAAATATCTCTCAGCTGTGCTACTGTTGCAGTTGAAGGAACTTCGACATTGTTTGCAGCACATCATGCGAGTAATTCGTTCTTATTCATACGAGGTGCCATAATATGTGTAAAGTTTGTTTTGTTATCGGTTTTTTTTTTAAATATTATTGTTTAGTCTTCAGTCTTGGCTGATCCCACTTCTGAGTTGTAAAAGGTGCAATATCTTCAGAAATCAATCAGAAAGTACTTATTTTGTAATAAATATTTTTAAGTGTTTTAATAATAATAAAATAAAATGAAATATCAAAATAAACAAGTTTTTAAAAAGAACATTTGGAATTTAAATAAAGTACAAAGTATTGTTAAACTAAGTTTTCTTATAAACTTGATGAAGATTGTCCTTTTTAGACCAACATTTTGCTTAGGGTTGTCCGAAAAAAGACCAGGCAGATGCACTTCTGTTTAAAACACAACAACAGTGGGATCCAATGTAAAGGGTTTTTCAATAAGGACGCTACAAAAGTAGACCGACAGGGTCAGCAAACGACGCCATATTTTTTCCCGTTCTCTTGACATTTCTCTTCAGTAAAGTTTGCCATTTCATCATGGAAAGGTATACGATCCAACAACGAGTCAAAATTATTAAAATTTACTACCGAATTTCGGAGTCAGTGGTCAACACTTTAAGAGCGCTACGTACAATTTATGGTCGTCATAATTGTCCTGCCAGATCAACAATTGAGCGTCTAGTCTAAAAATTTGAATCCACAGGCTCAGTAAAAAATGTTCCCGTGCCAGTGAGACAAAGAAATGCCCGTAGTGTCGAGAATAATGCTGCCACTAGCGCATCAATTGCGGAAGACCCAAATCAGTCTCTCACACGTCGTTCTCAAGCGTTGGGCGTCTCAATGACGTCGTTGTGGTGAATTTCGCGAAAAGATCTTGGCCTACATCCTAACAAGATAAAATTGACGCCAGAACTGAAGTCGCTTGATCAACAGAAGCGTCGTGTGTTCGTGAATTGGGCCGAGCAACAACTTGAAAATGATCCGGATTTTCATCGAAAAATCATCTTCAGCAATGAGGCTCATTTCTGGCTGGATGGCTTCATCAATAAGCAAAATATGCGTTATTGGTCAGGCAGCAATCCACATGTGCTTCACGAGGCACCATTACATTCCGAAAAAAATCACTGTTTGGTGCGCTTTACATGCTGGTGGTATCATTGGGCCATACTTCTTCCGTGATGATCAAGCCCCGCACGTTACTGTGAATGGGAATCGCTACCGCTCAATGCTAACTGATTATTTTTGGAATGAATTGGATGATATGGACTTGGACAATATGTGGTTTCAACAGGACGGTGCCACATGTCACACAGCGGGCCAAACAATCGAATTATTGAAAACGAAGTTCGATGAGCGCAATATCTCCAGAAATAGACCTGTGAATTGGCCGCCTCGTTCGTGCGATTTAACGCCGTTAGACTATTTCCTGTGGGGCTACGTCAAATCTATGGTATATGCCAACAAGCTAGCGACGATTGATGAACTTCGTACGAATATCGAACGTGAAATTGCAGCTGTATCGGTCGATTTATGCTTGAAACCGTGGAAAATTGGGTTCAGCGTCTGGACTTCTGCAAGCGTGCCCGTGGTCGCCATACAAAAGAGATTCATACATAATGACATCAAATGTACTTTCCCAGGAATAAAGAATTTTATTAATATCCAAAACCGTTTTTGTTTTATTCAAAAAAACTTTTGTAGCGTCCCTGTTGAAAAACCCTTTACAAGTACATACCTATTGTCTTCCTTTGCATTGAAATCACCAAGAAATATTTTATTGTCATATGCTTTAAAAGTTCTAGTATTCTTCATCTGTTGATTCCTTAGATCTGTGAATAATATACATTCTTTCACTAATTGCATTGAAACCGAAAGCATGAAAGCGTTTCTTGAGTGCCTAATTATGTAACCAAGGTATCGAAAGACTCTTTTGCATACGTTAGCCATCGTCGTTACGTGGGTCGTCGTTGATTACTTTATTGCAGGTTACTAGTCTCAGGAAGCGATTTGTCATCAGGACCCCTTTCGATAAACCCGGTCGTTTCGTGGAGGCTATTGTGACAAAAAGAGACAGTGGTTCGCCCTTCTTATCCAGCTGACAGAGAGGAATTTTATCAACTTGATAGGGCAAAAGCAAAAAATAAAAAAATAAAACAACTTTAAAGTGATTTGATCTACAATCAAAAATGCAAAGCAAGTCAAATCGCCATTGTCTGCTAACCCATAAATTTTTGAGTAAGACAAGAAAAAAAGACAGACTCCCTACATCAAACATTTCCTTTAACTTTCTTCATTCAAAGCCTTCTACATCCAATTCCTTATAAGCAGACTCCCTGCAAGCCAACCAACAACGTAGTTGGATTGGCTGTATGAATTATTAAAACATTTTCGAGTAATTTTCCATTAAATTAACCTCCCACAATGTTCTTTGGTTGAAAACGAACTACAACAACAAAGTTCACAAACTTTCAGCTCACTCATTTTAAATAACATTCATAATTACGTTAGCAGGCACTTATTCGGTATGAAAAAAAAGAGGCCACAGAGAGAGAACCTTAAATAACCTTCAACAAAATGAAAGCTTTTTGCAGGAACCGTGAACAAAAAAATCATAAGAATAAAAAAAAAATTGTTCGTTCTGTGAACTTATTTCCTGAAAGAAACCTTTTTCAATTCTTTGTTATTATGTGAATCTACTAACGGGCGATGCACGGCTGCGGCAGCCGTGCGCGCGGCAGTGGTGTTGAAGAAACAAAAAATTACAAACGTCCTTATAACAATAGAATTCCTAAACAATAATTACTGGAATAATAAAGTACAAGGAAATTCTTATCATTCATTCAGCACGATTCGGGAACAAAACAAAAA
>CAKKXW010000001.1:44379022-44390411 GCA_920937365.1 Sphaerophoria rueppellii
TCAAAATTACGTAAAATCTTTTCTAAACTCGGTATGTAATAGACGGTAAACTGACGTTTGTAACATGTTACAAACGTCCATCAAAAAAATACCAATGTGACAGATCTTGTTTTGATCAATGAATATTGTAGGAACTTTCAATTAATAAATTATAACAATTTCCAATTCGGGAGTGTAGAAAGCCACGACAAAGAACAAGAAAATTGGAAGCATACATAAATCATTGTGCCGATGTATACTATGGACTTGCGACCAAGTGTGTTCGAAAACTGGCATACCAGGTGGCAAGCTATTATAAACGCCAAATGCCAGCTAACTGGAATTTGGGTCAAATGGCAGATAATGTATGGCTCAAATCTTTTCTAAAATGCATTAAAACTCTTGCATTTCGAAAACCAGAACCAGTTTAGCACGATCAATGAACTTCAACAAACCTAATGTGTCAAAGTTGTTCAATAATTTGCTTGATGTTAATTTTACGTATCTCAAGGCTCATGTACCATAAGATTGGTACTTTATCTTATACATTGTTATGGAATTTATTAAATCAATCTGAAGTTAAACCAAGTTTCTCTTTTATTTCATTAAATTTATGGGGTGTTACAACCGTCCTTTCATGGTGTTACAATCGGTACGACATAAAGGACGGTTGTAACATTTGACTTTCACCTCTTTTTTCCAGCATTCACTCGGGGATAGGATAAAATTGGATGGCAAATTAGTATTGAATGGTAGCCAAATGTCTACTTGTCAATATATGTGTTGTCTTATTTTGTTATGTCTTTTGGTTTAAAATTTATTGTAAAAAATGTACAAATTGTTACTTTCGTACCCACTCTCCCCTATCGTGAAATGATAACCAATTTTTTCGTGCCTAGAATTAAAGAAATGAATGTGGAGGGGATGTGGTTTCAACAAGACGGCGCCACATCTCATCCAGCCAAAGAAACAATTCAATTGCTGCATCAGTCATTTCCCGGTCGTGTTATTTCGCGTTTTGGAGACCTGAATTGGCCTCCTAGATCGTGCGTTTTAACACCATTGGACTTTTTTCTTTGGGTTTTTTTTAAGTCGATGGCTAATGCGAATAAGCCGACGACGACTCAAGCCTTAAAAGAGGAAATTGGACGCTGCATTAATGAAATACCGCAGCATTTATGCAAAACGGTCATTGAAAATTTTATAAAAGGATCGCATATGTGCCAGCAAAGCCGTGGCGTCCATCTGGCCGATGTGTTGTTCCATACATAACCTCATCTTGTCTACTTTACGATATAAGAAAGCATTTTTTTTTAATCTGCGTTTTATTTAAAATTTAAATCTTGCGTTCTTGTTGGGACAAAAAGGGTTTTAAAAGGATTTTACAAGAACCTTAGCGAAAAAATATGCTGAATCTGAAAATTGTGTCCTCCTTGCGCAATGCGTCCCACTTTTGTTTCATTATTTTGAAAATGGATCGATTGTTGTCCATCCAGTTTCGCATCCCAAGGCTTCGGCGTCCTGGTCTATGCCATCCTTTCGGTGCAAATTTGGTCTGCCGAGCTGTGTCCTAGCATGAATTGCATCATGGATTGTACCGCAAAGGACTTTCCTGGCCAATTATTCTTCGCTCATATACGAGCAAGGCAGCACACCGGAGACTACTTAGTACTTACCATGCTAAGTTTTTGTCATAACGTCAGCTTTGCGGTAGAATTGATGTATTATGTGTGCTTACTTATTTTTTTACTTAAGGAGGCGCTAGGGTATAAGCCGAGCCAAGGCCTCATGGCTTGGTGGAAGATTTATAAGAAATCATATCGTCCCTGGAATCATCCTTTCTAACAGACGCGTCGATCGTCGGTCGTGCCTAAGAATTGAACATCACTGATCCGATTTTTGAATAAAGATACAAGGATCAATTGACTAAGGACTTTAAGCCGACTGATGACCATTTCAATCGTCGTCAATACAAGCAGATTTAACGCGTTTGGAAAAATGAGAATCCAAGTTTGATTTTTTAAAAGACAATGCATCATGCATGTTACTGTTTGGAGCGCTGGTATGGGCTGACGACACGCGACGAAGTCCTCAGGCCGTTCTTCAATGATAAAGAGGTTGGCCAAGCACTTAAAATGAATATTGTTCGCCATTGTGACATGATAACAGATTTCTAATAGCCAGAAATTGAGGATGTGGCATGTGGACATGCATACTGATATGGTTCCAAAAACATGCCACACAATCTTAGAAATAATAGCCGTGTAATTGGACATTATGACATCCTTTCTTGGCGATGTCTAATGGAATTAACGGATTGAAGCAGGACGTATGATGAAGATTTATGCGATCCTTAAAAGATAATATATTTAAGGATATATTAAATGAGGAAATACGATCAACGAGTATCGAATGTAAATGAACGTTAATGAAATTAGACTCCCTGTTGGGTGTGTCCCTTGATTGGCTGGTTCATCCCTTCAATCAATGTGGATATACTTGACAAAGGGTGAGCGGTATCCCTCATCCGCCAGTTGGATAAAAACTGCAAAACAACAAAAGATCACAAAAAGAACAATGTTGTATAACGAATGGTTATGCAAAACTAAAATGTGATACCAACCCCTCACCCAGGGGCAATTGGGTACCGCGGGTAGTGAGGATTTTCCAACTCACTAGTGAGATGGACCTTCGCGGTGGTTGTGGTTGTTTGAGTTTGGCCTCAGCTGCTATTCGCAAAATAATGCCTGAAAGTTGAGTGCAGTTTCCGTGACCGGACAACGGCTCTTCTTTCGGTGACTGAAGTTTGAGTGCAGTTCCGTGTGTTGCATGAATAGTAGTCTAGAATCAAACCAAGATGAACAAGGGCTGGCACTAATTCAATTGGTACTGGTGTGAATCCAGATGCAGGGTACCCGCTTCTTTCTTTAGAAAGTTGAGGTGTGCTTTTGCATGCTGGTGAATCATCAGGGTGAATATCAACACTCGTAAATAGATACCCGTGTGAATGGTCACTCGTCGGATAAGGCTTAATTGCTAGGTGCCGACGTAAAACTCTTCATTCTTCTTTCTTGGTGATATTCATGACATATTCACACTTTCTCAGCACGTCTTTTTTAAACATGACCGAATTTAGAGTTTTAGAATGTTAGCTCCTCAGTTATTGCCTCTTTCTTCAGTTGGAAATAGTATTTTATGAAAAGCAGACGAACGAAATTTGCTACACAACATGGGACGCTTCAAACCAACGTTCAACCAAGAAATAGAAAATCAGATGGTTCAACAACTATTCGACTTCGAGAGCCGTTTCTTCGTTATTACCACAACTGAAGCCAAAAAATTTGCTTATAAATTTGCAGAAAAACTGTCAACTAAATACACATTTGATAACAGAACCCAAATGCCAGGATGGAACTGGCTGAATGGATTTAGATCCCAGAACTCGGAACTGATACTCAGATCACCTGAGCCAACTACCGCTGCGAGGGCCAATGCATTTAATAAGCCACAGGTAATGACGTTTTTTGAAATACTTAGTCCGTTAGTCACAGAAATACCGCCTCAAAACATCTATAGTATGGATGAATCTGGATTAACCACAGTTCAAAGGCCACCAAAAGTCTTTGCACTCAAAGGGAAGAAACAAGTTGGTGCCGTAACAAGTGCAGAAAGAGGTCTACACAATATCACTGTCGTAGTCTGTGCAAGTGCAACTGGAAAATTTGTTCTTCCTGCCTCAATATTCCCCCGAAAAAATCACAAACTAGAATATTTTGATGGTGCACCAGCTGGATCACTGGAGTTCTACTATAAAACCGGATATATGATGGGTGAATAATTTTGCAAATGGATGGAACATCTTGTAAGGTACACTGGTTGCGGCCTCCAAAATAAGGTTCTCCTAATTCATGTCGGCCATGCCAGCCACAAAAATCTCCAGGCATTAGAATATCCCAAATCAAATAGTGTTATTATGCTGTGCCTACCGCCTCATTGCACACATAGAATGCAGCCATTAGCCCTTTCATTTTTTGGACACTTGACTGATGCAATCAGGAATAGACAACATGGCTGAAAAAGCATCACGGAAGAACTGTTGGCCTTTACCACTTCAGTACGGAACATTGCAAGCGGCTTCCAAAAATGTGGAATTTATCCATTCAATATCAAAATATTTCCCTATAAGTTGATAGAATACAACACATAGGTACCCTTCAACTTGCAGCAAATGATGTTCAATCATTCGATGTTCCAGGACCATCAACATCAAGAAAACCAGTGGACTTAGGTGTTAACAGTAACAAGACCGAGTTGATGCTTTTCACCACCAAAACCAAGGTACCACCTTTCACTCTACCTCGGTTAAACGGACAAACACTATCATTGTCTTCCAGTGCTAAATATCTGAGCACAATATTTAACACCATATTAAACACTGAAAATGGGTGAGGAAGGCGTGTGTCGCCTTCTAAGCCTGCAACAAACCTTCGGCAAAAAGTGGGGCCTCCAGTCAAAAATGCGGTTGTAAACCGATACTTGTTTATGGTTCCATTGTTTGGTGGCCTGCTCCCAACAAATCTTACAGAGTAAACAAGCTTGCAAAGGTGCAGAGAAATACTTGCGTAGGGATATCAGGGGCAATCAGGTCCTGTCCAACGGATGCACTTAACGTCATCCTGGACCTTCTCGCGCTTGACCTATTTATTAAATATCAGGTATCCTGAAACTCAAAAAAATAGGCTGCTGGAAAACTACATCGTACGGGCACTGCAACCAAACAAGTCTGATAACATTAGGTACACATCCTATCCACTACCACCGATTAGTGCATTCCTACCCTAAACACCTCAAAGAAGTTTAGAGTCTTGTTCCCGTCAAGAATCGACTGGGAGGAAGCCGATGTGACGAAAGACTTCGACACAACTATCTTCACGGATGGTTCGAAGATGTTATGCGGATGCGGTGTTCGTGCATCAGGTGCCTTCTCTGAATCTCTTAAGATTTCCAAATCGTATAGACTTTCCAATTTTGTCAGTGGTATACCTATACATATAGGGATGCTTGATAGCCCTTAAAGATATCCGACATAGCCAAAATGTAGCTATACTAACAGACAGTCAGGCAGCTATTAAAGTCACTGATTCAGCTTTATCACCCTCTAAACTGGTCCAGCAATACAGAGAGGCCCCCAAGTAACTTGCTATGAGCGTCACTCTAATCTGGATACCGTTCCATAGGGCAGATGAACTAGCTAGGCAAGGATCAGCCCTTCACAACTCATTACCAGTGAGAGTATATGCTCCTCTTGGAGTTGTTAAGGGCTATAATTTAATTTCCAAACCAAGGCATAACATAGGAATGTTGGAACATGCACAGGGCATTGGCCTATAGGGGAGCATGCGGCAAAATTGGGTACCTAAACCAAATTACTCTTTCTACGCTGAGCCAGGATGAAAAAGAAACGGTGCCACACTTTCTTTGCCATTGTCCGGCCTTGGCACTCTACTTAGGGAAAGATTTCTTCAACAGTATTGAGGAACTCTCAGAATTCAAGATCAAACATTTGATCTCATACCTCAATAACACAAAGTGGCTTCAGCCCCCCCCCCCACTCCTTCCCCTTATCCCTCCCTCTAGGGTAGGAGAATTTTACAGAATTGTACTGGCGGAACATCTTGCATAACCCATTTTTATATCTATTTAGAATCTCACGAGGTATGTTATCAAAACGGTGGCGGCGCACTCAGCGCTAATTGTGTCTTACGCGTAAGTTGGACAGCCATTTCTACCTACCTACCTACCCTTTAATATCTTTGTGCAGAGTAGATGTTGCATTCAAATGTGATAATACGATATCAGAAATCACAAAAAGTTCCTTCCGACGATTTCGTCCGTCTGTCTATCTGTTACATGCACCTACAGTCTAAACTACTTGTTCCACCACTTTTAGAGCCATGTCTAAGGGAAACGTTTTACGGAAATTAGTTTACCCCATATAAAGAGTCGAAAGGGGACGTCTATTCTGCCACACTATCGTCAACGATAGCAATGTTTCCGGAGAAAGAAACTAGGTGCGTGAGCCTGAGCTCATGGACTTGGTTTGATGATGTGGATGTAGTGCACAATTTTCCCAAATGTTGACACATTCAATCGATTATGCTGACCAAAAAGACACAAAGTGCATGATTTGAACGCACATTTTCTTAAAAGGCTGCAACAACCTTAATGTGGGGCTTAATATGGTTGAATTTGTCAAACACTGAGACAAAGAAAAAGTAATATAAAATTTTGCCAAAAAATGGACGTTAAGGTTTGAATCTTTATTAACGCAGTGCACTATGGCTCGACAACCTTTTATAGACACTTTTTCTTCGACTCAAAAGTTTTGGCAAATGTAATGTATCTAAATTTTTCATTTTGAAATTTATTTTTAACAATTTATAAATGTGTTTATATAAAGTTTGTTTGTAATAAGTAATTAAAAAGTAGTGCCATTTACTTTAGCAATTGAGAAGTCAAAGAATTTTTTTTTTATAATTTTGCAACCACTCAAGGGATTTTTATATCCTTTTTATGCCAGAGACACAGTGAGTGCATTAGGTAGAAAAGAAGGGGTTGGAAATGAGGTTCCGGTTGGTCCACTTTCGCGTAATACGGCTAAAAAATGATTCTCTATACTTGAGAGTACGTCCGAAGTTCGGCTCGAGGGTAAACTGATGGGCATTCCTAGAAGCGCCAGTATTACGGGTGAATTGTTTGAGGGGAGAAATGCAACTGGCTATTTCACTAGAGCAATTACCGTAAAAGTAGCGATAGAACAAGGAGAGACACGCTTCGTTACGGCGTTGGTCTAAAGGAGTGAATGCGTCAGTGATCTCTCTATCACCAATCATTCTTACAGATCTTTATTGTATTCCATCTAAGAGGCTTAAGTAAGTAGCTGGAGCATCAGCCCAGAGATGTGAATTGTACTCAAGCCTTGGACGGATACAGGGAAAAAAACTTCTTGCACCGCCTGAGAAACCCAAACATCTTGGGGCATTTGAGGGTCGGAGACAAAAGGGAGCCCTGGGGGACACCAGTATTTATATTGTGGGTTTCAGACTTGAATCCGTCCAATACAACTTGTATTGAACGGTTGGAAAGAAAGTTTCTAATCCAACGAAGGAGGGATTCATCGATACAGAAAGCACGCATTTTCGATAAAAGAGCAAGATGCCAGACTTTATCAAATGACTTTGAAATATCAAGTGCAACAATTTTACTTTCTCCAAAACGATGTAAAAATGTGTTCCACTGTTCGGTGAGATAAACCATCAAATCACCAGTGGACCTGTTGCTGCGAAAGCCGTACTGCCGACTGCCGGTCATTAAGAAGCTCTCGGGCTTTGAGATATTCCTTGACCAGTTTATTATTTTTAGTTTATATTTTTAGTTCATCAGCGTTTCCATGACCCTAGAAAGAAGGGACGTTAGTGCATTCGGACGATAATTGGAGAGAAGGACGATTCGCCTTTTTTTGGGATTGGCTGGACAAATGCTGTTTTCCAACTGCTCGGAACGAGCCAAGAAAAGTAGGATAAATGGAAAAGCTTACGCAAGGGTTTTGCCAGCGATGAAGAACACCTCTTCAGAACAATAGCGGGGATACCATCCGGGCCAGTGGATTTATGTATAATTAATAATAACCAATCAAAGAATAATAATTAATTCGGTAAATCGTCCCTCCCCAGTCCCCAAAATCTTAGATATAACTACAGTTATGTGAAGTTTTTAATACAAGCAAAATTATTTCGCCCTGCAAGCACATACCTAAGTATTACCGATCAAGCAGATTTGAAAATTTAAGATTTTTTGAATAAACTGTAACAGACTTACTTTCTTAAGGTTGTAAACTGCGTAAATAATCTGCATGTGTAGGTACACAATGCATCTTTTTCCCTTTTTTTTTCAAAGCATTCGTAATTTCTAATTTTAAAGTTCTTTTCAAGAACGCCCACGTATTTCTAAGTTTTAATATGCCTATGGGCATAGAGATAGGATGATAGGAACAATCATAAAAAAAAGAAAATCAAGCCACGCCTTGGTTATGAAAAGACAGCATTAAAACACACTGAATCTAACATTTTCGCCAGGTTAAATAAAGCGCATGTCAATAAATATCTCTGAATGTGTGTTTCCATTTCCACCCTGTGAGAGTCTCATAACATCTGTATTTCCTATTAAGTCCTTTCCCTATTCTCATAATCTACAAGTTACCTTCCAACCCTTAGTTTGGTGTTTCGCAGGTAGATTTTAACTATTTGATTTGAAATTTAAATGCGGAAATATTCAAATTAGGGTATTCGGGAATATGTTTCCTTGCTTAACACTGTTTCGATATGGTTTCATTTGATCCAAGAAGCAGAGGGACCAATAAATACATTGGCATGAACAAAGGATGTGAAGTTTATCATCCATTTATTCGTTTAACGATGGTTTTATTACTGCACCCATCACCATTTGAACCCTTTGCTTTGAGACTTCTTTAAAACATCAGACAAAAATAGAAAGTTCCTAGCCAATTGCGGTCTTTTGTTCTCATTTTAAGGCACGCTCGGGTACATTTAATTTTAATTAACATCTCTGATGATCCAATTGAAAAGTCAATAAGGCAGTGTATAAATAAAATAAACAAAACATTCTCCATTTTATTAGTTTTTGCAAGACATGGTTGCATTCAGTGCTTGTATACCTAGGTACTTTTTAAATAACTTCCAAACATGGCGCGTTTTCCTTGTAAAAATATGTACTATGTATACATAGTAAGTAATTGTCACTCCAATAACTCAATTTGGTTCTTCATCATCTCAATAGTGCGTCGGAACGTCCGATGAGTTTCTGCCTTCACCTGCCCTACGATACGGATCCGGTCCTGACCTATTTAAAGGACCTTCTCGATTGTTGAAGGACGCCATTCTGATCTTTCAAGTGCAAATTTGGCTCTAGGGCACTGTCTTTTACTTACCATGAATTGTATCGCCAAAAGACTTTCCGGTCCAGTCGGTCGGGTTCCTCATCGAGCTGTGTGTCCATGCCCACCGGAATTGCTATATGTAGCACGAGATTATATCGTCTCTGAAATCGTCCTACCTCACTAACCGGGACAATTCTCCATCAGAATTTTTTCTCGAACGCGGCTAAGAGTCAGAGTGACTTTGGCTACGTATAAGAACTCAGGTCTCAATATGGTATGTTGAGATGTTAAACTCTAGACATTTTTCCATCGCCTGCCTTAGGGTGAATATCCAAAACCGATTCTGGTTTCCGCCCATGGAGCTATCCGATCTTGCAGAATAGAACAGACAATCTTATAGGTTCTGTTTAATATGTCTATTGCATCTTCGCCAGTCTTTCTGTGACTGCAATACTTTTAGTTCCCATGATTAGTATTGAATTAGCTTTAAACTTGACTTCGAAATGATGACAAGGAACTGAAAATAAGCGCCCAGAAAAACAGGACAATTCTGTTTTGAAAGACTGACACGCTCGCTTAAGCCTAAAGCTTCTCAGGATACTTGCAGGAATTGGAGCAAGAATGGGCATTGTTGGGCTTCAAGCTATTAACGACCAAATGTGAAAAGAAGTACATATAAGTACCCTGGTATCTGGTCCGATCTGACATAAAACTTGTTCCCTTTTTTTGTATTTAGTCACTGTTTAAACACTTTTTTGTTTATGAGAAAGTTTAGGTAAATTTTTATCTTTAGCCTAATGTCAATCCTGGTGCCACCGCTACAATAAAATCTTCCTAGGAAGACAAGTCAGAAAACTATCGCTTCTATTATACAAAGTTGTGAGTGACAGTGGATTGGACATACACTTGGACCACATTTCAAATCAAGTGGAATGCACTAATGCATGATGGAAGAGAAGCGGAACAATCGAAGAACACAAGGGGCAGACCGTCAAGGAGCAAACAGCCACCGTTCCTAGAAGGGCATCTAAGCACCTGAATTTAATTTAAATCAAACAAGTGGCTTTCGTCACTTTGACTTGCACAGGATATCCGGATAGCTTTTGTTTTTGTTTTCCAAGACCAAAAAAAAAATAGCATAGGGTCAGATCAAACAAAACCTTAGCTATTCAACAATTTCTGGTATAGGAACTAGGAACAGCCATTGTAAACAAACATTACAAACATTTGTAAACATCTGATTTCTGTTCTTTTGTTTTCACAGCTATCCAAACTAAGCTATTGAACTCGTTCATGAGTTCAAACGAGTTGTATAGGCATCCAAGACAAAACTGAATGCACCTACGCCAAGTGTGAATAAGTTTTAAATGCAGGATCAAGCCGAATATAGTAGTAGTTGTTGTAGTAGCTATATAAGCTGTTCACTAACTAATTCATTCCGACATGGACCTGTATTGTCTATATGCCTTCTGTTATGTTCCCTCTCTATCCATAAAGACCATTATTTTGCCTCTCACCTAGCTCTACAGTTGAGATGAAACCCATTTTTTGTTTGATATCCAATAATCTAGGTGTATATTTTGTTTACCACGTGAAGAGCTGGGTAGTGTTGCTTTTTAAGAAGCTAATGTCCTCTTGAATACACGTGCTCACCTACCCTTTGAACAGGGATCTTTTTTTATCCAATAGTGCTACAATTAACCGATATACGCCTAACCTAGGTTTAACTGCTTTCATCCAAAATCCCTTACTAAAATTACATAGAATCTATAAGCAATTAATTTAAGGTGATGAGATGATAAAACACATAATGTACTTGTGTGCTGATAAAAATAAAATTAAATTACCTGTGTTAGTTCTGGAATTCCACTTGTTTTATATGTTCTTGCGAGTTGTTGAAACACCTTCCAATGATGTTGCTTTAAGCCACTTTTAATAATCATCTGAAAAGAAATAAAAACTTTATCAATAAGAAACAGCCTTTACGATAACAAGGTCTAACAAATATTTAACAATTATATTTAGCCAACACAGCACATGTGAGTACCCTTTCTTCTCACTCTTCCCTATCGCTTACAGTTGCATGGCTTATTATATGCACTACATTGCAATGAGTTTTTTCTTGCTCATGCTATGTATGCATATGATATGCTATCAATAACGGATGAATAGAAAAATTGCAGTTTGAGTTCCAGGGTCGGATCGACTTACGTCACCGCTAAGGCATAACACTAGCGGTGACGTCGGCTCGAAAAGAAACCTGTTATTCATTTCGGTACTTTCTCTTACATTTTGTCTGTTTTGGTTTTTTTTTATTTTTGAATATTGCAATGATGGAAAATTTCAGAGTTGACTATTGTAATGTTCGTGGGCTACGTACGAATTTTCTTGCTGCGTACATCCACACTGTTTCTAACAGGCCAGCTGTTTTGGCGCTGAGTGAAACCCAAGTAG
>CAKKXW010000001.1:44436758-44447856 GCA_920937365.1 Sphaerophoria rueppellii
TGTTGAAGCTCCATCGTCTCCTCAAACAGAAGGATCCGTTATTTTGGTCGCGGCACTAGTCTGCTTCTTATTGAGAACGATTAGCGACAAAGAAACCCGATTCTATCGTTAACTCACCTTTTCGGGAGAGACCTCGTTGATTCCATTTTGACATGTTGTGCGAGTAGTAGGGTTGTACAACCCGTAAAGTTCGCTGTTGTATCTTCTTCGCCATTCCCCTTCAATGCACACGGGGCCAAAGATGACCCAAAGAACTTTCCTCTCGAAACAGCCTAAGGCACTTTCATCCGATTTAGTCAAGGTCCATGCTTCTACACCGTACACCAGGACTGGGATGATGAGCGTGTTGTACAGTTTTACCTTAGTTGCTCCAGAGAGGGCTTTTCCACTCAATTGCTATCTTAGCCCAAAGAAACAGCGATTAGCAAGAGTTATTCTTCGTCTGATCACGGCGCTGGTTTTATTGCCTAGGAAGACAAACTCCTCTGCTACCTCGAAGTTGTCTGCGTCTATTGTGACGTTCTGCCCGAGCCGTCGGTGTTCGGTGTCCTTCCTCGAAGACAGCATATATTTCGTTTTTCCCTCATTTACCGCTAAACCCATTTTTGCTGTTTCTGTCTCAATTCTCACAAAGGCGCCATTGAGGTCACGCTTTTCCTTTTTTGACGTCGAAAGATTCCGTAAGCTTGTTGCCAACCTTGATGGAGCAGCGTGAGTTCTCCATCGTCAATTTGCACAAGCGAACGAGCTTGGCAGGGACGCCAAAACTAGACATAGCTTTGTACAGTTCGTCTCTGTAGATGCTGTCATACGCGGCCTTAAACTCGATGAAAAGGTGGTGGGTATCGATTACGAGTTCTTCATAACTCACAAAACTATTTAATTACAAAATTGCAAGCAAAATTACTTAAAATCTTAATCTTATTAAAAAAAAAATGTCTGTTCATTAAAATAAGTATCATAATTATTTTCGTAACTCGAGACTTCATCCCTAAGCTCAAGTTCAAATTTAAATCAGTAAATTAATTAAAAAACCGATCAATCATTGAATTAATCCATTTTCTATGACTGCAACCTTTTAACATAGGTAGGTACGTAGTGTCAAAACTAGCTTATCGGGATTTAAACATTTGCCAACGGAACGACCAACATGGCATTGTCCCCTTCCCAGCTCAAACATTTGTTTGATCCTTTAGTTTCGGCGACCGGGCCTGGACAAACAATAGATTTGTCGTTCATCCTTAAATCAATTATTATCGACTCAATAATGGTGGTTGTTATACTTCTGAAAAAAAAAAAAAAAAAAAAAAACAACCCTCATACCTAATTTGGTCTTGGGACTCTGTTTTGCTCAAACTTCTATAGGTTAGGGCTGCCTTGGCATGTGTTCTTATAATCGTGTGTGTATAATAATTCAAACCGATACCCATACCTATACGCCGCCGCGCCGTTCTCCTTATCAATCTGTTTTTGAGGTTAGACCTCCTTTCAAATATCATAGGTCCATCAGTACATTTCTTAAACAAAACATGGGCAACGCTGATATCTATAATGAAAGCATTTTATAATATAACCGGCCAGCAGTAGGATCACTTCAACAAACAACGAACAAGTCTTTACATACTGACATACGCAAAATAATAGCCAGTCTAATCTGGGGATTTTGTTTTTATAATTTGCACCCACTCAAGAGATTCTCATACCCTTTTTATGCCAGAGACACAGTGAGTGCATTAAGAAGAAGAGAAGGAAGAAGAGGAGGTGTCGGTGTATACATTGGTCTGAAATTCCTGAACATTGTAACGACTGGGAAAGACAGAATGTGGAAGAGAGTTCCACATTCGCGTAGTACGGTTTAAAAATGATTCTCTACACTTGAGAGTACGTCCGAAGTTGGGCTCGAGGGTATAAACTGATGGGCATTCCTAGAAGCGCCAGTATTACGGGCGAATTGTTTGAGGGATGAAATGCAACTGGCTATTTCACTAAAGCAATTACCGTAAAAGTAGCGATATAACAAGGAGAGACACACTACGTTACGACGGTTGTCTAATGGAAGGAATTCGTCAGTGATTCTCTATCACCAATTATTCTTACAGCTCTTTTTTGTATTCCATCCAAGAGGCTTAAGTAAATAGCTGGAGCACCAGCCCATAGGTGGGAAATGGGAATTGTACTCAAGCCTTGGGGATATAGGTTTTATAGATAATAGCCAGATCAGATGGGGAGAAATATTTCTTGCACTGTTTTAAGAAACCCAAACATCTTGCGGCATTTTTGGCGACATATATGTGCTTGGTCTACAAGAGGTGGTCAGTGATGCACATACCGAGAATCTCGAGATGTTCGGTCTCATTGCTGCAAGTGCCACTCATGGACAGTGGCAAGGGGGTATACATCTCACTTCAACGATACAAGACAGCATTGAGTTTTCGAAGCATTAAACTCTACGCGGGTTTTAATTCCCTATTATACAATGCTGTTTAAGTCAGAATTCATTGAGCTTATCATATTTTGCCGTTGCAGTTCCACATCCGAAGAGGAGGGATGTGAATCTGTTAACGAATACGAGAAGCTAAGGGTACTATCGATCGTCAGCGAAACAATGAATTGGATTAGAGGTTATAGACAAGATATCATTTATGAAAATGAGAAAGTGGGTCGGAGGCAAAACGGAGCCCTTTGACACGCCAGAATTTATTTGTGAGTACAACTTATCTCGAACGGGTCGAAAGAAAATTTCTAATCCAACGAAGGAGGAGGATCAATACCGAAAGCACTCATTTTCGATAAGAGAGCCTGGTGCCAAACTCTATCAATTGCCTTTAAAATATTAAGAGCAACAATCTTACTTTATCCAAAACGATGTAAAGATTTGTTCCACTGTTTGGTGAGATATGCCATCAAATCACCAGTGAACCTGTTGCTTCAAAAGCCTTATTACCGGTCATTAAGAAGCTTTCGTTCTTCAAGACATTTTTCAAGCTGATAACTTATCAGCGTTTCCATGACCTTAGAAAGAAGGAAAGTAAGTGCAATCGGACGATAATTGGAGGGAGAAGAAGATTCGCCTGCTGTTTTCCAACTGCTCGAAACAAGTCCAGAAGAATAAGATAGTGGAAAAGCTTACGGAAGGGTTTTGCCAGAGTTGAAGACCACTTCTTCAGAACAATAGCGAGGACATCATCCGGGCCAGCGGATTTGTGTGTGTTGAGATCTTTTAGGACCCTCTCTACAGCACGAGTGCGAACGAAGATTTTGTCCCATGGAATCAGGAACTTCCTAGCAAAAAGATTAGCATTCGCGAGAGAGCTAACGACTGGAGTAGCATCATCAACGAATGTTAGAACCGAGGAAGAAGAAGAATTCTTCATGTTTCTCACAAATGACCAAAAATGTTTACTGCCTTTGGGACACTGCAGTATATTTTTTGCCTTAGTTTTTGGTCATTGAAAAATTTGGTCCGTCGAATATAGACATTTCAGGCCTTCCTGGCTTGTTTAGGTAGCTTATTCCGGTATTCCTCAGTAGGGTTGGCTTTGTAACAACGGAAACTTACCTCTTTAACCCTGATAACCTCTTTATAACTCATTATCAAACCATATGCGTTCTCTTTGGGTCTGATGCCTTTAACCCTATTCGGGATGAAAGTTCTCATTCCGAGAAGAATTTAACTTGTGAGCATAACCGCACTACACTGGAATCGACGTCACTATCGAGGACGCATAGTGACCAACTAAAGATCCTAAACAAATTATTGACACCGTCCCAGTCAGCTTTCTCGTACTGCCAGTTCACTTAGAAGCTCTTTCTTTAGGTAACTGGTATTTTTCGGAACCAGAAATTTGTGTATATGACACAATAGTCAGATCAGCCTAGAGGCGATAATATACCTATAGTATATATTTATCAGGGTCAGAGGTGTGGAACATGTCCAGAGTATTTTCTGCTTGGCTGTCAATGTCCGGTATTCGAATGGGCTCGTTGACCAGCTCAGTAAGATAGTTTTAAACTCAGTAAAAATCTCAGCATACACTCCTTCGGGTGTTGTCTTGCTCGAATGGAGACAAGCCATAATGACGATTTCAGTGTGAGGATATAAGGAAACAATTCTTTGGATGGAGGTGGACAGTGAATCAAATTCGTTAGTAGTTGAAACTCTGTTAAAATTTGGGCTTCTATAAAGGAAACAGTAATGGATGATGTATCACGTCATGCTTAGTCAAGATAAAACTTTTTTGACTACCTCCTGGAACACTCTTCATTACGATTGGGGAGACGGAATGAGAAGTTAAGTGCTAAGATTAAGCTTTTCTTTAAACATACACTCTACCTACACCTGATTAAGCATGCCGCCGCCGCCGATATGGTGTGTGCGCAGGTATGCCGAACGCTAGTCTTTGCACAGTTTATTGACCACGTCAAGAAAAAGCAAATATAACTAGTTGAGAATATCGAACAACCCTTAATCAACATACATCTAAGGGAGATCTTATGCTATGTATTTATTTTTTTAAATAACAACATGTCAAATGGAGTTGGGTTATGAAGTTGAATACAGTGCCAGTTTAGGAGAAAACAAGAGGGTATTCAAAAACCAGTAAAACGTTAAACTTCAACTTCAAGGAAGCAAAACAAGGATGTGAATGTTTTTCAGTATATGTACGAGATGGCAAACGAATTAGACGAATGAGAGGCAAAATGTTGCAATGCGCATGTTTCTATACCCAAAAGTAGCTCTTTCATTGAGCAAATAGGTTGTGTTTGTGTTCTATGTGTGTTCCTTGATTCACTTCAACAATTTAAACGACACACGTATAGTAAACGTATAACAAGGACAACAAGTCAACAACATATTTTAAAACATTCCTATCGTTATCATTTAATTTTGAAATTCTAAGGACATTGACAGTTTGGCCCTCATACCAATAATGATTAACATTGGGGAGGTTGATTCTCTTTTTATATTCATATAACCATCTGTCTTCTTGATTTGCTATGTTCGTTTACCTAACAGATAAATAAAATACTTACTTTCTTATGGTGGCGCTACAGTCCAAGTCGGACCAGGACCTCACCCAACAAACTTCTCCAGCCAGCTAGCTGCAGTCTCCAGTTTTGCACGCCAAGTTGGTTCAGGTCCTCTACCACCTGTGTGCTCCACCTGAGTCGCGGTCTTCCTCTTCTGCGACGTCCTTCCAGGTTGGATTCGAAGACTCTACCAACCGAAGTATTATTTTCCATTCGCTCAATATGACCCAACCATCTAAGTCGTTGGAAATTAACTTTTTTGGCTATAGGTCAGTGTCGCTGAACAGCTCGTACAGTTCTTGGTTGAATGTTCGTCTCCACCACTCAAAGAATTTTTCTCTCAAAGCAGCCCAAAGCATTGTCATCGGATATTGTCATGGTCCATTAGTTGCTCGGGAGAGGACTTTACTACTCAATTGCCTTCTAAGTCCAAAGAAGCAACGATTGGCAAGAGTGATTCTTCGTTTGATTTCAACGCTTGTGTTGTTGTCTGAGTTGATAGCGAATACCAGGTAGACGAAGTCCTTAACTACCTCGAAGTTAAATCTGTCTATGTTGATATTTGCTCCAAGACGTCGATATTAATAGTCCTTGTCGAGGTCTTGCCCTCGTTAACCGCTAGACCTACTTACTGGCTTCAGTCTCAAGACTCACAAACGCCTGACATCACGCCGTGTTCTTCCAATTATGTCAAAGTCGTCTGCGTATCCTAATAGCTGGACGGACTTTTGAAAGATTCTGCCTCTGATGCTGACGTTAGAGTTCTGCACAATCTTTTCAAGTATGATGTTGAGGAAATCGCGTGACAACGCATCGCCTTGTCTAAAACCTTTTTGAGACATCAAATTCGTCCGTTAGGTTTTTTTCCGACCATGATGGAACAGCGTGGGTTTTCCATTGTTATCTTACACAGACGCACGAGTTTTTCAGAGATGCCAAAACTAGATTTTGCTCTATATAATTGGTCTCTATAGACGCTGTCACACGCGGCCTTGCAATCGATGAAAAGGTGGTAGGTATCGATTTGAAGTTCCAAGTCTTCTCCAAGATCTGTCGTAATGAACTATGCATTTTAATGATGACTGATGAGTGATGAGTATTGAGTGGGTGCTGGTTGATGAGTGGGCATTGCGATTTGCGAACCTTAGACCACAAATTATAAATTTATGTCTCACCCTTATGGCGAGAAATCATAAAGAGTTTTTCAATAAGGGCGGGGAAGATGTGATTCGAAGCTCAGTCAGCGAACAAATGGCGTTGTCTATGGTCATGAACTTTGAGCTCCTGGGTCAGTTGGATCTTGTACCAGTGATGCGTTGTAGGCCCAAGTCCCGACGCAAAATTCTGCGAGTTGAAGTCTGCGAAAGACCGAGTTCTTGTGCATATCGAGGAATAGACTGCCAAGGGCTCTGCTGTACACTTTTACGGACCGCAGCGATGGTCTCAGCCGATTCTGCGTTCCTTGAAGGTACGGTTGTTGCCTGATTGGTTACTGAACCGGTCGTCTCAAATTTGGCCACCAAACGCTGGAGAGTCGATTTTGAACATGCGCAAAATGGGTGGAATGCGCACAACTTGCGTTAACGAACATTCAATCGTGTAACTTGCCATGATAATTTGGTATAAACAACTGAATAACAAACAAAAGATTTGACAGATGTCACCAAAACAAAATGGCCGCCATGGGACGCCAAAATCTACGCACCAATTGAAAAACCCTTTATATGAAACTGAAAGCTTTGACACATTCACCTAATGAATATAAAATCTATTCCCGCTCATCTCATTTCTTATAAATGAATCCTTAGACTGAAAACATACACGCATCATATTTTGTGGTTCAAATGAATTTCCGAGCTAGCCGCTATCAACCCCTGAATGGAAGAATCTGAGGTGTTTGTTTGCTATATCAAGCAAAACTCAACAATTTTTTGAAAGGCTATGATCGAAAACATCTTCCACCGTCCACAGCTAATCTGTTTACCTACTGTATAGAAGGAACTTAGGTAGATAATTGTTTTTAATCTTCTCAAGAGTTGTTTAATTCTAGACGTTTTTCACGAAATTCAAATGTAAAGCTTTAGACTCATAAAACCTATTAATTTGCTTAAGCATGAGCTCATCCGCGAGGCATAGTCGAATCTCATCAATAAGTCTATGGGTGTGTGTGAAGAATTGAGGGGACCTTCAATTTAACGCCGATTCCGAACGGCAAAGTTGAGAAGCACTTTTTCATGACAGATTGATACTCTTGGAAGCTTTGTCAGTTCTTCGCAAGAGGTAGTGCCTGTGAAAGATGAAATAAAAACTATATGCACGAGTAGTACTCGAACCCCCGACGTTCTGCTTAGCAGCCAACGCACCTAACCACTAAGCCACGGACACTCCTGCTCCTGTCTTTCAGGAGAAGGACGCCTTTGAATTTCTTCGGTTCTATACCAAAGAACATAGACTACAGCAGTCCAAAACCCCAATTTGGGAAAAACTTCGAGATTTCCATTCCATCCAGAGACGAGTTGGGAGACAAAAAATTCCTGGAAGACAGGAGCATTTATTTTTAAACAGATGAATCCAAAACAAATGATGGAGTTGGTAGTGATGTGTGTACTCAGAAAAGCTTAATCTAAGCATTTCATTCCGCCTCCCAAGTCATTGAAGCGTCTTCCAACTTGAAATTGTGGGGATCAAAGTGATTCTATGCTGGCTATACGAGAAAACGTGATATCGACTTCTGATATCCGCATCTTCTATGACAGAGGCTATAAAATCTCTCAACGGTGTCTCAACCAACTCTCAAACGGTCTTCGATTGTCGATCAACTCTTAAAGAGATGGCGCAGCAATTTAATATTCACCTCTGTTGGGTGCCGGGCCACAGAGACAACAAAAGAATTTGAAGAGCCGATGAACTCGCTAAAAATGAAACAGTCCGTCATATCTTTCTTACCTCAAAGGGAAAAAGATAGGTATACCGATAGCGATAACTAAATATAAACTATAGCTACAAGAAACAGTCTTAATTATAACAAGCTCTATAGGTTTACCAACGTGCTCAGCCTCAAAACTCATTTGGCCGTCACTTGACTTAAAGCTATCTAAAGACTCATACGAATGAGCTCCCCAATAGGTGTTCTTACGGGACACTGTCTTTTAGGCAGACACGCAATACGACTTGGTGTAGCCTCGAATGACTTTTACAGGAGCTGTATGGACGAAGAAGAAGAGGAAACAATCTCTTACTATCTCCTCACTTGCCCTGCTCTTTCCCTAAGACGCAAACTTCACCTGGGGAGAATATTTTTACGATAATCCCAGTGGACTGGTGGATTCACCATGTCTGAAATTCGCTAAAATTGAATTCTGTATGAAATTGTTAGTTTCCAGGTTGAGAAACTATAAAAGGAAGGGAAATTTCTTCTAAAAACGAGGACATTCACGGGAATATCGTTCTGAGGATATGGAAAGACCAATTCTCCAAGCTCTATAACGGCGATGGTAAAGGCAATCCCGCTATTATAGGAGGAAGATGGCCTAGCTGCCAAACTGTACAAAGTATAGATGACCTGGGTTAGGACTGTGCAATTAGGACTGTGCAACAGTTCACCTGAAAGATTTGATCGGAAGAAAGCATGCTTGACGAATGATACCTTATAGCATCGTATGTCCGAAAAAATTAATATCCTCTCAAGTGCACAACAAGAACAGAGGTATAAGTCTCATAAGCATCGTCTACAAGACCTTGTATGCAGTAGCAGTAGGCCTACTTTGTTCGTTTACAAATGTCCGTCAGTAACCTGGTAAGCCCCCTCTGAGTGGGGTGATATGACAACGCCTATATCTATAGGACAGTGGGAAGAAAAAAACTATATTGATCAATGTTTAGTTACCTATAGTTTTGGCATCCCAGAAAAACACCTCCGTCTGTGTAAGATGAAAATGGAAAACTCATGGTCGGAACTCGGCAAAAACTCATGGGTGCGTTTGATGTCGTTCTTGTTCATGGGAAAATTGTGTAAAACTCACACATCAATACCACACAGCACAGTATTTCAAAAGTCTGTTCAGTTCCTAGTAAACGCCGCCAACGATACAATTGGAAAAACAGTACATGACATCAGTGCAGCTCATGTGAGTCTTGAGGCAGAGAGATGGGTCTAGCGGTTAATTAGTTAATGGTTTCAACAAGGAACAGGAAGGACCCCCAATGTCCCATACCCACCATCGACGCGAGGACTTCGAACAAACGTCAGTGCACACAGTTTTGACTTCGAGGTAGTTAAGGACAAAGATTAAATAAGTAACAAGATGGGAAACAAGGCTGTCAAAGTGACAGTTGCCTACAAGCTTCGGACCATAGTTACTGTGAAAGTATGCGTGGTTTTACCAATACTATCACAGTTTGGACCATAGTTTTTGTGAAAGTATGCGTGTTTTTACACAGTAAATATGGTCCTACCATATTGTTTTTGTTTTTATATTATTCATGTACAAGGAAAGAAAATAAAATGAAAGAAAATGAAAATTGCAGGATCTAGGGAGTGAAACGTAAGTCATTTTCCCATCTTGTTACTTATTTAATCTTTGGTTAAGGACCTCATAGGATCATTCCACTATACCTAAATTCAAAAAACGACAATAGAGCTGAAATCAAACGAAGAATCACTTTTGCCACTCGTTGCTTCTTTGTGCCAGCGTTGCCAGATGCCCCGATTTATCGTATTTCTCCCGATTTTTAAAGCTATTTACGATTGCCCGATTTTGTCTTTAAAAATTGGGTTTTCTCCAGATTTTAAACTCATCAAAGTATGTGCATAACTTTACCTTAACATCTTTACTTTTTTCACTTCACTTAAATTTCCCTTTTGTATTTGAATACCGGATGTCCCTAATAAAAATTGTTTCACTAACCACATTCATCATATCCTGATTTAGGTATCGTTTTGTTGAGTTGTAAAACTGAAAAAGAAATTTTTGGACTTTGCAAAAAAACAGGTTTTTTTGTTTTGTAAAAGAAAAACTATATATAAGTTTACATAAGCAAATCGCTTATTTGGCTATCGTGTTACTACAAAAGATTTAAGTTGACTTAAGTCCTTGAGAGAATATTAAATTTTTCAAAGACATCGGTCACAAGGACTTAAGTCAAGTTGAGACCTTAATACCAAACCAAGTATTCATTTTTCTAACTTTTTGCTTTAAGACCAAGTTGTTTCCAATAGGAAGGACTCAAGTCCTTAGTACCAAACGAAAGAGAAAAAAAAACTAAGTTAAACACATTCAAAAACCCAAAATAAGATTTTTTGACTTAAGACCTTACTACTCAACGTCAAAGAAATATCCAGTTGTTGGTTAAAATCTATTGTTTCATTCGCTATTCCAGTTATACTTACTTACTTACTTATTTACTTATGGTGGAGCTACAGTCCAGGTTGGACCAGAGCCTCACCCAACAAACTTCTCCAGCCAGCTCGGTCCCTGACTAGCTGTCTCCAGTTTCGCACGCCAAGTTTGTTCAGGTCCTCTTCCACCTGTGTGCTCCACCTGAGACGCGGTCTTCCTCTTCCACGACGTCCTTCCGGGTTGGATTCGAAGACTACGAGCCTGAGCATTGTTTTCCATTTGCTTAACATGACCGAACCATCTAAGTCGTTGGACCTTAACTTTTCTGGCTAGGTCAGTGTCGCTGTACAGCTCGTACAGTTCTTGGTTGAATCTTCGTCTCCATTCTCCATTAACGCAGACAGGACTAGAAATCATTCGAAGAATTTCCCCTTAAAGTAGCCCAAAGCGTTTTCATCAGATGTTGTCATGGTCCATATGTCTCTGCAATATACATGAGAACCGGGATGATGACAGTTTTGTAGAGTTTCACTTTATTTACTCGGGAGAGGACTTTACTACTCAATTGCCTTTCTAAGTCCAAAGGACAGCGATTGGCCAGAGTGATTTTTCGTTTGATTTCAGAGCTGTTGTTGTTGTCTGAGTTGTTCTTAACTAGTTATACAGTTATTTACCCAGACATTTTAAAATAAAGTTAATATAGACATGAGATAAAGTGGAAAGATTTT